>JAIGNY010002050.1:1400000-1877500 GCA_020152595.1 Chiridota heheva
TTGTAATAAAATTTGGCAACATTTCCCAATAATTGATGAAAATTTACCAACAAATGAAAAAAATTGACCAAAAATTGAAGAAAATTGACTAAAAATGGAAGGAAAACTGCTCAATGAAGTAAATTTTCCTAAAATTGAAGAAAAAATACCAAAAATTGAAGAAAAAGTGCCCTAAATTAAAGGAAATTGTCCACAAATTAAGAAAACTCTAATTTTTTCAGGAAATCGCCCAAGATTGAAAGACATTTCTTAAACATTGAAAGAAATTTACCGACAATTTATGAAAATTTATCGTAAATTGAAGAAGAGCCCAAAGATTGTAGTGTTGAAGAAAATTTCCCCAAAATTGTACAAAACTTACCTAAAATTATTACAAATTGAGAGAAATTTGCCGAAAATTGACCAAAAATTAAAAATTGTTCCTAAATGAAGGAAATTCCTGAAAATTGAACAAGAATGAAAGAAATTTACCAAACATTGTAAAGGATATCATAAATATTTAAGGAAATTTCCCACAAATTGAAGAAAATTTTCGGAGAGCAAAATTGGTCTCAAAATGAAGGAACCTTTGCTAAAGTTACACGAGAATGATGGAAATTTCTCAAAGATTGAAAGTTATTTCACAAAAATTCCTGAAACTTGATGAAATTCAACCGAAAATTGAAGAAAATTTACCGAAAATCGAAAGAAAACTGCCTAAAAATGAAGGAAATTTTCAAACATTGAAGAAAATTTACCAAAAATTGAAGAAAATTGACCAAATATCGAAGAAAAATTGCCCCAAAGAAAGGAAATTAACAAATTACGGAAATTGCCTAAAATGAAAACTTTTTCCAAACATTGAAACAAATGTACCGACAATTGCTTAAAATTGATCACAAATCGAAGAAAAATTACCCTAAAATAAACAGATGAAGGAAATATTCCGAAAATTGCACGAGAACAAAGGAAATTTCCCAAAGATTGAAAGAGATTTCCCCAAAATTTAAAGAATTTTCCCAAAAATTGAACAAAATGTACGTACACCGTGACTAAGAATGATCTCATGGTAAAAAAAGTATTAATGGAAAATCTCAGCCCCCACCTCTGGCTCCGCCCCTGCCATAGCCAGTAATTTGTAAAGGGGCTTCGTTTTTCGTATAAAAGGGCAACAAACTTTGAAATTCCAGGTGCTTATTATTCTTTTAGATTTCAAAAGGGCACTTTCTCACCCACCCCTAACCTCCCCCTCCGGCTACGGACCTGATTAAACTATTCATTCTTACCCTTTTCATAATTTAGGAAGCTTGGAGGGCAAGCACTCTGCCCATGGGTAGGTTTACTTAGTAAAGTAACATATTCCTGATCTGCTTCTCTCGTCCATATCCTTATAACAGCAACAAGAGTTTGCATGAAATGGAGCCTTTGCTCCCTGCCAAAAATAGAAGTGTATGAATTACATATTGTTTTTGCAAAACGTTAGGTACACATTCCGGCAATATTATCTTCCTTAACTTATATTCCCAGATGCCCAGTGCCATCAGGCTGATGGAATGTGTGATAAAATTTCCATACGTTGAGTTGGAAGGTGAAGGCAGAAAACTCAATATACAAGTTCTTCAACAACGCCCAAAATATGCAAAGGACCTTCATAAAGTTGTTTTTAAAAAAGTGGATAGAGGGGCCCCGTGTTTACACCACTCGCATTACGTCTACAGAATGTGTTTATTCGACAATATAACTGTATAAAGATGATTTAAAGAGGAAATCTTGTCCCAAAAAAACTGCTTGATCCTACGTATAACATCACTTCTGTGGCGGTTATTAATTGGCTTGTTGGTGATTGTGCAATATTTTGACCAATCAGTAACGTTGGATTGTAGTGTATTTCATCTTCACGTTAGCACGATATCTGGGCTTTATTTAATAGCTACTAGTTTGTTGTTCAGACTCCGTATTATAACTTGATGTGTGTTATTTTATATGTACAAAAAGTATTTCGAAAGAAAGCTATTTGGGTATATGCATAACTTAATCTAATATAGATTAACTAGCCTTAAAAATTGTTTACATGTTTGTTTTTGTTGTTGTTGTGATATTCCTTCTCTTTGTGCGTGTTTCAGAACTTATAATGGGGAAATTTAGGTTGGATTGCAGTTAGGGTGGAGCATCTGGAATGGAGACTTTAATTGCTGAATTGTGTTTGTAAGTCACTAAGAACTTTAACTGAATTATTTGCAAGCCAATATAAAACTGCTGGATGCGAAATTCTGGCAAAGGAGATATAAAGCATGGTTTTTCTCCCTTGTCAGTCCGCAAGCATGCCTATTAATAGGAACGTTTTTAACACACGAGAATATTGAAGTCATGCAGCCATATTGATCAGATGTTGCAATAAAATGTCATAGTTTTTAATTTATGTACTTGAAATATTTAAAATCATTGTGTTGAAAAACATTTGAATTTTCAAAATAACCGTTTCGCGCCTCAAAGCCTAACTCTATTGTCTATTTTATCTAATATTTCGAAAACGGCGTGGTGAACATATCAAATGGGAGTGAAAAAGTTGTAGCCATGAGAGTAATAAAGATATTTTCATAAGTTTCAAGTTTTCCCTAGCAAAGATATTTTTCCCAGACGTATTTCAAATTTGAAAAATGTAACATTGCATAAGGCTTTAACGTTAGGATAGCAAAGGATCATGGAAAATATCACAAGATGGCGGGTTCCATTTAGCAAAATGTTCTCATTAATAGAAACATTTATGTTCCCATTAATAGGCATGCTACCAGACTGCTTGTTATGATAGAAGCAATAAGTATAAGTCGTTTACCTAAATTTCACATCTTCCAAAGCAATTTGACATACTTTTTCTAATCAATTACAACATTTGCTCATAACGCGACGCCCTTCAGCCCCATGTAGTGAATTAAAACATGGATAACTTGTGAGCGGAAAAATTTCACCAGTGTTAAAATGTTGAAATTGATCTTGCAAGGTACAGTGCGATATCCTCAGTGCAGATCCAGCTGTTTTTACCCAAGCTTGTCTGTTTGTTTGTTATTAACATATCTCAGAGATACTATTATCAAGGAGGTAGCCTATCACTTGAGAAAGTTGGGACATGTTGGGAAAAGAAAAAGGCAGAACTTGAAAGGTTTTCGGATTAGAAGTTGCTTGTTGAAACTTTCCAATGGAGGTTGTTGATCATAAGCGATAAGTCTTGAAATCGGAAGCACTTAGACTTATAGATCATGATTAGCCAACATGTATTGCTCATGAATCGGAATATAGTTAATGCCTAAAAAAATGTGAAAAGCAAATAAGGGGTCCTTAGAATTATTCAGGAGGCCATCAATTTGTTGCTGAGAATAAATGTAACTCGGTATATCAGTATGAATTAGACCAGATGGCCCAAATTCACACCAAGCCTTCAGCGAGTCTGTAGCAAGAGTTCCCGTTGTTTTCCAGAATATAAATGAAATAAATAAAGCGGCTCCACAAGTGAAATTTGTGGTATTTTGCTTGATGTTTGTGTAACTTTCTTTAATCTGTCAATAAAAAGATCAATTATAAAAAGGGACCTAAATATATTTTGATATTTTGAGCAACAGTTTTTTTTTTATATCTGTTAAGGGGCACCTTTTAATCTTTACAAAGAAGATGGAGGAGGGCCCCTTCAGTTTATGTCACGGCAATGACCCGGGTTAACATAGTATTATTTGGCCCTGAATGGCCCATTTTCAAAGATACCCCAACAATGAATAATGGCTCGCACACTCTAGAAAGAACCTATTTTAAACTGCAAAAGAGTCTTTTGCAAATTATAAGCTGGGAAAACAAAAGTAGGCAGAGGTGAAGGCTTTTTAAGCAGGAAAAGTCCAACATTTAGGGTTGCTGTTCCCCCATCTTTGTCTTTAGGGAAATTTCAAAATAGTGTGCGTGACACGCATGAAATTTCACAATTTTAATATTTTTAGGGCGATATTTGTGTTACTTTCTTTAATGAAAGGGCACTTTTCCTTCTGAAAAAGGACAATTTTTCCCTCAGAAAAAGGGCACTTCTCAAATCTGAAAAAGGCACTTTTTAAACTTTCCTTTCAAAAAAAGGGGAGGGAAGATGGCACGTGCCCCTGTATACATCATGCTGTCTTACGCGAGTGTTCTTTCTGTTCCCCTGAGTATTATCTTTTCAAAGTGTTTTGATGTTATTCGTAGTGTTCGGACAACTGCTAATGTCACTCCTACTTTTAAAAAGGGTGACTACAGTTTGCCTTGTAACTATAGGCCAGACTATCAGTGGGGTATTCAGCTTTCGGTGAAAATGGCTGTACCCAGAGGCGTTCGTTGGGAGATAAAATTATCAACCAAAAATGAAGGAAAATGTTGATAAAAGTATTGGAAAATGTGGTTATTTTTTTTTAAACTTTTAAATAGGTTTTGACAAAATTTTCTATAATTGAAAATGAAATTTCGAAGAAAAACTGCCAAAAAATGAAGAAAATTGCCCGAAATGGAAGAAAATCGTTGAAAATCAAAGAAAATTCCCGTAAATGAGAAAAAAATTCCCAAAAATTGAAGAAAAGGCCTAAAGATTGAAGAAAATTACCTAAAAACCGAAGACAATTACCAAAAAATGGAAGAGAATTGCCTGAAAATGGAAGAAAAATGCCCTATGATGAAAATTAATTACATTTTCCGAAAATTAAAGATTCTATTTAGTCATCTTCAAATTTGGCCAATATTTAACCATATGTTCATTTTTCACAGTTAAATTCCCTAATATATAGCGTCTTGTATACTGGTATATCCCGCTAATTCCACTTTGTTTACAAAATTTTGCCAGGGGGCAAGTTTCACACTTCCCCCTGCAGTTTTAACATCAGACTGTGACTTGCTGTATACAACACAAATTTTCATACCAAACAACAACTTTGAATCAACATGAATCAACACAGATAACACCAGTATTTGTCCGAGGAAGAGAGCAGTGGACAGTCTACATAGAAGTGTAATAACCCAATCTTTCCATAAAACTGCTTCGATTTTCAAAATGGATTCCTATTGTAAAAATGGATTTCTATTGTCAAAATGGTTTTCTATTGTCAAAATGGATTTCTATTGTCAAAATGGTTTTCTATTGTCAAAATAGTTTTCTATTGTCAAAATGGATTTCTATTGTCAAAATGGATTTCTATTGTCAAAATGGTTTTCTATTGTCAAAATGGATTTCTATTGTCAAAATGGTTTTCTATTGTCAAAATGGTTTTCTATTGTCAAAATGGTTTTCTATTGTCAAAATGGATTTCTATTGTCAAAATGGATTTCTATTGTCAAAATGGATTTCTATTGTCAAAGTGGATTTCTATTGTCAAAATGGAATCCTATTGTCAAAATGGATTTCTATTGTCAAAATGGATTTCTATTGTCAAAATGGATTTCTATTGTCAAAATGAATTTCTATTCTCAAAATGGACTGAAATAAAGCCTTCACATTACCATTTTACTCCTTTTTTGTTACTTTATAAACTATGTACCAGAATAGCAAACAAGAATTTTGTTAGCTATCTGGCACAGATTTTTTTTAAGGAGTATAATAGTAATTTGAAGGCTTTATTCCAGTCCATTTTGACAATAGAAATCCATTTTGAAAATAGAAGCTGTTATGAACTATATTTGGCACAAATATGAAACAGATTTACTGTTTACCCCAGATTTTAACTCAAATACCGATGCACATGTTGTTTTATGAACTTGTATTGATATTTCACTAATGGGGGGATGAACTTGTATTGATATTTCACTAATGGGGGTAGGAAAGAGAAAGTCAATGTCTGAAATCTGTTTCTTAATAATTAGCAGACTTTGTACCAAGAGAAATCAAACAATAAAACTTGAAAATTCTGATTTAAAATTGTATTTCACGATTCCTCCAATTCTGCATACCTCTCAACTTATAATAAACAGCTACAATGAAAATGAAAGTTTGTATTGCACAATCTACTGAATCTGTTGGACTACTTGTCATTGCTTCAAAGAATAAATCAACTTTATTTGTAACATTGCTTTGTTCTGAAAGGGCGAAAAGATTGTCAGTTTTGGTTAAGCTGATTCTTCCTGATTTGTTTTTTTTTCTTTCAGAAAAGAATGGCTTAGAAGATTTTAACACTAAAAGTTATACATCTCACATAAGTGATGGATGCATTAATGATACAAATATTCATTTTCATGACAAAAAAAAACAAAAAATTTGTGATCACATGAGTACAACCTAAGTAAAATGTTAAATAATTTATGAAGGAAAAGAAACAAACGGTCTACTCCATGAAAGACCATAAATGTATTTTTTTAAAAGACCATGTATGTATTTTCATGTTTACTATGGTTTGCAAACAATTAAAAGTAATGTAAGACATGTTGGTAACAACATGATGATTACATAACATTCATGTGTGACTGGTAATTTAAATACATGATGATTACATAACATTCATGTGTGACTGGTAATTTAGATACATGATAATTACATAACATTCATGTGTGACTAGTAAATTAAATACATGATGATTACATAACATTCATGAATGACTGGTAATTTTAATACATGATGTTAAAACGTTTGTATTACTACCACTGCAAAACCAAAACCAATTATGTTTAAGGTTGGCATTTTTTAGTGATTATGTGGAGGATAAATAAAATGTTTCATGGTGGATTATTTTGACATTTTAACAATTTCAGTTGTAGCTGGTCACTTAATTTTAGTCATTGAAACTTACATTTGCATCTGTATCAATTAGAGGATGCTAGCTACTTGTGTCCTCCCAAAAAATCATTGGGAGCCATTTGTCACAATGCTCATTGCATTCAATTTCATTATTTAAATAGGAAACCAAAAAATGGCAAAATGTTTTTTTAATTAAGTCTTGCCCCCACTGTAATATCTAACAGTACACCAATCTACTTAACAACCTGATATTGTTAAAGAGCCATGTGTGTGTAATTTCAGGCAGAAAAAAATTATATTATATAACAAGTATATTATATAACAAATATATCATATAACAAGTATATTATATAACAAATATATCATATAGCAATTAGAAAGATGATAAATATAAGAAAAGAATTATAATTACATGACAAACCTACAGGGACCGTGGATAACTTTTTGAATTGGGGGGAGGGTGAGGGGGCTGCAGAAATGGCAAAAATGAAAAGCGCCATCATACTCATATTAAACTCTGCACATAAACTCCCAACCATATCGGTACACAGTGTTCTGAGAGGCGTAGGAAGGGTCACCTATCACCATGCAAATACTTGATCATGATGGATTCACCAAGCGATTCTCACAACGAGACCCTCAAAACGAGACCCTCACAACGAGACCCTCACAACGAGACCCTCACAACGAGACCCTCACAACGAGACCCTCACAACAAGACCCTTACAATGAGACCCTCACAACGAGACCCTCACAACTTTTTGAGCACACTTTTTTAACTCTTCTGTAACAAACTGCTTTTAAGAGCACTGATTTCTCTAACATCAAAGATTCAACTTTACTTGACAAAAGGGACAGTCTGCATCAACTTTACTTGACAAAAGGGACAGTCTGCATCAACTTTACTTGACAAAAGGGACAGTCTGCATCAACTTTACCTGACAAAAGGGACAGTCTGCATCAACTTTACTTGACAAAAGGGACAGTCTGCATCAACTTTACCTGACAAAAGGGACAGTCTGCATCAACTTTACTTGACAAAAGGGACAGTCTGCATCAACTTTACCTGACAAAAGGGACAGTCTGCATCAACTTTACTTGACAAAAAGGGACAGTCTGCAACAACTTTACCTGACAAAAGGGAGTCTGCATCAACTTTACTTGACAAAAGGGACAGTCTGCATCAAATTTACTTGACAAAAGGGACAGTCTGCATCAACTTTACTTGACAAAAAGGACAGTCTGCATCACCTTTACCTGACAAAAGGGACAGTCTGCATCAACTTTACTTGACAAAAGGGACAGTCTGCATCAACTTAACTTGACAAAAGGGAGTCTGCATCAACTTTACTTGACAAAAGGGACAGTCTGCATCAAATTTACTTGACAAAAGGGACAGTCTGCATCAACTTTACTTGACAAAAGGGACAGTCTGCATCTTCTTTACTTGACAAAAGGGACAGTCTGCATCAACTTTACCTGACAAAAGGGACAGTCTGCATCAACTTTACTTGACAAAAAGGGACAGTCTGCAACAACTTTACCTGACAAAAGGGAGTCTGCATCAACTTTACTTGACAAAAGGGACAGTCTGCATCAAATTTACTTGACAAAAGGGACAGTCTGCATCAACTTTACTTGACAAAAAGGACAGTCTGCATCAACTTTACCTGACAAAAGGGACAGTCTGCATCAACTTTACTTGACAAAAGGGACAGTCTGCATCAACTTAACTTGACAAAAGGGACAGTCTGCATCAACTTTACTTGACAAAAGGGACAGTCTGCATCAAATTTACTTGACAAAAGGGACAGTCTGCATCAACTTTACTTGACAAAAGGACAGTCTGCATCAACTTTACCTGACAAAAGGGACAGTCTGCATCAACTTTACTTGACAAAAGGGACAGTCTGCATCAACTTAACTTGACAAAAGGGACAGTCTGCATCAACTTTACTTGACAAAAGGGGTCTGCATCAACTTGACTTGACTTTTACAAATACTTAATTGTGGCAAACATTTATTTAAAAACTTGCTTTTAACAAATGTCTTCTTCCACAAATATATTTACAAAAATAGCTCATTTACTAATTCCATAAAGGACAATTATTTTATAATGTGGATATAAAGATAGTTCAATGTAAATATTTTGATTGGTCAATATTTACTGGCTTAGCAAATCACTTCACTTTATGAATAGCAAAATCTGGATTTTATCTGCATTTTTTTAATCAAATGTACATTTCTACAAACAAACAAAAAAATGTACAAATTATTACATTTACATCAAATAAATGTTAATGTAAACCATACATGATAAGATCTCCTCATGAACAAATATGTGTTCAAAGCTGGAGACACAAATCTGATCATTTTCAGAAAGATATTATATATCTAAAAACACTGTTCGGTGACAGGTCAATGTCCCAGGTAATTAGTGCCAGAAAGATTTTCACTGAAATCTCATACAAATCAATAGTGCAAATAGAATAAGTTATATGGTACAAAAGACCAAGGTGTCTTTTAAGGTCCTCTCTTTTTTAAAGTAATATAGCATGTCATGATAATTAAAGCACCTATAAACAGAAATCAAAGACACTCTCTAATAAGATTACTAACAAATGGTAAAATATGACCGTATTCCATAGATATATATGCACCTTGTAAAATCTCTATAAATGTTTGAAATGACAGCATTTGTCACGCATATATACTATCTTATAAAACAAACAAAAACATGAATATAACCACAACACTGCTAAAGTACTCAGTTGTTTCAAAACTATGCATTAGCATGAATAAATAATCATGATAGGAAGAAATTGTCAACATATTTCATGCAGAATGAATCAATTTTTTTCAGAATTGATCAAAAGAAAACATTTTTTAATATAATAAATTTAAGAGCTACTACAGTAAGTTTTGATAAATATCTCTGTATATAACATCACTATTAACAGTCTAAACTTAAGGTTGGAAAACTATTTTCAATACAAAGGAGGAAGAAGGATTTATATTTCAAAGATTGGATGTAGGAATTACACATTTAGTGTGAATAATGGTTATTGTGTTCTTCCACTTAAAACATGTGGGGTGTGTGGAAGGGGGCCTGTATCCCTTATGTTATGATTCTTAGAAGAAAGTCAAAAAGGGTTTTTGTGTAATTAATAAAATGAAAATTTTCTTTCAAATTAGATCAAAGAAATGTCCACCCGGACAAAACTTTGGTAGCATTCTTATCCGGCCCTCCAATTGTTAATGATGTCACGCACCAAAAACATTTGTAAAAACTTACCAAATGGCGACATTTACAATTTTGGCTAAAACTGTTTAATAATAAGCTTTCAAAGCACTTTTAAATAAATATCAGCAGCTATCACTAACAAATGAGTGATTTATCACTATAAGCAGTTGCTCTAGGACAGTAAAAGATGAAATATTTGTCATTGAATGGGTTTTAATTATATCTAAAGGCTGTCATTTATTAAAGAAATATTCAGTCTTTTTGCCCTATACTCTAAGCAGACTAGTCTTGAATGTCAATGACAATCAATAGGTACAACATCACTGTCACCCAGTATCACACTCTCTTAATTAATGGCATATGTTTGATAATAATTGTTATAGTAACATCTGTCAAGGCTTGGACAATCTACAAGGTTATTGGTTTAAACCTACTTTCATGGAATTCCAAGTCACACCTTCAGCCCATCTCAGAACCACAACTCCACTCTTAATTTGAAGCCCTACCCCTACATAAGCCCCACTCCCAACTCAACCCTGTTGGCAGTTTTGTCTACAGGAAATTTGCAAGGACAAGGATGAAGTTTACTGATGGCAGAGTGAGGCTAACAGGGGTGCAGATGATCCCCTGGTTCAAAATAACCTACATTTTGAACCTTCTAACCTTTTTAGATTTTAATATTTTGAGAAGATGAGGTGATCTTTTCTTTACATATCTGTAATCTATTCCAGTTTCAGGAGTTCACTTTTTTGTTCTTCATTTGCTCAGTTTTAGAATTGCAAAAAAGTGTATCACAAACTAAAATAAAACCTGCATGTATTGAATTTTGTACAATTTTATTTTCATTTAGATTTGTAGAAAAAGAACCCCTGGACAGAAATGGAAGCTTCCCTCTATCCGGCACTCTTCTACCTATTCACAAAACCGCATTTATTTTCAATGACAGTTTTTTTCAAATCCCTTATCCACTTTCACTAAAAAAAATTGCTGTCTTTCAGACCCATGCATGGTTGTAGGCAGGAATTTTCAGTGTGGAAGGGAGGGAGGGGGAAGGGGGAGAGGGAGGGGCAACAGCTGAACAAATTTTGAATAAAAAAACTTTACTTTACAGCCATTGATCTACAAGCATGCTGCACAAGAAGATTTATACCATTCTCTTGTACTCACAAATATGTAATTATTGTACATTCTTATGAATATGATCACATGATTATTACTCTTAATGTTACTGTCTTAAACTTGATGAAAAATTGAAAACTGATTACAATACAGTGAGAGAATTTAATCATTCAAAGGTCCTTTACTAAATATTAAAAGGACACTTCAGGTCTTATAAAGGTGTATAGGCAAGAACAACTTTTATTCATTAGGAAATACAATTCATAGGCAAAATACTTCTTAAAGAAAATAAAATAAAATGAAACATAAAATATTAAAAACAGTCAATGAATTCTTTTAGCTCATTTCATGCAAATGCCAAATCATACTCCCTGTCTTTGCACTTATATATTGATGATGAAATTATGGGTATGGGAATGCAAGGAGAAAACTATCAATGAAAAGTACTTCTATGAATGTCCATTGTCATGTCACATGTTCTGAGCATTTGTTAGATAATACAATACCTATGCATATAATTATGTTGATCACAAAGCTTTGAATTTCCAAAGGAAAAGTTGTCCCTCATTATTACAGGAGAAACACATCACTATAATAACCAGCAAGATAGGATTAAACAATGTACATACTTGATTGACTTAGCCTTAAGGGCTTCAAACTGCACCTGATCTATGCCTGATTAAAAATGAGTGCTTTACTAAATATGCATGGTCACATTGATTGAATGGGAATGCGGAATGTTAAGAATCATTACCCCAGGCACAGGAGGCAAGCGTAAACAAATGGAACGGAAATTGGCAATTAGAGGTGGCACTTACATTATTATTCTCACATTACAAAAATACCCACTAGGATTGCAGAAACAAGTAGGTGTACGCTTCAAGGTATTTCTGATAATTCAAAAACTTGAATTGTGCAAGAATCATCAATCGCAGGCTAGATCTTAATAGAAAATGTTGCTTCATCAAGATTAACCACTATTTGACCTGCATCTTAGATCTAGGGCATCTCTTGCATGCATGCTTCAGCTCCTGCATGCATCCTTATTCCAATGCTGCTAGAGTGGTTCGAATATAGTCAAGTTACTACTCCAAACAAGCAACTAAATCCAAGCAGATGTATTGAATGTTTAATACTAGCATGCTGGAACAAATCATTTTCATCCAGTGACCTATGATCAATGTTTCTTAGTCATGATCAGATCCTACCATGAAATGTAAAGTTTTCATGATAATTCTCATGCAAACATATTACTAAAAAGTCTAGTCTCGAAAGAAAATATATTAAAATATATCTGTGCGAGAGTAGAGATGTTGAAATGTTCTTCTCAAAATGTATTCAAATCTTTACAATCTCTACAAATTAGTATCTCAAATTTCTGTATAAAGTATGAAACTATTGAACTTGACAGAATTGTAAACAGTGGTGTTCTCATGCAGAACAAATTAATTGGGGGCATAAATGAAATTGTATGTAGAAGTGTGTACCGCCTATGGTACTGCTCACGTGCAGGGACCTGCCTAAGGGCCCTGGTGGGTGGTGGAATTCCCATGCCAGTGCCACCCATTGTAAATGCCCCCTCATGTTTATGGGGATCACTTATCATTGCAAATGCAATCTTAGCATGAAGACTTTCATTCTTGAAACTATTCAAGTTGTGGAACTATCAAAGATGATGAATCTTTCGAAATGTAAAAAATTCCAGACTTTCAAGAACTTTAAATGTTCAAGAGTTGAGCACTTCCTGATGATAATAGTTCATACAATCGACTTTAATACTTTAAATTTTAACATGGAATGATGTATATGACATTATGTAAGGAAATACTGTTACATTGTTGAAGGAATATGGGAGTGTGCTCTGTTGCTTCAGGTATATATACATTACCACCATGATACCTATGGTAAGGTCATAATAATGGAGAGGTTGCCTCAGGTAAAATAAAATTGATCTTATCATTTTTCGAAAGGACAGCATACAATATTAACATTTATGCACACCTCATGACAGTAATTTAAAACTTCCAAAATGATACTTTCTTGGTGAAATACAGTGATGTTTTGTGTCTAAAACAAAACCCATAAATTTCAACAAAACAATATACAAAAAAAAAAAAATATATATATATATTTATATATATATATTTATATATATATATATATATATATATATATATAATATATATATATCATATATATATATATATATATATATATATATATATATATATATATATATATATATATATATATATATATATATATATATATATATATATATATATATACATATATATATATATGTATATATATATATATATATATATATATATATATATACATATATATATATACACATGATATATATATTATATATATATATATATATATATATATATATATATATATATATATATATATATATAGATATATATATATAGATATATATATTATATATATATATATATATATATATATATATATATATATATATATATATATATATATATATATATATATACTTATATATATACATATATATATGTATTTAAGAAGAAAGTGTGACATGCCTATACACCTCTAACAGCCTAAAAATGTAAGATTATTTAAGAAAAACTGGTGGATTGTCATTCTTTGCTTCTGCACCAGATGGAGTAAGATCAGAGGAAGTAAGATCAGAGGAAGTAAGATCTGTGTGAAAATGAGTCAATATTTAGTACAAACTCTGAAGAAGAAAAAACTGGTATTGGTGGGTTGTTTCATTCTGAAGAAATAACATCAATTCATGCAAATGACTCTTGATCTGGAGCAGACTGGAGCAGACTGGTATGGATCATTCCATGATTTCGTCATCTGGAGATTTCTTCTCCTCCCAGTCATCTGGGTTAATAAACACGAAGAACGTGTTTTGCAGCTTGCCCTAAACAAAAATTAGAATAAAATAATGAAAAAGGGAAAGACACCTTTGGTAGTACTGATCTTAGGTGGTTTCTGAAGTAAGGACAAAACAACCTGAAAATAATGTCTAAAAGTTTAATTTGATATTACTGTAAACTACATGTGTTTTTTCCTACAGGTAAAAGGTTTGGTTGGTTGGTTTGTTGATGTTTAGCGGCACTGCTATAGATAAATTAATAATCTACAAGCATTCAGGCTAGTAGAGACCTCTTTAATGAATACATGTATATAGATAATTCAATCATTTGCTGCAAATCAAGAAAAATAAAAATTTACAAAAAATATCGAACATCAGCAAATTTGTTATTTCACACGAGAATAGCTCCCCTTTTCTTATGTCAAACAATTTCATTTCAATTCCCTGCCATACTACTTTGTGGGAGAGCAGCTGACTCTTTGAAAACGATTTTGAATTACAGCCCATTTCATATCAACAAGAAATTGAAAAACAACAGACAATAAGAATCTATACCAAATGAAACATAACACTCCTTTGTTGAAAATGGAACAATTGCAAGAATTTGGGGTTTACTAACAAATTCACACACACACACACACACACACACACAAGAAAATGAAATTAGCAAGTTTCATTATTCAAAAGATCAGATTTACTGACTTCTGAAATCCAAAAATATCAAAATGACCTTCCAGTTGTTGAATTAAAGTTTTTCTATCTAAAATAAACTGCAGCAGGGCCACTAAGATACCTGTACTAAGATACATGGATGGGGTAAATTTCATAGGGACAGGAAAATACATTCCAAGCATTTGTTCCAAAATGATATATATATTGCAGTTTTGCCTGTCAATAAGCAGCCTGCAGTTTAGTATATTTTGTTTTTCACACTTCTTGGGGCCACTTGATGATGGGATCCATGGTACTTCCCCCCCTCCCTCCTGATACTAGAAAAGACTTGTTTTGATACTATTACCTTTAAAATACTTCATGTGCTATCACTACTCTTCCATCAAGAGCAAGCTGATGAATTTGTTTCTTATGTATAAGGTTTTATTGAAGATACAAACCCAACTCACGCCATACTGGCATGTGGTCATGTTTAGTAGTGTAACCAAAGTAAAAATGTATTATTTCTTACAATGGCAAAGTTGTGAAAAATTCAGATAAGCATTTCATCAAGTATTTAGAACAATTTCCTAAAAATACACTTCATGATAGCAGACAAAAGCAGAACCCAAATCTTCCCTTCAAGATCTACTGCCATGCAGAAAATGCAGTCCTATGGAATGCCTTTTTTCCTTCTTAAATTGCATACTTACCATAATTTTATCTAAAAATGCAAGAAAAAAGATTGACGGAGAAATGGTGATCATGTTTACCTGTCATGTGACTAATAATTCATTTCCGATCTGAGTGTTTCTGGAGTGACTTCGATGCTGGATGATATGTGCTGGGGCAAGAATGCGTAGTGCTTCATGGGAAGTGTATATGGGAAGAAAATTGATATGTAAGCAAGATGCAATGAAATATGAGGAGGAGCAGAGCAGTAATAGAGATGTCAATGGATACCAGAAATATTATTGCTGTGGATACATCTCTGACTGCAAACCAATCTTTTTCAAGAAGAAATAAATATACATGCAACATGAGATTTTCTGTACAAAAGTTGCTCTTGCTTATGGCAGAATGAGTGCTAAACATTTGTTCGCAAAATGTGTTTTCCTTGAAGCCCAAAGACTAATCATCTTTATACATCTAAAGTATGTTGTGCAATTTTTCTCCAAAAGAACTGATACAAATGTATCTCCACTTTTGTTGACGGTGTGGTGTCCAATTTTCAAATGAGAACAAACTAAAGATGTCCTCCATCATCCCTCACAACAATCAGGGGAGAAGGAAGGGCATCTCTCAGGGGAGAAGGAAGGGTCATCTCTCAGGGGAGAAGGAAGGGTCATCTCTCAGGGGAGAAGGAAGGGTCATCTCTCAGGGGAGAAGGAAGGGTCATCTCTCAGGGAAGAAGGAAGGGTCATCTCTCAGGGGAGAGGAAAGGGTCATCTCTCAGGGGAGAAGGAAGGGTCATCTCTCAGGGGAGAAGGAAGGGTCATCTCTCAGGGGAGAAGGAAGGGTCATCTCTCAGGGGAGAAGGAAGGGTCATCTCTCAGGGGAGAGGGAAGGGTCATCTCTCAGGGGAGAAGGAAGGGTCATCTCTCAGGGGAGAAGGAAGGGTCATCTCTCAGGGGAGAAGGAAGGGTCATCTCTCAGGAGAGAAGGAAGGGTCATCTCTCAGGGGAGAAGGAAGGGTCATCTCTCAGGGGAGAAGAAAGGGTCATCTCTCAGGGGAGAAGAAAGGGTCATCTCTCAGGGAAGAAGGAAGGGTCATCTCTCAGGGGAGAAGGAAGAGTCATTTCTCAGGGGAGAAGGAAGGGTCATCTCTCAGGGGAGAAGGAAGGGTCATCTCTCAGGGGAGAAGGAAGGGTCATCTCTCAGGGGAGAAGGAAGAGTCATTTCTCAGGGTAGAAGGAAGGGTCATCTCTCAGGGGAGAAGGAAGGGTCATCTCTCAGGGGAGAAGGAAGGGTCATCTCTCAGGGAGAAGGAAGGGTCATCTCTCAGGGAGAGGGAAGGGTCATCTCTCAGGGGAGAAGGAAGGGTCATCTCTCAGGGGAGAAGGAAGGGTCATCTCTCAGGGGAGAAGGAAGGGTCATCTCTCAGGGGAGAAGGAAGGGTCATCTCTCAGGGGAGAGGGAAGGGTCATCTCTCAGGGGAGAAGGAGGGGTCATCTCTCAGGGGAGAAGGAAGGGTCATCTCTCAGGGGAGAAGAAAGGGTCATCTCTCAGGAGAGAAGGAAGGGTCATCTCTCAGGGGAGAAGGAAGGGTCATCTCTCAGGGGAGAAGGAAGGGTCATCTCTCAGGAAAGAAGGAAGGGTCATCTCTCAGGGGAGAAGGAAGAGTCATTTCTCAGGGGAGAAGGAAGGGTCATCTCTCAGGGGAGAAGGAAGGGTCATCTCTCAGGGGAGAAGGAAGGGTCATCTCTCAGGGGAGAAGGAAGAGTCATTTCTCAGGGGAGAAGGAAGGGTCATCTCTCAGGGGAGAAGGAAGGGTCATCTCTCAGGGGATGCATAGAACCCTAACAATTTGTTCTCTTACAAGCGGAGAAATTGCACTGGGAAATTAAATTTCCATTAAGTTTACAAACTTTTTGCTCATCTGGAAATCTCCTTCAAATGTTTGGGAAATCTTGTTGAAATTTGGGGAAATTTCTTTGAAGATTATCACATTATCCTTCAAAGGTTTATTTGATTAATTCCTCTTTTAATCATTTCAATATGGATAGGCTTCCTACATCTGCTTCCTACACCTCTAGTATGTACCATCCTATATGGATAGGCTTCCTACATCTGCTTCCTACACCTCTAGTATGTACCATCCTATATGGATAGGCTTCCTACATCTGCTTCCTACACCTCTAGTATGTACCATTCTATATGGATAGGCTTCCTACATCTGCTTCCTACACCTCTAGTATGTACCATCCTATATGGATAGGCTTCCTACATCTGCTTACATCTGCTTCCCTCCTACACACACCTCTCTAGTATGTACCATCCTATATGGATAGGCTTCCTACATCTGCTTCCTACATCTGCTTCCTACACCTCTAGTATGTACCATCCTATGGATAGGCTTCCTACATCTGCTTCCTACACTCTAGTATGTACCATCCTATATATAGGCTTCCTACATCTGCTTCCTACACCTCTAGTATGTACCATCCTATATGGATAGGCTTCCTACATCTGCTTCCTACACCTCTAGTATGTACCATCCTATATGGATAGGCTTCCTACATCTGCTTCCTACACCTCTAGTATGTACCATCCTATATGGATAGGCTTCCTACATCTGCTTCCTACACCTCTAGTATGTACCATCCTATATGGATAGGCTTCCTACATCTGCTTCCTACACCTCTAGTATGTACCATCCTATATGGATAGGCTTCCTACATCTGCTTCCTACACCTCTAGTATGTACCATCCTATATGGATAAGGCTTCCTACATCTGCTTCTTCTTCCTACACCTCTAGTATGTACCATCCTATATGGATAGGCTTCCTACATCTGCTTCCTACACCTCTAGTATGTACCATCCTATATGGATAGGCTTCCTACATCTGCTTCCTACACCTCTAGTATGTACCATTCTATATGGATAGGCTTCCTACATCTGCTTCCTACACCTCTAGTATGTACCATTCTATATGGATAGGCTTCCTACATCTGCTTCCTACACCTCTAGTATGTACCATTCTATATGGATAGGCTTCCTACATCTGCTTCCTACACCTCTAGTATGTACCATTCTATATGGATAAGCTTCCTACATCTGCTTCCTACACCTCTAGTATGTACCATTCTATATGGATAGGCTTCCTACATCTGCTTCCTACACCTCTAGTATGTACCATCCTATATGGATAGGCTTCCTACATCTGCTTCCTACACCTCTAGTATGTACCATTCTATATGGATAGGCTTCCTACATCTGCTTCCTACACCTCTAGTATGTACCATCCTATATGGATAGGCTTCCTACATCTGCTTCCTACACCTCTAGTATGTACCATCCTATATGGATAGGCTTCCTACATCTGCTTCCTACACCTCTAGTATGTACCATTCTATATGGATAGGCTTCCTACATCTGCTTCCTACACCTCTAGTATGTACCATCCTATATGGATAGGCTTCCTACATCTGCTTCCTACACCTCTAGTATGTACCATCCTATATGGATAGGCTTCCTACATCTGCTTCCTACACCTCTAGTATGTACCATTCTATATGGATAGGCTTCCTACATCTGCTTCCTACACCTCTAGTATGTACCATTCTATATGGATAGGCTTCCTACATCTGCTTCCTACACCTCTAGTATGTACCATTCTATATGGATAGGCTTCCTACATCTGCTTCCTACACCTCTAGTATGTACCATTCTATATGGATAAGCTTCCTACATCTGCTTCCTACACCTCTAGTATGTACCATTCTATATGGATAGGCTTCCTACATCTGCTTCCTACACCTCTAGTATGTACCATCCTATATGGATAGGCTTCCTACATCTGCTTCCTACACCTCTAGTATGTACCATCCTATATGGATAGGCTTCCTACATCTGCTTCCTACACCTCTAGTATGTACCATTCTATATGGATAGGCTTCCTACATCTGCTTCCTACACCTCTAGTATGTACCATCCTATATGGATAAGGCTTCCTACATCTGCTTCCTACACCTCTAGTATGTACCATTCTATATGGATAGGCTTCCTACATCTGCTTCCTACACCTCTAGTATGTACCATTCTATATGGATAATTCTAAAAAAAATAAGTGAGAAGTGAAAATTTATGAAAACAGAACGCATTTTTGAGTAATTTGTAAGAAACGATTGAAAAGCGTGAAATAAGTCTGATGTGAAATACAAATAGCACACCATATCTTTCTGAGAGGCTCTACCTTTAGATCTGCAACTAATGCAATGACCCTTCTTAAAAGCAAGCAATACACAATCTATGAGTAAGAAAATTAAGCACTTTAATTATTTAGTTTTGCATATGGGAATTAAGATGTTATTTGCGATGTGAATACATATTAAGTGATATAATTTCTAAGGTATGGCTTTAATCAAGTGAATTCGACAGATGCTACAAGTTCTGATCCTATTTTCTTTATGGCAATATCTACCACCCTGACAGGACATTTTCAATGTTTTGCTGATTTACGCCCATCAAGTAGTGCTAAATATTCTCACCACTCCCTAAAGAGGGAGAACTAAATAAATGAAAATAAAAACAACATTCTCCTTAAAACCAATGCAGATGAGGGCTCACATTGTTAGCAAATAATGTCCACTTCCAAGACACATAATGCTCACATTGTCAGCAAATAATGTCCACCTCCAAGAAACATAATGCTCATTATTCTTGGAGTTAAATAGCTTTCTTTTTTGTGAAATCTTCTACAAGCTTCAGGCAAAGTAATGGCCATTAACTTCTTGCCAGTCTATTGATTATGGGAATGAAACACTTTTGGTATCCAGGATGAAAATGAAGTTGAGTAAGTTTTGACTTATACTTGTTCTGCATTTGGAGAAGGGTTCTGTTGGTCAAAAAAGTTAAAAATTTGTTTGACATGGGTGCTGTCCTTCTTAATTTTTAACTGGACAGTTTTAGTAGAATGACAAAAGATTCTATGTAATACAGACACCAAGACCCCAGCTCATTCACATGAATACCTTTTTGCAAACCCACTAAGGACCGTATACAGATTATCTACAACACCCAAAAATCCAGCAAAGCATCCAGAACAACTCTTACAATCCCTCAGCAGATGTGAGTAACAATGCAATCATTCTAAGAACATTAAATGTTTTTTAAAGATTTTAACATTTGCACCATTACAGAATGAAAAAAACCCTCTTTCCAGATCATGCATTAATTAAGGAGATGCTCTTTCACCCCAAACATTAACATATTTGAGAATAATACTTGTAGGATGCACTTTCTCTTCCTTACCTGATTATAATCGGTGGTCACACCATCGGTGCTGATATGGGTAGCCTCGTTTTCATCGTCATTTTCATTCTCAAGGTCATTTGTGTCAATCATCATGTTACCTGAAAATGATCAAATATATCAGAGATAAAGATATGAGTTTTAAAACAGCTGTCAGTTCATGCATCAAAAATTGTGGGTATCATTTATGTGAGTCTCACATATATATTTACCTCATCTGATAAATTGAAACCATTCTTAGCCCTGGCTAAAATCAAAAATCTGTATGAGCCCATGTTAATGGTTAAAAGACCAAAGTGAGCTTATACCATACTTTTTTGAGCTTATTAGGGAATTAGCAAGCTTGATTTTGTACCAAAAGCCAAGTAAAGGCTCCAACTGTCAGCTTGCTTCAAATATAACACTTTTTTAAGGAGCACTAAAGCGAAAAGTGAGGGCATATTTTGATGGGTCTCCCAAAAAATAGAAAACATCTAGCACGCAACGGTATAGCAATTTTCTGGTTGATATAAAAATTCAGGTGACATTTTCCCTCACTTCGCCTGTGAGTTATGGAGGCATGAAGTTTATCGATCTTTTGTGAACAATAAATCTGTGAAATTCACAAAAACAAGCTCCAACACTTTTCGGTCTAGTGCTCCTTTAAGAGTTTTTCCTTCAAACTACCTGCAAGCTCATTACAAGACAGAAAAATATTTCAGCATTTCTACAAGGGATGTGTGGGTCAAAACAAAATAACTAACCTGTATCGCCTACCCTAACACACCAACCCAAAAAGTATTGATCAAAATTATCAATTTGATGTGTTTACGGTAACTTTAATTCAATATGGAACATTTATCTGGTATGCATAGCACTGTAGAACCATACACACCACTTCATACCTACCACCAAAGCCAACAGCCTAAAAGTTCTTCAAGGAAGATTACATCAGAGCATTTTATGTCAAAAACAAGACTATGCATGCAAAATTTATATTGCTAAACTGTTTACAAGACACTTATTCTATTTTTTCTTTCTTTGTAGCACTTTGATCAGTCATGTTCTGAAAGAAAACCCTAGTGCTGCTCACAAATAATAATTCTTTCAGTAAAACTGTTCTTTTGCTCCAATAAAACAGGTTTTCATTCTGGATACCAGCCCTCGATCTTAAGCGGTGTAATATCCATATAAATGTTCAATAATGATAAACTTTTCATTACAGCAATGCTGCAAATCTGGATTGCAAATCTAAAGGGTAGGCTAATGAATGTTTAATCCATACTGTTAAAAAAAAACTCCACATAACGGTCAAACTACAAACACAATATTTAATACATTAACACCCCTCAACCTACATCCCTAACTATTTGATTTTTTTGAATGGTAACTATGATGAAGTAAAATAAGGTGAGCTATGAGCTTTCCCAGAAAAATGCTATATAAGACGTCCATGTTATTGTAATGAAGTATCTCAACCATTGTCATATTAAATAAAAGCAATGAAATTTAACAGTTATTTCATTAATCAAATCAGTGCATATATGCAAATACCAGATACAAGGTTAGTTGGCTCACATGATGGTGCTAATAGACATATACACTTATCAGTTATAAGATGAGTAAAGCAAGATTTAGTGGGTGAGTTGATCAAAAAATGATTCCTAATGTAATGCATATTGTGTAAGGAGATATTTGATGAATGATGAATATTCATGCACTGGTTGAATGCTGTAACTTCTTTTAAATAATGCGAAAATTAGAGTTGTGCATTTTATTTTTAGAAAAGTCATAAAAGTGGTTGACAATGACATTTCATTTGTCTGGCTTTACAACAATATGGAGAACAAAGATGCCATGCCATGTGAAGACAACAGGAATAGAGAAAACGGAGAGTTGCCATCTTTGAAAATGGCACCTCTCTGGGAAGAGGTGGGCCTTGTCCTATTCATGATAAAATAAACTTATTTTTTACAATCTCCACAGTTCTTTTCTCATACTGGTTTGGTTTGGTTTGGTTTGTTGATGTTTAACAGCACTGTGACAGTCAGAGTCAAATGTACCAAGAGGGTGTTGATAAATTATGGTGTAAGAGTTAGGAGAGTGAGGAGATGGAAGGTTTGTAAGGGAGATAAAGGGGAAAGGCTAAATGTGGGAGAAAAATTTAGGTGAAAAGAAAGGGGTGTGTAAAATTAGGTGTAGAAAGGGAGGAGGAGAGGAGATTATATGTGATGGAAAAGGTTGTTGTTGGGGAGGAAGTTGATGATGTTTAAGAAAGAATTGTTTTTAAAAAGGTCCGAGATTGAGGAGAGTGAGAAAAGAAGAGATCTGGAGTTCTGGTATGGGGGACAGTTTAAGAAAATATGCTTGATGAAGAGATCAGTGTTACAAGTGAGGCAGAGAGGGGCATACTGTAGCTTACTGTAGTTTACACCCCAAGCAGACATGGAACTTATTTATATTGGTTAGTCGATGATACATAAATAACAATACCAACTTCCCAAGGGAGTTGGGAATCTAACCTTGTGTTGTTTACCTTCTAATGTAATCACTAAAGATTTTCCCTCCAACAATCCAGGGTGAGTACTGAGTGGAAGTGGGCACCTCCTTGCTTTCCGTAGAAGTGCATAAAAGAGGTTACCAAAATGGATTGCTGAAAAACATGTTCCAGTGGCACTTCCCTAATTTATATCTTGACATGCTCTCCTCTGTTACTTGATATGTTGTTTATACGATCAGCACAGGGATGTAACTATCACAGGGATAAACTATCACCTCCCAGATCAGTGAGACAAATTATGATTCTACTACAGGGATTTGCCTTTGTGAAAACAGCAAGAATTAAGTGTTAAATAGTAGAGTATCATGTTTGTGAAATAAAACTTCACTCCAGTTAGGGCAAACTTTTTGAAATTATTTAAACCATAAATCCCTTAAATTATCAGCAGAATGAACACTTCAAAATGTCAATTTCATGAATTTTACAAAGAGAATCAAATCATACAGCAATACATATGTTTTTGACAGAGTTAGCAGTTATTCAAAATTGCTTTGAAGGAATTTATGAGAGATATCAACTGTTACAGCAGAATGTGAAGAAGTTTGTAGTAAAAAGATGTACAGGTTATTTCATGATTAAAAGGTACAGCAATGATTTAGATAGAATGATCGATCATTTCATTTCTAAAATAAAAAACACAAAGTAACAGAACTCAAAAAGTTCCAGAAAAAATGCATAATAGTTAGAGTCCAACCAGAGTTTAATCTACAGAAATGAAATAAGCATGTCAGATTAATTGCTCCACCAGTTCTGCAAGACCCCCGAAATGATGATCTGCTAAAATATATACCATTGAAGGTATATGGACAGGTAGCAGCCACTTTGCATAAATTAATACAAATGCCCTTTATAAACACTCACCACAAACACTTTCTTACAAAATCAATCCCAAAATATGAAAATCCGGCCTATTTTTAGGTTTCCAAATGTATGCTCATTACGTATTGGTTTTTTCGTGACGCAAGGGTAGGACAGTACAACACTAACGTTATGTGAAAGTTACAGTGTACCATACAGTAATACTTACAGCCTAACATAACAAGTGGAGTTGGCCAATCATAAAGAAATAATGGATCTGAACTTGAGTCGATATAACCTCTTGATTCACAAGAAAATGTCACAAAATAATTAGCATATCGCTAATTACTGTAAGTGATATTTTGATGTCTGATGCAATGAAACTGATGTTTTGAAGTAGCCTAGGTCAATGTAACACAGTGAAACCTATGCATTGTAGGCCTTGCTGTGTCCTTATCCTATATGCAATTATCTAAGAAACAAGTGGAAATTTCTTATAGATAAAATGGAAATAAAATGTTGTGTTCAAAATATTAAAAGGAACATATTTATGGCAAAATCTCTACCTGTCCATATACCTTTAAATGTTCCATATTTTCCAGGTTGCTTTATTTCTCTAAAACTAACTTAATTCTCATTATGCTTTACTTACTTGGGTGACTGCTTTATCACCTAGGGCAAGGTATTGTTAAACCATGAATACTGACAGAATATTTCTCATCTGGGCGCTAAGACCCAAATTTATTTGTCCCAACATGCCTGATGGTGACATAATTCCGATGATTATTTACAAATATCTATGTTAATCTAGAAGGGAATTGGCGGGGAACGAAGTGTTCAGAAAACAGTAAATACTACCACAAAATTCAATCGTTCTGTGAAGTTGTTTAAAACCTTTTTGAAATCAGTGCAAACTTAACTCCCAACTTCTAAGGTTTTATGAGGAAATATGCAATATTAAGTAGTGATCAACTATTGCAGCCACTACTTCAATACTACTATAATAAGATAATTGAAAACTGTTTCCTACATACCGACTTGATTGCATTCCCAAATGAAATACAAAATTTATCATTCAACCAAAAAAAGAATTCTACCCCTCAATGATATGAATTTTCATATTCCACTAATCAAATGGAATTGACCCCTCATTTTTCATCCTTAAATCACGATAAAATTGCATCTTTTAATTATATAATCAAATTGATATTTCATGCATCATTTTAACCCTCCGATTTAGTGCATTGTCTCCCTCAATAATGTAGCTTCACCTCCCTTGTCCAAATGCACTTTTAACCCAAAATAAAATGGATTAATATCCATAAAACAATTGGGAACTGAATTGCTTAATCATATATCAATAATTGTAGAATTAATTCAGACAAAATATGGAAGAACATTTTATGACAAAAGCACCTTAAAAGTGCTTTAGCTTGCACATAGCTAAAACTGTTTTCAAATGATCATGCTTTATGGATGGGGCAGATGAGCAAGCAATGGGTCAATGGCATGAGTAAATGAAAGCGAGCATGAATAAGTGAAGTATTGAGTAACATCTCAAGTTTTATTTACTCCAATGAAATTTTTCTTCAGACTGAAGTCCATCGTGGTTGACCCTATGCACAATGACAGAGTCCCATGTAGCTGCTTTGTGTACTTTTTCCTCGTATGGGTGGTCCTCACTGTCAGAAATGGATTCTAACATTGAGGGATAATTTGGAGGGACTGTTATTTGAAGCATCCCTCCAAAGGTATCTGGGCAATCTGCAAGCAGAAGGTCATGGAAAAGAACCATAACCAAAAAAAAGAAGAAGAAAAAAAAAAGTTCACAAAAAACACTTGTTGACAATAAAACTGAATAGAAACAAATCAAAACTGATTTACAATATACATGATATACACATACATTCCTATATGCATGGAAATGTTCATTTTCTAAAAGCATCACCACAAGAGACAATGCATACATGCAACACTTGAATGGAATGTTCACACAGATATGTTTTGCAATTTTTCATGACTATTTGGTCTGAATGTAGCAATGATACCCCATTAGATGCAATGTTTTAAACCCACAACACATTTCATGCATGATCACATTAAGATAACAAATAACTTCCATCAATTACTTTATCCCTCATTCTTACTTTATCAATTTTGTCATTATCAAAATAAAGAGATCATGTCCTTGTATTACATGTGAAACACCCATACCCACCCATATAGTGAAATATTTATTTCCAAATTTTGATGAAATTTTTTAACAGGCAACCAAACAAATAACTTCAGTGTCAATGTTCCTTAATGTATAAAACTAAATGTTGTTGATTTGAGCATTCTAATTTAAATGACAATGGAAGAACAGGAATTATCACTCCTCACTAATTTATCAAAATGAAATATGCAGGACGGCTTAGACTAATGCCTAAATGTTTTTTTTCTTTACTGGTAAAAGACTAGCCATGCACTTTGAAGATATTTGGCATAATCTATGTATTTTGGTAATTAGAAAGTAACCATTTATATAATATCATGCAGCATCTTTCTTTTGGGCAAATGAAAATAACTAAATAGTTTTTTTCTCTTGAAATATCTTGAGTTTTCCTTAACAAACATTTCTACAAAATGGATTTTGAAGCAGATTCTTCACAATGAAACACACCACCTCAAACTAGGAATATAAAGCTAATGAGCAAGCATTTCACTTTAAGATATCCTTACAATATATGACTTGCAATACCCAGCAGACAAAATGACTGATTCCATCAGAAACAAACTCATGTTTACCACAAACACCATATTTCATGATCTGATATGCATTAAATGCATCAAAGCTCATCAACTCTTGTTACCAAACAGAATCTTGTAACAATCAAATCTCAACATTTTTAGCCAATGTATAACCTTGAACCATATACATTCCTAACCTTAGTAAAAATATTGGCCAGTTTTAGGTGAATTATTTTATTTTACTTTTCCTGCCATCAATGAAAAGTAAAGTCACTTCTTCCTGTCAGATATTAAAGTAATTTTCTTTCATATTTTCACAGTACATTTTTTAACATATTTAATCAGATGCAATTCAATGTTCACTTTTACCACTAACTAATAAAAAAGGATTAAGCATAGTTAACATAAGTTTGCAACATTGCATGCAACTATCCAAGAAATTTATAACAGACTGATTGCAGAACTTTTTTCACCCATTTCGAAACCATTTTGAAGGCAGAATTGTGACTCAAACGTTTTAAATTAAAAATTAACTTGAAAGAGGAAGTCAGGTTATACAATGGGGAATTTCCAACCCATATTGTCATTTGCCTCATTACCTGCACACATTTCAAACTATGCATGTCATTTACAAATGTATTTGAAAGCAACAATAAACTATCAAAAAAAATGGATGTGACAGCTCATGAAAAGAGAATATAACAAACAAATCTTTACCAGGATGGTTCAAGATGTAGGTGGCACTGGAAACTTTGAAAGGTGTTCGGTTGTCAGAGTGTAAATAGATGAAAACACCCGTCCAGCAGTGGTTGACTCCAATCCAGCCACTTGATCCTCAACTGAAGAAACCTGTTGATGAAGATTGGAAGAAAAATAACACAAATGTTGTTAATCAAATAAGAGCATGGCAGAGAAAATGAAAATCAGAAAAATGTGAGTTGCTGGTTACATCGTTAAACCTGTTGCTTGATTCATGACAATTTCTGCAAATGTCTTTTTGATTGTCAACATAATGATGATTTGTTAAAGTGCTTATCTTTGTTTCAAAATCTTGTAAGCAGCTGGGAACAAAAACAAGTAAATGTAGCATCAAATACCTGTGCAATTTGTTCCTTCCTTGGTTAAAAGATGGGCAAATATTGACTCAGAAAAATGTACAGGGCAGTCACTGTATTTGATGGATAGCTTAATAAACTAGCAAATGATTATTGACAGGCTTGCTGGCATTTGTGTAAATATTTTAACCATTCAGAAGACTTTGAAAGGCATTGTATGTT
This sequence comes from Chiridota heheva, assembly GCA_020152595.1. Taxonomy (NCBI): domain Eukaryota; kingdom Metazoa; phylum Echinodermata; class Holothuroidea; order Apodida; family Chiridotidae; genus Chiridota; species Chiridota heheva. The sequence continues at coordinate 1,427,915 of JAIGNY010002050.1, forward strand.
ATCTCCATGCAAACTAGCCTTCAAATATTCTGCAGTCAAAATAATTTTCACCCAAGTCAACTGAAAAGAGTAAAACAATATTATAACAAAATTCATATATTACCTTTGATCAGGGATATTTGAAGACTTCTAGCACTGAAAATATTATGGTCCCCCCCCCATATGTATGTCATTCCAAATAAAATAAATAATAAATCGTAAAATGAATTTTCACTTTCAAATGAAACAAAACCTACAGGTATGCTGAAATCCCAAAAGTGCAAAAATCCTAAATAATAGGGGAAAATGTGTAGGATGTACAGTTTAACAAGCTGGTATTTCCCATAATAACTCCTTCCATGCTTTCTTTGAAATAGCAATTTGTTTTCTTCAAATTACCCTTGACTTGCTATTGGGTAATCCAGGACTACCTTTGATTTCCTCACAATGATCACAGGGCTTCATTCTTAGAAAAAGATTGAAGTTCAGCACTAAAACAAAGCTCGCATCAGAACTTATGTCAGTACAAACACATCCTTATGAAAGCATGGAATAAGAGTGAAGCACCTCTAATCAGTGCAGCGCCAATATTTTGGTTAGGGAGCAAGAAAGGGGCAATTTTGTTTCATGGGAAGGGAGGAGGGGGGGGGGCAAAGGCCTATAAATCGGATGAAATGTCACTTTAAACAATTTTCTGGGAGGGGGGAGGGCGAGTGGAAAATTTCATGCCCCCTGTAGTGCTGCCACTGCCTCTAATCACAGCTGTGAGCAACACAATGAAAATTGGGATAAACAAATGTAACATTTTCTACATCTTTAAAAAAACAATCATTTTCTACATCTATTCTATCAGCTGTTATTCATCTATGGTACCAAGATGAATGTTTCCAAATTCCTCATTTTAAGCTTATTTGGTAAATATGATTTATTATTGTTACCCTCTTTCATAAACCTTCCGAGAGCAGATATCTCAATCATACTGTACAGAAAAGCATTCAAATCATAAATTGTTTTTCTTTTAGTAAAGTATAATATGACTTGAATTATTCCCCCTTAATTCCAAGTCACAAATGGTGGGACACTAAGCATAGTGATTTCCTCCCCCTCCTTCTTCTCGACCCAATCAAATTCTTTATTAATTTTGTCCTCATTCCTCTGTTCCATCAATTATTTCTCAACAGATAAATTGCATTTAAACTTGAACACAATTAACATTTTATTTGTCAATTGTTTATCAGCAGCGTAAGGAAGATATTTCAAATGGGGGCTAGATTTGAGTTTTGTTCCAAAAAACCTTCAAAAATGTATACGAGCCTCTTATATCCCAAAACTATTTTAATATGGTGGAGGGGGAAGGGTAGGAAGAAAATTTTGTAAATTCATTAGAAATTTTGAAAAAAATTGGCAACATCAGAAAATTAAACAAAATTTTCAGAAAATAAAAGAAATTTCTTGCAAATTGAAGGAAATTTTTAAAAACTTAAGCAAATTTTACCCAAATCATCTCTTTGGAATAAGAAAAGGTGTGAAGGGAATCTGACTCTTTAAAATAAATTTGTCAGATCTTCATTATTGTTGGTGCAGGCCAAAATATTGGGTGGGGGGGGGGGCAAGGCCCTGGTTCCTACCCCTGTTATATTAATGAAATTCTTTCACCATAACATGTTTTAAAAGTTGTTGTACGTCATGCTATCAAAGTCTATGCTGGACCTAGGGATAGGGATATTTTTGATCATGGATCCCCTCATTAGATCATCCACTGATGAATCTGGTTTGTGGCACCAAAGATATTATCCCCCACCCTCACTGTATGTCACTGAGGTCACAGTTTTGAAACAAAAAATTGGTTAATTTTAAAGTATTATAAGCTTTACACTTATGCTAAATTCCTGTTAGTGATATATCAATTTTTTTAATAAAAAAAAAAAATGTTCAGTTACATATTAATCAAACATTTTGAGTCGTAAATTTACAAGATGCATTAGGTGTATACTTCACCAAAACCTCAATCATCAAAGAAAAGAAAAACAAATACCTTTATTTCACAGATATTGAAAAACTTCAATAATATGTATCATTCGATAACTAAAATGCATCAATTTACAAATGGTGACATTTTATAGCAAAATTAATTTTTATATTACATCTAGTACTGATATAATTTGTTAACAGTAACCGGAAAACAAACAGATTTGTCTTATAAATCTGCCTTATGAAGGACACAGTTCTGATGGACTTAAACTGCCTTAAATACAGAGCATGTAGCAGAAAGTGAAAAGCAACTGAGCCCATTTGCAGAGGTTGTGGCATGACTTGACCCACTATATGCCTGGTAACTCCTCACAAGATATTTTGTACTTAACCAAACAAACATAGTCCTTCCCAAACTGTTCTTGTGTGCATATACACATAGATTCTTGCAGCCAAATCAAGCCACATCTTATTAGCCATCTGACCCAACCCATTCATCAAATTCAATTTCAACCATCCGTTTTGATATTTACATCAACCCACTTACCCATTTAATCCTTAGACTCTGGTAGCAAATGAATAAATTCAGCTATCAACCAGGTATAGATGTTTCTGTATTTCAATCAAACTTAAAGTCATATATGAACAACCTTATTCACAAACTCACAGACAAATTTCAACTCTTTTCTGCAAATTGGAAAATTCACATATAAAATTCACACAAGCTGCACTGCCAAACCATCAACAAAAGTAAGAAAAGCAAAGCAATTTAAATAACAGAAAAAAACACAAACACAACCACATCATTACGGCAACTCTTTTAATTCAGTCATTTACCAATACAATATAAACATATAACTTTATAGCATACAAAACCAGACCAATATCAATCAGCAAAGTTCAAGGTAAATGATTACATATGCTCACAGAGCCCCTAGAGGTCGTCAAGCCTAAAACACACACATACATTCAAAGAAACTATGATTTGTGGATGCAAAGTAGTTGCAATAATCATTCCAGTTTATAAACATTCATATTTAGTAGCAAATAAATCCAAATGACATTCTAGTTTCAAAATGCAGCCTAAAATATGCAAAAGATTTCACAATCCCTTTTTGACCCATAACTTAAAAGCTGAGTTAATTCGTTTTGATCATGTGATAAAGGCCTCTTAAACCTCCTCCAAGTCGATTGCTTAGCTAGACTTTATCAAGGAGCAAAAAATTAAATAATTCTTAATCAAACTCTATGATTTTCTGACATTTTGCTAAAATTTTGACCATCAGGGGTAATAGTCCTGTGCCTCCCATAGTTACGCTATGTCATGGTTGAGATAATATTCTCATGTATCAGGGGTTTAATTTGATGCTAAAAATGAAGAACTTTCACTGAAAAACATTTTAATAAATTTGGAGGTTTCTAAATACAATTTAAGGATTGGCTCAAACCAAGGAGTGTAAATGCGGGAATGCACGCTCTGCGCCTAATGCTTAAAGAGAGTCACCTTTGAGGATTTTGCGAGATTTCTATCTTTGATTTTATTTCAACATTCACATGGGGTAACTCAATTTAGCACTCTATTTATCTTACATGAGGACCCTTACAACAGTACATAATAGGTAGAGTAAAAGATCAGAGCACACATTAAAAAGGATAATCAAAAAGTAAAGTGATGAGCATGCATGCACATGTTTGTTTGTTTGTTTGATAATGGCTTAACGGCACCACAACAAGTAAGGTCAAATTGTGCCTGAGAGGTCAGATCATTCTAGAGGAAGGAAGTAAAGAAAACAGGGGGAGAATGAGAGAAATTTAAGGACAAAAGGTCAGAAAGCTGTGATCGTGAGGGGAGGTGCATGGTTGAAACAAAAACAAAGTAGAGAGGGGGTGGAAAAGGAGAATTAAATATGGTCGTAAAGGGAGGCATGATGAAGGAAGGAGATAATTTAATCCGGAGGATTTTTCTGGAAGAACTCAGCAATTGAGTTGTAGGGAGCGAGAGAAGCTCTAGGAAGGTTGTACAGGGGGCAAGCAAGGAGAACGTGATGGATTGTGAGGGTGCAATGGCAATTGTTGCAGAGGGGTTGGGGGGAGCCAATTAGGAGGTGGGAGTGGGTGAGATGAGTGTGACCAATTCTAAGACGGGTAATATGAACGCTGTCGATACGAGAGAGGTTGTTGATGGTGGCTTTGATCGGAATTGTGGGCTGGATGACATGGAGGTTGTTATCAATTTGGGACTTCCATAAGGTTTGCCAGCGGTACCGAACAAGAGAAGCGATAAGCGGTTTGATGTCAGAGAGGGTTTTGGAAAAAGGGGCAGGGAGGAGGGTGAGGGCAAGCTTAGCGGCTGCATCAGCCCTGTCATTACCTGGGATGGCTGGGTATCCAGAAGAAAAGAATACTTTTCCTGCAGAGGGTGGGAGAAAGGAGTTTGCAGAGAAGGAGGTGGCAAGTGAGGTTATCCCATTTAAGGTTGAGTAAAGAAGTAAGAACAGCCTTTGAGTCGGAGAAAATAACAAAGTGGCTGAGCGGGGAGTACTCAATAAAGTTGAGGGCAAGGAGAATGGCCTTAGCCTCCGCTGAAAAGATAGATGAGTAGTCGGGAAGTCTGCTACTGAGGGTGATGTCTTGGATGACCGCAGCAGCAGCTGTCTTGTTGCCCTCATTGGACCCATCAGTATAGATGGAGGTGTAATTTGAGACTTGGTCTTTGACTTGGTTGTGGAGATTGATGAAGAGTTTAGGATGGGTTTGAGCTTTGTGATGAGTGGAGAGGCCCAAGTGGACAGAAGGGAGGGGGTGGCCCAAGGAGGAAAGGTGGGCCAGGAGAAGGTGCCGAGAGTGGTGGGGTTGATGCCGAGATGGAAGAGGTCTGATTTAATGCGTAAGCTGAAGGGAGGGGATAGGGTTTTAGTCCTATCAAAGAGGGTGGAGAAATTGGGGTACATAATGAGGTTGTAAACAGGGTTCTGGGTGTTGGTGAGGACCCTAAAAGCATAGGAGAAAGGCTAAGCTTTCTACATTTAAGTAGAAATGGAAGTTCGTTGGCTTCAACATGAAGGCTGGTGATTGGGGAGGTCCTGTAAGCACCTAGGCAAAGCCTGAGGGCTTCATTTTGGATGGTCTTGATGTGGTTGAGGTACGAGTTGTGAGCGACACAGTAGACAATATTGCCGTAGTCAAGCTTGGCACGAATGGTGAGCCTAAAAATTTTGAGGAGCAAAGCGGTTCGCACCCAAAGTGGTGTTGGAGAGGAGTCTGAGGAGGTTGAGGGAGCTGTTGCATTTTAGTTTCAGGTTGGTGATGTGTTGCTTGTAGGTAAGCTTAAGGTCTAGAGCTAGACCCAGAAACTTTGTGTGTTTAACTTTTGGGATGCGATTACCATTGAGCACAAAGTTCGGGTTAAAATGGAGGTTGTTGAAATGACAAAAGTGCATGCAGACTGTCTTGTCTTTGGAGAATTTAAAACCGTTTTTGTTGCTCCAGTCTTGCAGCAAGTCGAGGCTGGTTTGGAGCCTACTTTCAACAATAGGAAAGTAGAAGATGGTGAAGTCATCCACATATAAGGTACGTTTGATGTTGGGGCCAAGGTTATCCGCGATGTCATTGATGCTCAGGTTGAAGAGAGTGGGAGAGAGGATGCTGCCTTGGGGGACGCCCTCTTCTTGGGGGTACGGGTTGGAGAGGGTGTGGCCAATACGAACTTGGAATCGCCTAGATGAGAGGAAGTTTTGAATAAAGATGGGGAGATGGCCTCTAAGGCCGATGGTGTGAAGTTTGCGGGTAATGCCGTGTATGTGGGTTCTGCCATCTTGTAGGTACGGACTACGCTTGATATCAGGTACACAAAGAGTCGCGCAGCACGCTAAAACCATTGTCCTAGAAGATGTCTTTCACCGTCATTGATATCTGCATCCTGCAAGTTTTCTATGATAAAGGATCAAAGTCGGCTCTCTTTAGGCATTAGGTCCATTTGCTCATTTATGCTCTTTGCTCAAACCCAGTGCACTCATTAAGTTAACTTCTGTACTACATGTGATAGATCATAAATAGGTATTACTTTAACAGCCATGTAATGACAAACAAAATTATCAACACAAATTTATTATCAATTCATTTTTTAAATGGATTGAGTTAAAAATAATTTTATAAATGCAATTAAAAATGCATAAAAAAATACACAACAAATCACCAGATGAAGATGACTATTAATGATGAAGATGGCATCAGATGAAGATGACTATTAATGATGAAGATGGCATCAGATGAAGATGACTATTGATGATGAAGATGGCATCAGATGAAGATGACTATTAATGATGAAGATGGCATCAGATGAAGATGACTATTGATGATGAAGATGACTATTGATGATAAAGATGGCATCAGATAAAGATGACTATTGATGATGAAGATGGCATCAGATGAAGATGACTATTGATGATGAAGATGACTACTGATGATGAAGATGGCATCAGATGAAGATGACTATTGATGATGAAGATGGCATCAGATGAAGATGACTATTGATGATGAAGATGGTATCAGATGAAGATGACTATTGATGATGAAGATGGCATCAGATGAAGATGACTATTGATGATGAAGATGGCATCAGATGAAGATGACTATTGATGATGAAGATGGCATCAGATGAAGATGACTATTGATGATGAAGATGACTATTGATGATAAAGATGGCATCAGATAAAGATGACTATTGATGATGAAGATGGCATCAGATGAAGATGACTATTGATGATGAAGATGGCATCAGATGAAGATGACTATTGATGATGAAGATGACTATTGATGATAAAGATGGCATCAGATAAAGATGACTATTGATGATGAAGATGACTATTGATGATAAAGATGGCATCAGATGAAGATGACTATTGATGATGAAGATGGCATCAGATGAAGATGACTATTGATGATGAAGATGACTATTGATGATAAAGATGGCATCAGATAAAGATGACTATTGATGATGAAGATGGCATCAGATGAAGATGACTATTGATGATGAAGATGGCATCAGATAAAGATGACTATTGATGATGAAGATGGCATCAGATAAAGATGACTATTGATGATGAAGATGGCATCAGATGAAGATGACTATTGATGATGAAGATGGCATCAGATGAAGATGACTATTAATGATGAAGATGGCATCAGATGAAGATGACTATTAATGATGAAGATGGCATCAGATGAAGATGACTATTGATGATGAAGATGGCATCAGATGAAGATGACTATTGATGATAAAGATGGCATCAGATGAAGATGACTATTGATGATGAAGATGGCATCAGATGAAGATGACTATTGATGATGAAGATGGCATCAGATGAAGATGACTATTGATGATGAAGATGACTATTGATGATAAAGATGGCATCAGATGAAGATGACTATTGATGATGAAGATGGCATCAGATGAAGATGACTATTGATGATAAAGATGGCATCAGATGAAGATGACTATTGATGATGAAGATGGCATCAGATGAAGATGACTATTGATGATGAAGATGGCATAAGGTATGACTATTTTCTATAGGCCCTATTCTGGAACTTGCCAGCCAATTCAGCGAATAAGCCATTTCACTTCAAACATATTTCTCCATCATAAACAAAAATAACTCATGTGAAAAGAAAATGATGGCATTGGACTCGTTCCACCAACTGCGGACTTTCTGCCTTTTCAAAGCATCACTCCTTTGCTTTTTCAGAGCAACACAGAGTAAAAAGTTAAACAACTGATGAAATGTGTGAGTGAAAGCAAAACCAATCCTTAAGCCCCATTTGTCTAGCTCAATTCAACACTACATTTTACCATGTGTATTTCAAAGCAAACGAATATGTCTTTTTAATGAAAATAGTACTTAAAATTAATGTAACTGTAAAAGTTACCCGAAAAATGTTCTGGTTTGGTTTGTTGATGTTTAACGGCACCACGACAGTCAGAGTCAAATATGCCAAGATGGTATCAAAAAATGAAGGTGTAAGAGTTAGGGCAGAGAGGAGATGGAGGATTAAGAGGGAGAAATGGGGGAAAATAGGGTGAATTTGGGAGAAAAATTAAGGTGAAAAGAGAGGGGTGTGTAAGGTTAAGTGTGCAAGGGAAGAGAAAGGGATAATAGATATGGTGGAATAGGTTGTTGTTGCGTAGGAAGTTGATAATGTTGGAGGAAGGATTGTTTTTGAAAATGTTCTAAATAAATTTACATCTTTGGCAAGTACTTGTCAATTGAAGGCTGTTTCCAACATACCTGAATGCAACAAATATTTTCTCCTGCACTGATTCAAATTTTTGCATAAACTGCCCTTTGATTTTTGGCAGCAAATATTTAATCAAAAACTGGTATATCTACTATTATTCAAAAGTTTGTAGAATATTTTGTGTTTTATTCGCAAACCTTCCCAAAACAGCTGAATGAGAGGCACTGTGCATTTAATGTATCATGGCTTAGCTGGCTAATTTCTGAAGATATATTTTTGGTAAATTTGTTTATTTTGACATTTCTCCGCTTTTCAGATTATTTTTGTAAAATGAACTTATGTTTGTTATCTCTCTCAAATGTGAAAAGAAGCGTCATCCCAACATAAACAATGATATAGTACACATGCAAAATGTGGGGATGTGATCTCACAAAATACTAGTCTAGTTTCAGCCATTTCTATACAATCCAGACAGAGCTTGTAAATCTCTGTAACAGAAAGCATTTCTGAAAAATTTCTAGATCTTCCACAGACTTTCTGCTATTTCAATGACATACCAATTTTGATGCAACCAACTAACAATTTAATTGTACTGTTCATAATTCTTTGTTTGTTTGTTTGATGAGGGCTTAACGGCACCAAAACAACGAAGGTCAAATTGTGCCTGAGAGGTCAGATCATTCTAGAGGTAGGAAGGAAAGGAAACAGGGGGAGAATGAGAGAAATTCAAGAACAAAAGGTCAGAAAGCTGTGATTGAGAGGGGAGGTGCATGGTTGAAAGATAAACAAAGTAAAGGGGGTGGAAGAGGAGAATTAAATATGGTTGTAGAGGGAGGCATGATGAAGGATGGAGATAATTTTATCTGCAGGATTTTTCTAGAACAACTCAGCAATTGAGTTGTGGGGAGCGGGGGAAGCTCTGGGAAGGTTGTACAGGGGGCAAGCAAGGAGAACATGATGGATTGTGAGAGTGTGATGGCAATTGTTGCAGAGGGGTTGTGGGGAGCCAATAAGGAGGTGGGAGTTAGTGAGGTGGGTGTGACCAATTCTACGACGGGTAATATGAACGTTGTCAATACGAGAGAGGTTGTTGATGGTGGATTTGATCGGGATTGTGGGCTGGATGACATGGAGTTTGTTATCAATTTGGGAGTTCCATGAGGTTTACCAGCTGTCATGAACAAGGGAAGCGATAAGCGGTTTGATGTCAGAGAGGGTTTTGGGAAAAGGGGCAGGGAGGAGGTTGAAGGCAAGCTTAGCGGCTGCATCAGCCCTGTCATTGCCAGGGATACCAACATGGCTGGGTATCCAGAAGAGAAGAATACTTTTCCCGCAGAGGGTGGGAGAAAAGACTTTCTAGAGGAGGAGGTGGCATGTGAGGTTATCCCATTTAAGATTGAGTAAAGAAGTAAGAAGAGCCTTAGAGTCAGAGTAAATGGCAAAGTGGCAGAGCGGAGAGTACTTAATAAAGTTGAGGGCAAGGAGAATGGCCTTAGTCTCTGCTGAAAAGATGGATGAGTTGCCTTCCTTGGAGCCATCAGTATAGATGGAGGTGTAATTTGAGAGTTGGTCTTTGATTTGGTTGTGGAGATTGATGAAGAGGTTAGGGTGGGTTTGAGTTTTGTGATGAGTGGAGAGGCCCAGGTGGACAGAAGGGAGGGGGGTGGCCCAAGGAGGAAAAGTGGGCCAGGAGAAGGTGCCGAGAGTGGCGGGGTTAATGCCGAGATGGAAGAGATCTGATTTAATGCGTAAGCTGAAGGGAGGGAATATGGTTTTAGTCCTATCAAAGAGGGTGGAAAAATTGGGGTACCTAATGAGGTTGTAAACAGGGTTCTGGGTGTTGTTGAGGACTCTAAAAGCCACTTTACAATGATGCCACAAGAGAAGAGATGGCCTTCTTCTAAAAGTTTTAATAAAGGGCATTTTAATTATTCAACTTTAATCTGTCATACAAATATACAATAGCCTTAGTTGTTGAGTTGGTGACAATAGATCACAAATTAGTTTAATTTTCCTCTCGCAAGTAACAAATTCCTTAAATCATAAGGAAGGTGTTTGGGAAATTGTCCCTTATCTCTATGAATCCATTGTGTTAATCTTGATATTCTTTGCTCCATTCTGCCGGTAACTTTAAAATAAAACCTTATTATTTTGTTACTGATTATTTTCACACTTATCAATATTCTTGACAATATCTTTGAATCATTTGCAGATAATTTATAGTTACTGTTAATATGAGCTTTGAATTGCAGATCATTCACAAAATTCACATAAAGATATCATAAATAAATAATGTTCATGCACATTAAAAACCAAAGTGCTTTGTAATTCCATTTAAAGCAAATCAAATAATTTCATGCACATCTATGCTGCAGCATTTGTCCAATCAGAATACAGAAATTTGTATGTTCTTTTGCAGTAACTGTGACACATTACATCCAACTTTGACTACCTCCAAGTCATTCTGTGAAACTTGAGCAACTGTGAGCGCCAGCTTGTCTTCGAGAGCTGCTAAGATGTCCTCGGCAGTGTTGTCATCAATCGCTTCCACTTCCTGCTCTAACTGATGGAGGCGCTCTTCAAGAGTGTAAACCTTTCCAGCGGAGAGATAAACCTAAGAAAAAAAACACGAAATCAATATTTGTAATGTGGCTGGTATTAATACATGCATGAAATATCTGTCATGTGGCTGGTATCAATACATGCATGAAATATCTGTCATGTGGCTGGTATCAATACATGCATGAAATATCTGTCATGTGGCTGGTGTTAATACATGCATGAAATATCTGTCATGTGGCTGGTATTAATACATGCATGAAATATCTGTCATGTGGCTGGTATCAATACATGCATGAAGTATTTATAATGTGGCTGGTGTTAATACATGCATGAAGTATTTATAATGTGGCTGGTGTTAATACATGCATGAAATATTTGTAATGTGGCTGGTATTAATACATGCATGAAATGTTTATAATGTGGGCTGGTTTTAATACATGCATAAAATGTTTATAATGTGGCTGGTGTTAATACTAGAGCTGTGAACGTTTAGGGATTTTAGTAAACGTGTACACGCCAAAAAAAGCGAGCGTGTATCGTGTACACGAGTTTAGTACCGTAATTTTCGAAAATACACCAAAATTGCTCCAAAACTACGAGGCGAAGTAAAAAAATCGCGCAACTAGTATGGTAAAAGTACTGACTGCATTGCCCAAATAGACGCTGAGTTTTGCTTTCCAAATCGTAAAAAGTTTACTTCTACAGTACAAATCATCATTTTTATGGAAAATATGCATGGAAATTCAGTTTGGAAAGAACAGATAACTTCCTTTCAATGTCATTTAAACTCAACATCGCGTAACTTGTTTGTCCTATTCGCTACGGCTTTCAAAGTTCTGTAAAAATCTTGCATACTGAGGCCTATGATATACCTCGTCGTAAAACATTTCAAAACTACGCCACCACCACCAGGAAGTTTTGAAATATTAGTTCTCTCGAAAAAATGGCCCCTTCTTTGCGAAGCATGCAGAATTTTAGCTTTGTTCAAACCTTTTTCTGTTTATATATTATGTAATATTTTTTCTTTCTTGCAAAATTTATTTGACTCATCAGGTAATATTTACATGTAAATGTACTGATTGTCACGATTTAAGTGTTTTTTAGTCGATGAAACGGGCCTTCATTGCGTGGGATTTAAAGCCTTATGGCCTAACGTTAGGCCTATTGTTAGTTTCGCTGTTTACTGCTGCACATTCGCGGTGCATTTTACAAGTTAGATTACTCAGTTTTCGGCGAAATCAAAGTGCATAATATCCCCATTCATTGGTGATTACTGCGCATTTGTGATTCGCACATTTAAAAAAGATTATGCTAATCGGGCTTACAGTTTGTAAAAAATCATTGATTGGAATTCTGTCAGCCGAATGTGTGTGTGATTTGAATCATTAATATCGATTTTCAACGGCAAGACACTAGGCCTATAATGTATGAAAAACGATTACTCGCAATGAGGTATTTAGTAAACGTTTACAAGATTTGCGAGCGTGTAGCGAGTACACGCTAAACGGTCACAGCTCTAGTTAATACATGCATGATATACTTGTAATGTGGCTGGTGTTAATACATGCATGAAATGTTTATAATTTGGGCTGGTTTTAATACATGCATAAAATGTTTATGATATAGTTGGTGTTAATACATGCATGAAATATCTGTCATCTGGCTGGTGTTAATACATGCATGATATGTTTGTAATGTGGCTGATACTAATACATGCATGAAATATCTGTAATGTGGCTGGTGTTAATACATGCATGAAGTACATATATTTGTAATGTGGCTGGTGTTGATACACACATAAAATATTTGTAATGTGGCTGGTGTTAATACATGCATGAAGTACATATATTTATAACGTAGCTGATGTTAACCCTTTGATCCCAGCATGTTCAAAACGTGACTGCAATTTTTCGGAACTTTTGTTTCAAGATTAATTTTCACAACTTTTCTTTCATTTTCTATCGCTACAAGTTTAGCTTATATGAATGCAAGACAATAAACTTTTCAATAAAAGATTCAAAATAAAGAAAATATACACATAAATATAAAAATTTTAGGCAATATTAGGTCAAAATTGCTCAATTTTTTTACGCATGTATTATTTCTTGTAAATAATGAAAATGTAGGATTTTTTTTATATATATTTAGATTGTTTGTAAAATTTCCTTACACATTTATACCAGTCTAAATATTTTTGTCAAAAAAAGATATTGATGATAGGGAGTCAAAAAAAAATCGTTTTTTCGTTCAATTTTGTGTATTTTTTAAATTTTAACCCATTTTTTCTTAAAAATCTTCAACATAACCCCATTAAAAGTTACATTTTCTGAAAAAACTTCTTTCAAATGATACCAGGATCACTGCTGGCGGGTCTATTTGATGAAGCAAAATAAGTTTTTGAAAAGCGCATGTCCAAACCAGTCATGCACGATCGCTTGAGGATCGAAGGGTTTAATACATGCATGAAATATTTGTAATGTGGCTGGTATTTATACATGCATGAAAAGTGTTTGTAAGGTGGTTGGTGTTAATATATACACAAAATATTTGTAATGTTGACTGGTGTTAAAACAAGCATAATATATTAATAGCAGCGCAAAACATAGCGCCATACATATAGAAAAGGGTCCAGGTGCCAAGTTTATCACCACGCACCATAGAATAAACAACAATGGTGATGTGCATATCCGATCCCGATCCCATGTTGAACTGGCGTATTTTAGATTTTTGTGTGTAGCATAAAAATACACTTTGACGATCCATTTAATGCAGCCGCACATTGAAAACTGCATGCTATGACAGTTTGTTTCCAGTTACGCGTAAAAGTAGGAAAGAAACAGCTACGATAAATGGTCAAATTTTGAAGGAAAACAAAAAAGACAATTTTTTCTCAGTTTTTTCAAAATTGTAAGACGCTCTCAACAATAGCATGAAAAACCGGGGCATGTACGCATATACAAATAAGATTACATCTCTGAAATTAGCGTGCGCAATATTTGAAATATTTTGCCCTCATGGCGCAAAGTATGCAAAACGCGTTATACACTTTGGAATTGCAACACCGAACAGTGCAGTGCAGTGCAGTCTGTGAAATTTTCTTGCCCGTGTTGCTCTTTATCTTACTTGTGTAAACACGCGTATGCATAAGCAGGCTTAGCGTATAAAAAGTCAGTTCTACAAAGGAATTCCACTGTACAAGATCACAGAGCCAAACCTTAAAGAAAATAACCTTTTTGGTATACATTTGTAACAATAAGTTTTACTCAGTGATATCATCATTTGATTCAGAAACATCTCCATAATACGGAGGACTAAGTTTTTCGTGTTTACAAGGTAAGGAGAGAAGTTGGTAGCCATTGGAAGTTAAAGTTTGTTGTTTTGGTGATATTGCATAATATTGCATTGTATAGAGATGGAAAGCATTATTTTAAGAAGATTGAACGCTTGGGTAAATAAATTATTGACATATTTTAAGTGCGTATCTGCATCCTCTGTGTAGCCTTGAGAGTATTAATGCAAAATTGTGCATCCTACGTGCGTGTTATTTATGTACGACGCGTACAATTTGTATGTATTAATATTATCATTGTCAGCCAGCAATGTGCGCCGCTTTTAGATCTTACAGAAGTACATATTATTGTAGCAGGCATGATATATTTGTAATGTGGTTGATGTTAATACATGCATGAAATATTTGTTATGTGGCTGGTGTTACAAGAGGCATGATATATTAATTATACAGGCATGATAAATTGTAAAGTAACTGGTGCTAATTACATGCACAGTTAGTAATCATGAGGAAACATGACAATATAAGAGCAGTTATTCCAATTAACTTCCTCTAAAATCAAATGTCACAGGTAATAATACTTCGGAATAACACAAAAATCCCCCAACATTTTGAAAATATGAATTTGTCCCTGATGTATGTAACTATCATGGAATTACCCAGATGTTCCATAGCAAAAGGAGGGAATGTCTGTAATTCAGCAGTGAGTCTACAGGGGAGGGGGTATTGGGGCTCAACCACCAAACAACCCCCACCCAAAAAAAAAAAAAGGGAAAAAAAGTGGGAAAGCTCTTAGCAAGTAAAGGGTGCGGTAGACAGCAGGTTATATATAGAGGGAAGAGGTGAACATTTTATCTTGGGTTTCACTTAAGCCACCAATAAATCAAAATCTAGACATGCCTCTGAACAGACTTGCTGAACTTTCTTGTCCAGTGTTTTATAAAGATTTAACAATTTCAATGGAGTATTTGCATTGTCATGACCCATGCATTAAATTCCCGTAATGCATGACCTTCTGTTTAGTCCATTTTTACAACAGGTGAATTTGTTAATGAAGCGGAAAATGTTTGTAAACTTCTCTCGTTTTTCATTCTTTTTTATTCATTTTAAACAATCTAACACGGTAATTTTACAAAAAGATTAATTCTATTGGCATCATGTTTATATGCATATTTAATGCAGGGTTCAAAGAATTTTGTACTCGCAAATGACCCTCCTAAAGTCGGGTCATTCAACTTTGGCCAAAATCCTTTGCCTCGTGCATGAAATACGCATATAAACACTCCGCCTCAACATTAATCTTTAATCAACATGTCCTTTTCTTGCACCATAAGGTCACCTTTTAACTCTATATCTATCTAGGAACATCATAGGCATAGGAACAGGGGGACACAAGGGGCACATAGGGGGTGCATGCCCCCCCCCCCCTAATGTTGCAGTGACCTACATGGTGCCCTACTAAGTCACTTTTTAGCATTGAACTGGCGGTGTAGCATATGTTTGTGCCCCTCCCCCTAATGAAGAACATGTTCCTATGCCTATGTGGAACATCACATTGATTCTTATATTAGTCTTTGTGTTAGTTCAATCTTCTACCATGCAGTGTTACTCAATCAATTCTATTCAATTAAGGATCATCTCCAACACCCAATATGATCATAAACAGAAAAAATAACTCACAACAACCAGATAAACAATGACATAGTATACATATTTAAATTTGGCGACACATGTACAAAGCTTCCGAAAAGCTTATAAATGTGACATCTCCCGGCAAAAAGAACAAAATCTCATTTTACATAACATTAATACAAAACAAAAAAAATAAGAACAGAAAGAAAATTATGCTATAAAAAACAAAACTGAAGGATAACTGATACTTGATAAGGAGAAAATCATTAAGATGGGATTTAACACCTTTTACAGAGTGACTATACTTCACATACTAGAATCCTAATCAATTTAGTGATAGAAATGTAACAAATGAACTAGATCAAAGGACACTCCGTTTCATTTAACCATTCTTAAAGTTCCATGGCACAGATCAAATTAATCTCATTTTAAACATCCTTAGAAAAAAAATGAGGAGTAAGTGTGAAACAAGCCACTCATCATCATTGTGCTCCACATCTCACTTTCCTTAATGAGAAGCTCATACAGTGTCAAATATACATCAAATCAGGCAGTATACCGTGATGGGCTTCTGAGCTTTAGTGTTGATAAGACACGATACCTTTCTTCAAGGATTGCAACAAGAAATTGAGATTTAATTGAAGCCTTACAATCAATGCAGGGACAATTTCTATAAACATAGGATACAAGATGCTGTCAAAAAGGCAGAAAGAATAAATTGACCACTTTGTGCTTCCCTTTGCTATTGACTTCAAAATGGTATGTGACATTATTACTGAAATGCTCCAATTTGTTGTAAAATTTACACATAGGGTTTTGAAGAAATGCAGTGGGGTTTAAAATCTTTGCCACTGAATCCTCTTTACATCTTAAATTTTGGTAGGAGGGAGAAAAGAAAGAAACATATTGGTTAGCTTTGACAACTGTACCTTTTCTTCAAGTTCGGTCACCTGGTTGTATAAAGCAGTCAAAGGATCAATCACTCCATTTTTCTTCCCAAAATGGTGGTCAAAGACAGACACCTCTGTTTCACTTGAGGATAAGAGAGGCAGAGAAGTTCCATGTTTCTCAAAATCTTCTTTCAAATCACCTTCTTCATCAGCAAACAAGTCATTGTTATCAAAAATGCTTACAGTCGACTCCTCAAAGCCATCTTCTAGTTTATTCTCATCACCATCAATCTGACCATCATGACCTTTTGTGTCGTCATCTGACCTTTCCCTGTCTAGTGCTCTCTCGGAGTCTTCTTGTTTGCCAGCTTGGACGTCATTAAAAGTGAAGAGTAAAGTTGCAGTTGGAGGGGAATCTTTTCCTGAACTGATGCGAAAGATGGTGCTACCTGAACTTGATGGACTGAGCGACATCTGAGATAGTGGAGTGCTTCCATCTCTAGATTGTGATATTAACCCCTCATCATCACAATCTGAAAATCCTTCAAAGTTCAGAATGGCAAGTGAGACACCATTGTGGCATGAACTGTTGGAACTATCACCCTTCTCTTGGTATTTGAATTCTTCGGCAGTATCATTGTAAATTGGTTCCATGTATTCACATTCTGACTGAAAGTCGCTATACGTAAAGTGGCTCTCTTTGTAATAATCGTTGACCGTCTTTTCACCATTTCTGTATTTCAAACTGTCGGAGGGTTCAGTTGGATATTTAGATTCTGATTGGTTAGATTTTTCTGCAGTGATATCTTTGTCATCATCACGATGAGCCTCCATTATATCCTCTGTTGTGCTGAGTACTTTGAGGGCTGTAGATGTGATCATGCGTACAGCACTAGCCATGTTCATCTGTCAACAAAAACACAGCCCAAGGTTACAATTCAAATCAAAAGCAATGAGCAAAATGTGTACTGTAATATTTCTACTTGTAAAATATTTAGACTGATGCTTAAGTGTGTAGTGAATATACTAGAAATTGGTTTGTACAAAAATACTTATAACTTGGTAATGCCTTCCAATTTAGATTTTGATTTACAGAATGTAAGGGGCACATTCGTATTTGATTGTTTAATGAGAGCCTAACAGCACCACGACAACGAGGGTCAAATTGTGCCTGAGAGCTTAGATCATTCTAGAGGTAGGAAGGAAAGAAAACAAGGGGAGAATGAGAGAAATACAAGAACTTAAAGTCAGAAAGCTGAGATTGAGAGAGGAGGTGCATGGGTGTATTTGATTCTTCAGCCTTCCAGATTTTCTTTTAAGCACCTAGTGACTGACATCAGAATTATGATGTGACAAAACTGATAGAAGATACCTTAAGTGCAAAATTCCGGGTACAGCTGTATAGCGGGTGGGTATAAGGGTGTGGGAGGGTCCAGGTTAGGTTATGTGAGTGGGAGGGCTGTTGTAGAGGTTGTAGCGTATATATCTAAGTTGTACAATTGTCATTTTTGACATTTGTTTAGTAGGTTATTGTTTGTGTTAACATTTTTGTTTGTTTGTTTGCTTGATGAGAGTTAACGGCACCACAACAGCAATGGTCAAATTGTGCCTGGGAGATTAGATCATTCCAACAGCTTGTCAAGCTCTTGCTTTTTCAGGCTTCCTCCACTTACTCTATATTATGTAAATAACTTGTATATTGTTAAAGAACATGAAGAATAAATGAAATGAAACGAAACTAAGGACTTCCGGAACTTAAAGTCCCACAAAAACTAAGGGTCACAGTTGCCATGCTACATGACTGGGCAGTATTGTTTGTCTTCATCATATGTTCAATGTGGTTTGAATATCAGCTGACTACATACAGTACATTCCTTAGTTTATTCAATGCTTCAGTATGGCTGCCATGTGGTTACAATGACAGCCTCTATATCAACACTTTGTTATTGCTTGAATTTATCTTCTGAATTCAGTTTTAAGAAAAGTACATGATTTAAAACTGTTAATTGGTCTCTGAGCAGAAATGGGCAACATCAAATCCATTTTTTATAACCTCCACCCCTCATGTATCTATTTGATGGCTTCAAGCATCATTTGAAAGGCCAATAACAAAAGTCAACTAGTATCTAAATTCAGTGTGTGATTAATAAGAAATTTATGCCTAGCTTTAATATCCGTAGGTTTACAACCAAAGTGTGATTTCAAACAAAATGTTTTACATATTAATAATAAAAAAAGTAATTTGTCACCTAAATCCCTGTAGCATTACACACCACACATGATCAAAATACAGCAGATTGGAAAAAGCTTGGTTTCACAAATACTGATAACTATTCACCTAATTGTGCTCATTCGTCAACTCAAGAGACAGCCACAGATTTATGGCGAGATTTGTATATAAAATATATAAGGAACAAGTGCTTATCAGATCTCCTCACCAGGAAAGGAAAAGCTGAAAGAAATGCCTTGTACGCAGCACATTATGCTTAATTAGGTTCACCAAGGAATGGCTTTAGCATTGCAGTCTGATAACAGAATAATTACAAAAAAGCTAATCAATCAAAGTCAAGAAGAAGCTAATTTAGTAAACAAATGCAATGCATAAAATGGCAACTTTTGATGCTGTGAAAGAGACTGAAATTGATATGTACAAGTCATGAATTTCCAATTTGAACAAAAATATTGGGTAGAAGTGTAATATTAATGTTAATGCATTTCAAATGAAGCTCTTAATATCATCTTTCTTTCTTATTTTTTCTAAATATGCTAAAACCAGATTAAAAGTTTTTTGAATAGTAAAGAAAACAATGGTAATTAGGGAACACACAGAAATGTGCAATCTACAACATTTTAATAAGTGCTGCATAAAGGGAAGACAATACTTTGAATATGATCAAGAATTTACTACACATCCACTTTATGACATTTGTTTGTTTGTTTTTTTTTTTGTATGTTGAACTTTTTGCATGCAATCAGGCACATATTTAATGGAAATTTGATTATTGGATAGAGTCAATCAAGCCACACATATTCCTGCATATTAGTAATAATGCAAGTTTTGGCTCAAAGGTTATGCACCCCACCCCCCTCCCAATTCAATAACCCCCTCATGGAAAAAATTCACAACTACAATGACATTTAAAGAGGCAACCTGCAGGGTTTCTGACCTTATCCCAAGTAATATAACAGATTGTTTCCTAATTCTTAAAATATATAAAACTGTACATACCATTTTAATACCTACAAGAACCATGAACTCACCTCTGATGGAGAGGATACATCTGGTAGTTGACCAAGGCTGTGATGAAGAGACTGCATATCATATGACATCCTGCTCTGTTAACAAAAAAAACAAAAAAAACCTTTCTTCAGTCAAATACATGCATATACATACTAACAAGGTTTTAAAACAGAGAAGGTACTCAGACAGACAGGGCTCTGGGCAGAGAAGGCAATCTGGCAAACAGGGCACTGTTTTTTGGCTTAAAGTGATTTATATCATAAACTTCACAAAATGTGCATTTTGCTACTCGTCAATCCTGCATTTCACGGGCTCCACCTGGAATTAAATCCCAGCCTTTAACACATCAAAAGCAAAACAAGTGGAAGAGGCAGTTTCAAGCAGTACACTTCACTGAAAACAGTGCTAATTTAGGATTATATGCACACAGAGTCAATTGTTCAGTGAACTTATCACAAAATTGCTAGAAATTGTTACTAAGAAATGGAAAATTTCACATATCCATTTAGAAAGGTCATGTATGAATTGTGCATTTCAAATTCCTTTACCCCTCCTAAAACTTGTTCAAAATTGTCATTTTTCTTGACTATTTCAGTAATTCATATTTTGCTGATAAAGCCGATAAGGATTTTCATACTGGCACAACACGTGATGTAAATTGAGACTGATTAAGATAATTCTTTTGCACTATTTATGAAGGTCACTTTTTTATTGCTTTCTTTGTAAGTATTGAAGGTCACACTTTCATTACAAGTTCAGCTATAAGCACTTAATCTTGATGTTGATGTAGGGATTTTCCACCTTAATTCATGTGAATCTTGTCAGCTTGATGATTGGAGATAACAAGAGGGATCCAGTAGTAATTACATAACGGAACAATTTACAAGACATAAACAAACTTTACAAAACAACAGATTGATGTTATTGCATAAAGCAGCCAGCAGCCTCATGAGTCTCATGAATATCTGAAAACACTTTTTATGCATGTGATGGTACTGAAAACCTTTGATATGAATGTCCCAATTAATCATAATTATTTCTCATGAATAATTAAGTAACTTTTCAACGACACTAGTATCAAAAGCTAGACCTGTGCTACTTCAAAATTCCTTGACTTTGCAAAAAAGATGCCCTCACTTTTAAAGCGAGAGCCCTTTTAAGAATCTTAGACCTAAAAACTCTTACGAAAATTAAACTTTCATGCTGCCATCTAAATGGTGTCTTTACATTATTTACGCAAATACACTCTACATGTTTCAATATTCATAAAACACACCAAAAAAAATGCTTCTGAAATATGTATCATAAAATATATAAAGTATTTATACAATATTATTTTCTTAAATCCCTTCCAAAATATACACAATTTAAGTGATTACCAGAAAATAATTTTGACAAATTTGGTGTCCTAAATTAAGAAAAGAAGTGAAAAATATGAAATCATTACTGCAAACTTTTCATACTACAGCTATGAATCAATCTGTATGCAGGCAATATTGATCAGTGGGAAAATTTGAATAAAAGACAAGAGGTCAGTAAGTTTAATGTTTGAAAACCCTTCTTTTCTTGTGTCACTATCTTAAAATACAAAAAAGAGAAGAAAATTTCAACCAATTTCCAAAAACAATAGGTCAACCAAAATCAAAGAGAACATCAGGACAGTTTTAACAAAAAAACAAAATTTAGCTAATTTAGCCTCATGATATATTTATGTAGGAGAAGTCAAGCAATATGTTATTTTGAGAAAAATGCCTTTGAGAGTATTCACTGCAGTTGTGAAATTTTGGTTTCTGTAGAAACGATTACATCATCAGAGCAAAAGAAAGTCACATTCTTACAAGTCACATTGTCCCAACATTTACTTATTTCTCTTCAAATTTTCTGTGCAAGGTTTTGCCTTCACATTTAAACATAATCTAAATGATGAGGGGAAAAAAGGAAGAACCAAATTTTCTGGAAATGATTTAAAATCTTGTTTAAATAACAGAAAGAAAGTGAAGATAATTCTGGAACATGACTATATATCTCCTAAATCAATATATTTTCATAACATTTTTTTTTTTTAAACAGTTTGCACTGTCATGCATTTTCATTTACCTTTCTGGGATCTTAAAAATACTTATCAATTTTGAATTTCATAAAGTATCAACGACTTATGTTTCCATCAACATAAATATCTTTTTAACGAGCCTTACCTTTGCAGCTTTTGGTGACTGTGGGGGTGAGTTTTCGTCACCAGAGTCAAAACTACTGATACTACTGCAGCTGTCCCCGGCTACCTTCCTCTCCAGCGAGTTGAGCACCCTCTCCAGCTTGTCTATGTGACTCTGAATCTCAGATAGCTGTAAAAAAAGTGGAGCTTTTCATATTAATGTCACATAGATGAACGAGAGATATATTAGATGGTAGAATGATTAATTACATACTCTTTCACCAATCTATAAAACAACACATTTTATTCAAACTATCAGGCAACCAACTTACAATTTTCAGTTTCAGAAAGATTATACCTTAACCTGCAACTACGCTTCTGTTTATGACAAGTCTAGCCCTGTTTCTATTGATTACATAAAAGACACCAGCAAACATATCACCATCAATTATTTCCATCAACCCCTAACCTCCTAAGAATAGAACCAAAATATACTAGCAGAAAGGTGTTTTAATCTTAAGCAAAGTCAAAAATTATTGTATTGCCAAGCAAAGCTCTTTAAATGAAAACTTTGTTTTTATTTGAAACAGTGTTGGAGCCTAAGTAAAAGCAACTAACAATTTAAATCAATACCACTGACTGGGACAATGCTAATATCTTTGATGATCTCAATGTATAATGTCACTGCATCAATTCACTCTCTCTATATGAACTTACATTGACAGCCTAAAGCCTAGTCATTGGTAATAGATTGAAATTCAATTGGAAAATTGATCGTGAATCTTGGCGGCAACTAAGTTCTGCTGTCTCCACTTCAAATGTCATCACTTGCTGAAGAAGGAAAATTTCCCTCGTTATCAGAACCAAACCTTCAAGCGCGCTTCAAGCATGAAATCTATGGGCCACCTCTTCAAAAATCAGTTACAACTTTGAGGAGCCCGTGAGTATGGAAATACCGAACTCAACAGCAGCAAAATCAGATAACGAAAAAGATGTACAATAGGAGTGAGTAGTATGATTTATGATACAAAAGACGGTAAGTCTGAAAGATGAAACATTAATTTCATCAGTGAGCTGGAGACCTTTCACAATGACGCTTTCCACAAATGCCAGTGGGATGATTTAATCAATGAATTAGGAGAAAATCAGTTATACACCCACACTGCAGCATTCACAGCCACATCTGGACCGGATCGTATTCAGCAGTATGGTATACCATCAGATTTAAGTAAACAAAGAATGCTGAGCTTCCAACGACTGTTGTGTTAGTGAATGAAGCCAACATTTATTGACGAAAGTCACCCAATCACGATTTTCTGCTTATCGAGTAAAAGCCACTTTATTTGAAAAACTGTCACTTAGGTTATAAAATCTGTTCAAATCGGCCCCAAAATAAACTTTTCGTGTCAGGACGTCATGGGTTTTTCCTGATAACTTCAGATTATCTAGAATACCAAAAGTTACATGACATATTTGGAAAAGATATAATCGAAACAATGATTTTTAAAATAAAGTGATTTTTATCACTCCTTATCATTAGAGCCAATGAAAAAAAATTGTGATTTGGGTGACACTCGTCAATACATGTTGGCTTCACTCGGTGATCGAGCTTAGCGTTCTCTGTTTACCTAAATTCTATGTGTTCATCTCATATGATAGAGGATTCGGCAAAATGTGAGGGTAGGATTGGTCATTCACATCTGCTCTAGCAAGTACTGTTCTCTCACAATGTCATTATTCATATTCTTTTAACCTTTTCTTCCAATCTTTATCTCAAATAATTTTTCGAAGAAGAAAAAGAGACTCTCACCTGGCTGGCAGAGGACAGGACATCCTCAGCAGACTTGAGTACCTCTTCCTGTTTCATGCAAAACTTTTTTGTCAAGTTGGCTATCTCCACACTCTCTTTATTCTTCCTCTGAGTGGCAGGTGAATATTTAGGTGAGTCTGTTGTAGTTGGCAACGGAGAAGGAAAGTCGTCAATAGGTGGAACCCACTCTGCTTTACATGGTGCAGCTGGACTTGAGCTGGTGCCAGTAGAATGCATAGTTAGATAATCTTCACCATCTTCTGTTGTGGATGAGTTTGGGTGGCATGCTCGATAATCCATATGAGACGGAGGAATGTCACCGGATATATTCTGGCAAGAGTTTGGGGCAGTGTCTTGATCAGTTTGTGGTGTGGTACTTTCCCCATCATGTAAGGGGTCAGCTGACAATGGATCTTTACCAAGGAGAGCTTCTAAATGATCTTCTGATACTTGATCCTGCTTAACCAATGATGACTGCCGCTTTTCAGATAAAAGGTGTGGAGCTTTGGCTGACTTTTTTGGCGTACTGTGAGCTGAGTCAAAATCTGAGCTGTCATCTCCAAGTGTATCCTGCTTTCGCAGAGATGATGGTATTAACATTTCCAAATCCGAGTCAAAGGATGATTTTAGACCTATGGAGTCCGCACTTCTCCTTCTGTCGCCGTCTGCAGTACTTGATAAAGAGGAGATGGATGTGCTATTTGGAAGAGAGCCCTCTGTGGTGCCAGATTCTAATGATGGTTGGCGCACCTTGAAATTACTCTCTTCAAAAGAATCCGATGACTGAATAGAGGAAGACTGGCCAGCTTTTTGTGTACTTTGTGACTTTTCGGAAGTTGTCTCACTGTCTTGGCCACTGTCGTACACAAACCTATTAAAATCAGGAGAATCCTTGAATGAGGGACTTGGACTGTTGGCATCAGCCTCGTACACCTCCACAACCAATGGAAGAGAATCATATCGGATGAAACGGTTTGAGGGTGACCTTGACAAGCGGCGGAACTTGAGGCTGCTTTTGTCAGGTTCTTCTTGCTTCTCACTGGACTTCAACTTAAAATCACCTGTAGATCTTGATCTTCGACTGAGGGTCTTTTTATTCGGGGAAGAATTTGGGTCACTTTTCCTGGACTTCTTTTGCTCCTTAGGTTTCTGCTCTATTCCTCCAACAGCTCCTTTAGACCTTTCCTTTTTACTGTCTTCCTTTGATCTTTCCAGTTTTTCCCAATTCAGTGCATCTCCAGATGTTGTATCCTGAATCTGTTTCAAAAATTCTTTAAAGCTCAAAGCACCACGTTCGTTTTCCTCTAATTCTTCATTTTCATAGTCATCATCATCATCCGAGCTACAACTCAGTTCAACTGACTCAATCTCGACCACATTACCATTTCTATCACTTGCTTCATATCTTTCAGTAAATATTGCTGTAGATTTGCCTTTTGAAGCAACATCCGAGAGATTTTTCTGAGGGGAGAACATATGGGTCTCTAAACTGTCCATTTGATCTTCCCCATCTAAATACATTCCAGCAATACATTCAAAAGAATTTGACATGGCATCTAGCAATCTGATTGGGTGTCTCAAAGGGGTGTCACCATCTTCATTTTGACTGGAATGCTTGACCGTCTACTCCCTCCAACTCTCCCATCTCTCCTTTACGTTTATCTCTGTCATCCTTTTCTTCATTTATACTCGGAAATTTAAAGGCTGTAGATTTCTCTTTCTTGCCTTTGGATCGGTTGTTTTCATTTTCGTGACATTCCGCAGAGCTTTCTGGCGAGGACACCTCTTGAATTGGTGAAAGCACATGCATTGCTGAACCATCTCGGTTCTTGTCAGGCGGTGCTTGGAGAGTGTTTTGATTAGAATAGTTTTTGGAACTGGAATGTGAGGAGTCTTTTGACTGGGATCTTGAGCTTTGTTTGGATTTTTTCTGCGAAAGAGAAAAAATCTAAATCTAAAAAATCTACCCATTGACAGCTATCTGATAAAAACATTTATATATGAAACAAAAAAGGAAGTTGAATCATTTTACCAATTTTAATCAGGATTAAGAAAAACAATAAAAAGAGAAAAATGAAATATGGGTGGCAAATTCTATCCGAAATGGAAATTGTGTGCAATGAAGCTGAACAAGAAATAGAGACAGAATGTGTGATGTTATGGCAATGATAGCAGACAAAAACACTATTTTACATAAGAATTCTTTTTGGATAGTCTTTTAAAGCTTTTCTCATGATATTTGGGACCCAGGTGCCACTTAATGCTTCTGCAAACACTACACCATGCTTTCTCCAAGTACTTTGTGAGTCATTTCAAGATTTTCCTCATCGTAGTATATTGTTATGTGCAAACTAAACAGCTTGGTACACCTTGCAAGCTGCTCACAATATTGTCACACCCCTCCACTTAAGTAGACTCTTCCATGTTAATGACTGGGAGGTTACCAATTAGAATGACACATACACAGCATTGGATTCAAACTCATGCTTTTGAAGATATCAAGCAGTTTACAAAAAAAATATGCCCAGATTTATTTCCAAGACAATTAAAATACTTTCTTGCACTTATTTTGAAACATCTTCAACCACTGACACAAGTTTGCAAACACAAGTTAAAGTTTTTCATCCATGCAAAACAAGAACTTGATAACATTTGTTGGATAAAATACAACATTTTGAAACAGTAATGCATCCCACAAAGGAAGATCTTGAACGCTCAAGGACACAAAAGCAGCATGCATGATAGCATGCAGAAAGCTGAGGCATGATGCAGATGCAAGCAATGCATGATGCAGATGCAAGCAATGCATGATGCAGATGCAAGCAATGCATGATGCAGATGCAAGCAATGCAAAAAGCACATGCATGATGCAGATGCAAGCAATGCAAAAAGCACATGCATGATGCAGATGCAAGCAATGCAAAAAGCACATGCATGATGCAGATGCAAGCAATGCAAAAAGTACATGCATGATGCAGATGCAAGCAATGCAAAAGAAGATTGCTATCCTTTAAAAGAGAGCCAAATTATAAAAGAATTATCAAATCAAATGCTCTGATTGTGTACAATCAATCACATACACTTCAACATTGGAACATCCATTTGAATCACACACTGGGCTTACAGTCTTGTCTTGCTATTTCAGGGCATAAAAAGCTGGGTAAGAAAGATTTCCTTCTAAAATTACCATCAAACAGGTATACACTGGTCAATTTTAAACCAATTACGATGATTTCAGCGCAAGCAATTCAGCTTATGGTGCCTTACTTGTCCAAAGGGCTTTAATAAAGTTAACCTTTACAAAACATTATTCAAGCCAATCAAAAATGAACACTTACAACCAAAGCCATTCCCAACAATATCAAGTGTTGTTTCACACATATTTGATCATGACCTTTTCAAAATGTTGTATGCGCTTTTTTAATCAGTATTTTAAGCAAACATAATTTTCTTTCTGTTTTACTAAGATGAACTAACTAAAAACATTCTAAATGAAAAAGAATCATGTATCATCCGCAGTAGATAGCATGGCACATGATTACACAGGTTGTGCAAAGTCAACAAGGTTTGTCTCCAAGCTGCTCACACATAAACAGTAAGAGAATACGCTATAGATTCAAAGCAATTATTTCATTACAGAATTCCATACACATTCTGGGTGATTTTCTACTGTACCATCTTCCAAATTTGACCAAATATAGCTCTCACAGTACGGTTTTGTAAATATATCAATTTTGGTATGTTTATAAGCAAGAGGCTTTGCATACTTAAACTTGGCTGAAAAGTCCCAAAATCAAATTTGAATACTGAAAGTGGGAAGAGAGGTTAAGTCCAAAATCAAACTTAATGAACTAAAAATCACCATTACACAAAAAATATACATTTCATTTATGTTCATATTAACATTCATATTAATATTCATATATTAATATGAAGATTAATATGAATATAATAATATGAATATTAATCTGAATACTTATATGAATATTAATATTTGTATTCATAATAATATTTGTATTAATATTTATATTAATATTCGTATTAATATTAATATTCATAATTCATATTAATATTCATATGTTCATTAGCAGCACCAGAACAATTGCTGGAAAGGCAAAAAAAGGACAGCTGCATCCACATAGGGTGAAAATATTAATGTTGCGTTGAAAACATAAACCGGTCAAATTATAATCAATCAAAACAAATATTTTCATGGGGGGAACGTGGGATGCAAAGAATGCTCTTGTGGGGAAATCTCCATCCCCTATTGCACCACCACTGCAAATATGGGATATCAAATGTGTCACCATGAAATTTGACATAAGAACATTAGTATTAAAATTACACAAATAAATAACTTACAAATCTACAAACTCTTACAAATACCTACAAAGCTAGAAAAAATAGAAAAGGTATTTATGAACCAAATCCTCATAGGTCTTGCTTAAAGGGAACAGCCACTGCAGGCTATGATGGACAATAGAGAACACTTTGAAGTAGCATTACATCACACACAAACAACACTTACAACAAACACTACCATGAACCATTACATTACTTCATTACAGCATGGGCCGTCACAAGCAATGTGAGCTGTGGCTATAATGGATGATCCTTGCTTGAGAGAGAACATGGATCAAGAAGCTATTAAAAGTGTGATTTAATGCAGTGATGTAACTATGAGTTTGGGTGTGGGGAGGAGGGGGGGGGCAAAGTTAAATTTGTCTACAGATTAGTATTTTCAAATCAGCATACTACTAAGATACCCCTCTCCCTCACATCAATTTGAAATATAACAAACAATCAGAAAATTGAGTTAAAAACTCTGTTTAATTTGAAACAAATTGTGACACTTTTGTCTTTTTTGGAGGGGGCAGTTCATGACTTGTGGCCACAAAAATTAGGACTATACTTTGAAAAAATTAGAAAATTTAAGATCATGAGTCAGAAAACTAAAGATTCATACTTTGGAAAATCATAAAATTTAGATTTGCATTTCATAAATTTTCTGCAAAGATATCAAATTTCCCAACAAATTCCTTGCTGTGTCTTGGTGGGTGGGGGGTGGGGAAGATATCCCCCTGATCCCTCTTTGCTACACAACTCAACAGTTTTAATGTGTTTTTTCAGATACTTCTGTCATGGCCATATCATCAGCAGCCCTTCCCATAGCGTCAGTAGTTTTACCTATAGTACCACATAAAATTTCTGTGTGGCATCCATGTAACAACAAAAGCAGCAACAATACAACGGAGGAAAACAGTGCATGAATAAGCACAAAATTCATTGCACACTGTTTAGAAGCCAGTTACTCTTAAATACACTTGTTCCAACATGTCACTGCAAATTCTAATCACACCTTCCTCAGGCAGTAACAAAACCACTAACCAAATTGAATCCAAATCCAAAATTAGTGACAAGCAAATAGACAAATGCAGGCAAAAAAAAAAACTTTGTTTGCGAGGTAATCACAAGACTTCTTCAAAGATGTCTTTTATTCCTTCAAGTATCAATTTATAAAAGTCATTAAATTGAGAGTGCTTGTAAAATCTCTGACATTATCGATGACAGAAACATTATGGTATCTAAGAAGAATAATACAGTGATGTATTGTTTTCATAAAAGGGCCAGGTGAACAGATTGCAAAACAAAAGAAGTTGACCATCGGGCATGTTGAACAATTTACTTGTCCACCAGCTATCTGGTAAAATTTTTTACTTCTCCTTGCTTGGCACTAACATACAATATAATCTCCATAGTAATTAATGCACATTCAACATTGTGTATACTAAATTTGTTCCCTAACTCCATGCATATGTTCTAAGCTATAAATTGTATTAACTGTAGCTTTTGTTGATTAATAAAACTTATTCTCCTTTTTTAAAATAATGGGTGGGACAAGAATAAATTTGTCGATATTTAGATCAAAAGATTTTGCCCTTATTTTTACTGCCTTGTATATGAATTTAAAAAAAATCTCATTTGATAGCATCTGGGAGGAATCTTCCATGGCTGTAATGATTAATTCAAGCAAGTTGTGTTTCTACAGATTATCTAAAAGAGCCAAGTCTGAAAATATGCAAAAAACCTTGAATCCCAGACAAAGAGACAAGAAAGGACAGACCATGCAGAAACCACACAATATGAGCACAAAGCACAGCAAGCAAACTCTGTGGCTAATGTGAAAAAAAGTGTTAAACCAAACAAAAAGAGCATCAAATTGTGAACACATCCACTAACTGTAAACAGTATTATAAAGCTGATGTGATGTGTTGCTTGTTGATTACAGCAATATGGTAACATTTTCTTCTACATAACATGAAAACCAGCCATACCTACTAAGCAGGGGGACAGATTACTACCAAATCTTTACATATTTACCAAGCAAAAAATGCTATTACAGCTATTACCAAATTTGCAACATTTAAAGGCCGGTTATCCTCTCTAACGTGGAGGTAAGTATATTTCAATTTGTTTGTTTTGATTGGTCGAAATACAATGATCCAATGTGCACTCATACTGATAGGCCAATCAAAACCAGTTGGAATCAAAAGTGCACCGCCACATTTTATTCACGACAGATGGCCTATAAGGAATAAATCTGTTTAATGGAAAACATCATAAATTTAGACATTTCTTTTTGAGTTACATATCCATGTATCCTAACACTCGGTTTTAGTATATTTAGTGCAACGCATAAAATCGTTTGTGAATGTCACATGAGCATCTTTGTTGGAGGATCATTTTTCCGACAGAAAAACAAATGAACTTCAGTTTTGTATGGCATTTTCATTTTGACTGGTATGTTCAAAAGACCAGCTGCATTTCTGAGAATTGATGCTATCAAATGTAAGCTTAAGGAAATTTGCTGGTTTTGCTTGAGTTCTGTACACCTCCTCCACATAATAAAATGAACTGAGTTGTCTAAGAATGTAGTCAATGCTTTGTTTCTCTTCAACTTTTATCTTAATCCCTGAATTGTTAAGTGTTGTCTGTGATGGAAATTTGAAAGGAACAAAATGAGAGTGACTAATAAAACAATAGCTGGATTGTATAACACAAGACTAATATGAAGTTGGTTGATTTGAGTCTAAATATCTACAATGTATGGTGCAGGATACAGTTGATTTGAAGTCTACTTTGCGACATAAAGTACAATTTGATGATTTGACACTGTAAAATATGTAACTGGATATCTGCATAAATTATCATGCTTAGACATGATGACAAATTTAACTATCATCAAGTGACCTTTTTATTGTCACTTCTTGGCAACTTGGAAGAAAAATCCAACTTGATGCAAATGTTGTATGATTTGAACACTTCAAATCATGCAGAAGGGATGAAGAAAGATGACAACTTTTTAAGGACCAAAAGGTAATACTTAAAAGAAAGTAGAAAAGGAAAAAAAAGATTAAAAACTGAACATAACAGAAAAGTATGAAAATAAATTCGGGGACTAAACCAAGATACAGCAGTTTCCTATGTTGACAAACAGAAAATATTTCACAATGCCTATATCTTTGGAATGGATGAGTAAGAGAGAAAATAACATCATCTTTGTAAGCCGCTGAGAGGAAAATTGAATGTATTAGAGGGTCAAAAAATTATAAATAGGGGGACGGAGAAGGAAAGTGGTGTATTTTGGTATGGCCCCTCATAAATATTATATTTACCTACAACATATAGAAGCAGCATGTCCACATCAAGCCAGGTATATCACTGTTGGCAATCAAACATCGACTGATACGACCGGTTAACACTTTACTTGAAATGCAGGATAACGTGATCATATGATAACAAAATCATAAAACATCGCAAAATACAAGTAAAAACACACGTAACTACATAAACAACATCAAGCTGAGAACTATTTAAAATGAAGAGCAGAGGTTGAACTGATGAAGTACAATCATGGCTTCTTTTGTATCCTGTTAATAGTATAATATGAAGAAAAAAATTACTATTTGAAAAAAAACCTTTTCATTGTCATATTGTTTTATTTATTATAGTATTCACTTGTGCCCATGTATACTCTAGAAAAATCTATGGGTTGTATCTGCATACAAATGACCCTCATCATATGCAAGTCACCACCTTAAACTTGGATGAGAAAAACTTAAATTTAAGCACTTTCAAGAGCTTAAACAAACTTTCACACAACAAAGAGAAATAAAACCAGTACGGGTGTATCATTTAATATTTATTGTACATATCAATACTGTGTAATTTGTCTTTATGTTTTTTCTACTTTCCTACACAATACTGCAGATAGCCTTTGATAACAGACATGAGTCATTGACAGTTGCTTCCAATTACAGATTCTTTATCACAAACTTCACACCTTAATCTTGATTTGCATGCCAAAATTAAAAATCAGAAGTTTGAAAAATAAGACTGCCGTTTGAAAACTGGGAACTTAACATGGCTACATAAATCTTCCTCCAAGCACTGGGGGAAGATTTATGCTTATGTTTGAATACTTTCAATTATTGCTTTGATAAGTATTTCACCACAGCTTCTACACTGTGTTGACATAACAATCAACATTCTACATTAGACTAATGTCAGGATGGGTACTTTGCCAATAAAACATTTTCACAAGATTAAAGATACTGGGATGATTCAAAATAGATCTGCAAATGCCTTAAGAACAGGGTGTTAACATTTGATTCCTGCTTCCATCAAAAACATCATCAATATTTCATAGATTTATCATTCATTTCAGTGGCTGCACAGAAATGACTAGATATTGCATTCCACAGCAGTAGAAAATTATGTTTTGCTCCAAAATAATAAAATCATCGTTCTTGTAATATTTTGTTGCAATATGATAACTGCAGTTTGAATTTGAATAATGATCATGGATGTGAATATCTACTCTCCTCGCCCGCTACAGGTGACAGAATACAAACCAAAAGATGACGAAAAAAGGTTGTTGACAATTGGAGCACAGAAAATAAGATCAAATACTACTGATTTTGCAAGGGACTTCATAATGCAAAATTTCATTAAATTTTTTATCATTGCCAATTTGAACACAAAGGCAGTGCTACAGTGCACTTCTATTTAATGAAATAGTTTAATTAAATGTGACGATCTTTTCAGGTTTTTCTTTTATCGTTAATGGTTATTCCTTACATACTTAATACAACATTCCACTTATACCATGCACCCTCGGTTGGCGTTCATGTCCTCTTGAAGGATTTTTGCCGACTTAACCGATTCAGATTCACCTGAAAAAAGTCTGATAGTACTGAGGCAAACACTTGTCCAGGGAGGGCAGAGAGGTACAAGCTGAGATTGCCAAAGCATTATACTTTGTATATTTACCATACAAGATCAGAAAAGCAACTGTGTGACCTCTGGATTTCTTTTCATCTATTACAAAGCTAAATATTTATATCTTAGTTAGAAAAGACTCCATTTGCATCAATCCTACACAGAGACCTTATTTGGCAACAACCCAACTTCACTTTTACTTAGAAAATCAAACATGAAAAACAGTAAAACAAACATAAAAAATTGTTTGATTGCAAATCATAAACTTTATATGAAATGCATGTAAAAGGTATTACTCTCAGAGTCATAAGGACATAGGACTTTGTAAATTTCACATGTACAAACTACAGACCAATTCCATCCTAGGTAATCGGAAGGAAATCGATATGAGCACATGATTGAGATGGTGACTGAGCTCTGTCCCGCCATAAAATTTCTACCATAATGAGAACTGTCACCGCACAGCAACATTTCCCAAGATTATGATTAATTGTTTCAGTAGAGCATCAAGGAGTGAAAATTAATTCTCAAACAGAAAGAGCGAAGGGAACAAATTAAAAAAGCATGTTACGAGAAAAACTTGGAAGCTTGATATTGCTGATGAAATATTTCTGGCCAGTCTTATCATGTTTACTTCATCAAGTCTGTAGCATTTTCAAGATATCACTAAAAGTGTGAATCGCTGGCAACCCAAAGATCATC
This sequence comes from Chiridota heheva, assembly GCA_020152595.1. Lineage (NCBI taxonomy): Eukaryota > Metazoa > Echinodermata > Holothuroidea > Apodida > Chiridotidae > Chiridota > Chiridota heheva. The sequence goes on from JAIGNY010002050.1 coordinate 1,461,662, forward strand.
ATTTTGGAGTAATTTCTTCTAAGCCTCTTGGTGCCAAATGCAAATATTCAAACACAGAACAGTCTGGGTTCTGCCAATTTTGTGCATTTTGGGGCTGCTTGAATGTTTCTTTCGTTACGTATTAATTGAAAGCTTTCAAATGCAATTCTAATACCTATAGAGTGAGTGTAGCGAGGTAGTGACCCAAAGTTGCAGCAAGAAATTACTTTGTTAGTCTGCTTTATCCTTCTTTCTAAAAGAAAATGATCTCTGGAGACTAGACATCGCCAAACTCACTGCAGTATTTATATTATAACAGCAAAAAAAATGTCAAACTTCTATCAAAATTGACTACAAAAGAAACAGACCAATACTATTTTGCTGCCCACTCTGACATCATAAAAGAGAAAGCATAATCACCAAGAAGAGCAAACCACATTGTGAGATGAAGGGGGAAAACCCAAGATGAAATATTTCTTAACATCTGTGCCCAAAATGCTGGACATTACTGTAAATTCATCCTTCCCTGAGTAGAAACTGCAAAGTATTGTCAAACCAAAGACTCTGGAGCAGAAATAGGAAGCCAAAATTCCTCTAAACATATACTGTACTAATGCCCTTCCAGACTTGCATCAATGTGCAATTTACTACATCATATGATTTCGCTCAAATTTTATCAAAAACGAGATGCATTTACACTTTTTAGAAGTGCATTTAACATCCCCATCCCATTTCAACCATACAACACCAACACAACACCCCTACCTCAACCATACAACACCAACACAACACCCCTATCTCAACCATACAACACCAACACAACACCCCTATCTCAACCATACAACACCAACACAACACCCCTATCTCAACCATATAAACCAATACAACAACACCCCAAAATCACTATCTCAACACCAAACAACACCAACACAACACCCCTATCTCAACCATACAACACCAACACAACAACCCTATCTCAACCATACAACACCAACACAACACCCCTATCTCAACCATACAACACCAATACAACACTCCTATCTCAACCATACAAACCAATACAACACCCCTATCTCAACCATACAACACCAACACAACACCCCTATCTCAACCATACAACACCAACACAAAATCACTATCTCAACCATACAACACCAACACAACACCCACCATACAAACCAATACAACACCCCTATCTATCTCAACCATACAACACCAACACAACACAACCCCTATCTTGACCATACAACACCAACACAACACCCTATCTCAACCATACAACACCAACACAACACCCCTATCTCAACCATACAACACCAACACAACACCCCTATCTCAACCATATAAACCAATACAACACCCCTATCTCAACCAAACAACACCAACACAACACCCCTATCTCAACCATACAACACCAACACAACACCCTATCTCAACCAAACAACACCAACACAACACCCCTATCTCAACCATACAACACCAACACAACTCTTATCTCAACCATACAAACCAATACAACACCCCTATCTCAACCATACAACACCAACACAACACCCCTATCTCAACCATACAACACCAACACAAAATCACTATCTCAACCATACAACACCAACACAACACCCCTATCTCAACCATACAACACCAACACAACACCCCTATCTTGACCATACAACACCAACACAACACCCCTATCTCAACCATACAACACCAACACAACACCACTATCTCAACCATACAACACCAACACAACACCCCTATCTCAACCATACAACACCAACACAACACTCTTATCGCAACCTCACAACTAAGAATGTACATTTTGGTCAATCAAAATAAACTCAAGTTCCTTTGATAATAAACAAGTTGAAGGAAGACAACGTATCAAACCTGTACAGACAACTAAAAGAAAGGGAACTGCCACTTGCTTCTCAGATTAAAAGCAATATTCCCATGAAATTTCATGTTTATGTATCTGATGGAGAAAATTTAAGAAACAGATTGCAAGAAAAACCATGTTCATATCTCATTCCTAGAAGAAGTTATTGAACTCTAAAGATTTTTTGTGCCCGCATAAAAATGACTTTTGTACGGGGTCTTAGTCATCATTGTGATGTCATCACAGCACTTCCTGTACTAATCTTGATGTATTTCTTTGAAAATTAATCACCAATTTTTTATAATTCAAATAAATGTAAGTTACAAGAACAGATTGTAAAACATTATTGTAAATTTTATTCTACACTATTCAGAATAATGTTTTAAGAAAAAAATGTTCACAATCATTTAGAAATACAAAATTAATCATCAAAGAAATACATGAAAAACAGTACAAAAGTGCTGTGATGACATCATAATGATGACTTAGACTCAGACCAACAATCTCTTTTATGCAAAAAAGAAAAGTCTTTCAAATTCAATAACTTCTTGTAGGAATAAGATATCAACTTGGGTTTTTCCCCCACCAATCTCTTTCTTTTATTGTCCTCTATCAAATATAATCTTTGATGAAACTGTTTGTATTACAGGGGTTGATGAGACTGCAGTTTCTGTAGATAAAGAACGTAATACCTTTGGTAAATTACTTTTGGATTTGTGTAAATCTCTTTCTATTGAGATATGTAACGGCAGGTTCCCATTATACTAAGCCACGGGGAGCTTCACATATATCTGCAGCACTGGTTGTAGCGTCATTGATTATGTATTGGCCTCAACTATTTTACTTGATAGAAATGAAATCTCAAACTTCTATGTTAGAGAAATGTTTAATTCTAACTATCTGCCACTTATTTTTAATCTTTGTCTCAATGCGCAAGAAGTTGAGGTTGAAAATGTTGATAATTCTGTAAATAATATTTCTTATGTTCCTCTCAGTAAATTGGCATGGTCCCATGATAGGTTTTTTCAAGAAATTGTTCCTTAGAGGATAATGTTTGTGCGCTTGCTAATATTATTGAGGATCTGGATTGTTATACTGTTGATTCTAGCGTGGCGCGTATAATTAGCCTTTTAGATACTGTGTATGGTCGCCAGAATATTGTAAATAACGTAACTGCCTATGGTGACCGTAACGCCAATAATTGGTTCGATAGTGATTGTCGAGCTTTTAAGTCAATCATAGCGAGGGCGCTCAGACAATTTAAAGGTGAAAGCACGTCAGAGTCCTGCACTAAGTATTCTGATTTAAGACGAGGCTACCATAACCATTTATCTCTCAAAAAGATAAGATTTCCAATAGAAATGATGACTTACTTAAGGCTGCTAGGCAAAAGGATAGTAGGAAATTCTGGTCTTAGTTTAAAGATAGGCATCCGATATATAATGGTGTAACTAGTAATGATTGGTTTTTCTATTTTAAATCGCTTTTTGATGACAGTGTTTGTAGTAATGATATTTATAATAGTAGCCATTACATAATCGATCGTGATATAAACTTTACTAATAATGATATGTTAAATTTTGATCTAAGTTGGATGAGGTTATAAAAGCAATCAAAACGCTCAAATCAGGTAAAGCTAGTGGCATAGATGGTATTCCACCTGAGGCTAACAAGTATGCTTGTTCTGATCTCACTAGTTTTATTCATAAGCTATTTCAAATTGATTTTTCTTTTGGCATTTATCCAGAGATGTGGCAAGTTGTGGTTATTAATCCTGTTAACAAAAAAGGTAAAAAAAGTGTTCCTGCAAACTATAGGTTTATAACACTTTTTTGAGTGCTTAAGAAATTATTTACAAAAATCTTGATGCAAAAGTTGACCAACTGGCTAGAAGACCATTACACTTTGTCTTATGCACAGCCGGTTTTCGTTGCAATTACTCCACAATTGATAGCTGTTTCGTACTTCATTCAGCCATTAGTATAGCCCTTAGTAAACCACGTGGAAACTATTTACTGCATTCGTGGATTTCAAAGCAGCTTTCGATTGTATCATTAAACCAGGAAATTTTGTTTCAGAAACTCTGTAGCTTGGGTATCACTAGCAGGTTTTTTGATATCCTTCTTGCAAAGTATAAAAATGTAAAATGTCAGGACGGTTTAACTCAGTTCTTTAGTTGTACTAAAGGGGTTAGGCAGGGGTCTCATCTCTCACCTATTCTGTTCTCTATTTCTATTGCCTTAATCGTTCAACGTATACTGTATCAAGATTAATGATCCAAATATATGCAGATGATGTCTCTTGTATGCAGATGATCTCGTAATTTTCTCTGAGAGTGCCTATTCTTTACAAAAGCTTCTTAATGTCCTTGAAACAAACTGTGACTCAAATTATCTTACACTCAATTGCGAGAAAATTAAGACTGTAGTTTTCAGGAAAGGTGGTTATCTAGCAAGATCAGATAAGTGGTACTTTCGGAGAAAATTGCTTGGGAATACTTATTCTTAAACTTATTTAGGGCTAGGATTTATTCCAAAGGGTGTATGGACTGCTGTACAAGACAATTGAGCTGCTCAGCAGAGAGGGTGATATTCAGTTTAAAGAAAATGATAGCTAAAACACTGGATTTGCCAGTTAGTAGTATGCTCCAAATCTTTCATACAAAAATAATGCCTATCTTAACATATGGGGTAGAGCTTAGGGTGGTAATTCACATGCAAGTATCATAAGTGTATACAATAATTCCTATAAATATTTGCTTGGTCTTCCTTTTAACTGTATAATATTCTTGTATTAGGTGAGCTTATGGAGCATCTTCCAGATTTTAGTTGTAAGCTGATTTATTATTGGCTGCGTGCTATTAGACATACGGAGGATAGGTATACTAAGCTTAGTTACCATGAACAAGTTCTCTTAGCTTCTAATAATCTACCGTTATGGGGGTTAAGGATTAAACTTTACTTTGTTCTTCTGGTTTTGGTTTTGTTTGAAATAAAAAATGATTTTGACAGATTTTTAAGCAAAGGATTTTAGATATGGATAGGCAAAACTGGATCAGTGATGTAAACTCTATGGATAGTCTCCAGTCATATATTATTTTCAAGACAGAGAGTTGTGTGGAACCTTATACGTTTCTCATCAATAACTTTTAATTAAAAAAACTTATTGCCAAACTACATTGTGGCACCCTTGAAATTGAGGTCAATGTTGGATGCAAGGAAAAGATTCCATACAATCAAAGAATTTGTAAATTTTGTTCTCTGAATCTAATTGATGACGAATTACACTTTACGTTTATTTGCCATTTCCTCCATGAATTGCATGCAAAGTACATACCAGATTATTATGTTAAATACCCTGATAAACAAAAATTTAAGAGCCTATTGTGTCCATGCACTGAACAGTTGTGTAAATCGCTTTCTATTTATATCATGCACGCCATTAAGTTTCGTGAAATGTAAGGTATGTTCGGCACATACTATGCTTCATTTCATTTCATTTATTTGTTTTATCCATGCTTAATTATTTCTTTTATCGTTTGTCTGTCTATGACAATCCTCAATCCAATTCTTATTTTTACATATGTTGTTGATATTTTTGTACATATTTTGTGACAAGGGCCAAGTGCACTGATTTCATTAATAAAATTAAATCAAATATATTAAAATGAAATTCCATGGGAATATTCCTTTAACTTACTTGAGATAAGAAGATTGCAGGCAGGCTACTGTATATGAAACTCAAGATCATCTAATTTATCAAGCCTTCTGTCACTTTCTAAGGCACTATAACCATCATTTTGTAACCTTGTGATGTCATTAGCTGCTAACAATAATTTGTTTCCTTCCAAAAAAAAGATATGCTCCAAAAACAAATAAAGTAATTTTGTTTATTCTTTTCTTATTCTATCACACCCACTCTATGACCTTGTTTTAAAACTTTTGAAGGTTTAATCACATCAGGGACAAATTTACAAAAAACCCAACAAATTCGCCAGATTAGGAATGTAGGAAGTTTTCATTAGCAATGTTTTACACAACTGTGCACATGTGTGAGTCTGTACCAAGCTTGTAGAGTTGCATGTTATGCTTGGCCCATGGGGTTGACCCATGGCTTGGCCCCATGGGCTCACCCTTTGCTTGGCCCCATGGATTCACCCTTTGCTTGGCCCCATGGATTCACCCTTTGCTTAGCCCCATGGGGTTCACCATACACTGAACCTTTGGCTGCATAAATAGTGACAATCAATATAAAGACAATGATTTTGCAGTAACAACACCTGTGTGACATCACACATCCACACAGGCCTGCTCATTAAATTCAAACATGCTTGTAAACTGGTAAATATTTCAATGATTATAAATAGAATTTGAGCTATTTTCTGTTTTTCAACTCAACAGAGAAACCAGTTTTTGTTCTAGATGTCTCAAGTGATATTGATAATGTACAAGTGTCATGACAAAATGTCCCATTCTAATAATTCAAATGAAATTTTTAATACAGTGATAACTAAAACAACTAAAATTTTGCATAATGTTCAAACGTCTCCTAATTCTTATCACAAATCCTTGAATAAAATGGCATATAACGAAATCTCAGAATGTGCCTTTTTCTTTACAAGCCTGGAAGCTGATGGAGTAGTTCCTGCCTCAGATCTTCATCACCATCAGCCAAAGTAAAATGAGCAGAAACGATGTTTGCCAAAAGCCACACTTCACATGAAAAACACATTTAATTTCATGTGCGTTAATAATGGTTTTTGAAATATCCATATCGCATTTCCACCCACTCAACATGTCTTGTTTCTCTATTCTATCTGAGTCAAGTGCGGCGGAAATTATCAGGAGGTGCATACATTCAAATCAAATTTACTTTACATAGTACTTTCGAAAACTCAAAATGTGAATCAAAAGCTTGTTTGAATATCAAACATGTATAACAACCATTCCAACTCGACTTGAAAGTGCGTACGGTATGAGGAGACAGGGATTCTTTTGAAATGGATGTAAGAAAGAACTCATCAACATAGTTTCCAAAAGTCACATAAATAATCAACTAAAAATTTGTTCCATTGATCGATTAAAAACTTTTATATACTGAATACTTGGCTATCAAATTAGATGCTTATCAAATCTGGTTGAAATCTTAAGTCTATACTGTATCTGGTACTTTTGACTTCATTGTTTGTGAATGACAATTGTCAAGTTGACCAACTTACAGTTTTTATCAAGTGTTTTTTATTTTTTGCCAGCTCAGACCACGAAAGAACAAAATTCATATAGCTATAGGTGTTACCAAGGTCTCTAGTTTATTTATGAAGATTTCAACTGATGTTTAATACAATTAATGTAATATTGAAGTCTTGTCTGTTTTATCTAAATACTTACAGCTACCATTATCCCATAATATATGCCTACATAAAAGATTTGCAAATTCTTTATCACATCTTCTTTTGCAGGGGCTTTTTCCTTTTTAAAAATGAAGATATTTTAAACATTTTATAATTATTCATTTTAAACAAATTTCATAGTATTTAATATTTCAATTTTGTACAAAAAGTGTATTTCCTGAATTTGACAATGAGATGATTTTTTTTAAAAGTTGTATTGTTGTAAGTTAACGATTTGTTTTGGTAACATTTCTGTTCCTTCAATAATATTTCACTCCTTATTCCTAACGCTTACATTTTACTATGATTTATTAAACGTTTGAAGACTTATCAAGTCTTCTCAATTTTCGTATATAATCACACTTTTCAATGTTCTTTTACATTGAAATGCTTTTCCTCAGAGATAAATACTGATCTGTTTCATAATTACAAGCTGTTTGCATGATTGAAATTAAACTATCCACGGGCAAAAATCCTGGGAAGATTTATTCCTTGGAATTGAATGCTTCCAAACGCTACGAAAAAATTGACATTTGAAAAATTATGTCCCACTTGGAGGTTTTAATTCTAGTGAGATTGGTTTGGTGAAGGTTTAGGTTCCAAGTTTTAGATCGAGCATGAAAATCATTCAGCAAAGATAAACAGCAGACAGATTCATAGAACTGAAAGGGCATTTTCTCCTTCAGTAAATTAACAATTTATCAGAGATTTTGGGAACAGAAAAATCCTAGCATAGTGGCCAATTACTATACAGAGTTCAATGAATTAAGTGTACTATGTGTTTCTTAGATTATTATTTTTAATTGCTTTTTAGTTTTAACACAAAAATTTAACAAGAATGTTTGTAATTACAATTATTTTAACCAAACTTATAAAATCATATAAAAATCTAGGAATTTTCAGTTATCTTAATAACAGAATAAATTTGTATTACAAAAACACATTTTGCCAAAGTTGTAGTTTTACTAGGATTTTACCATTTACCATGACACACTTCTCCTTATAATCTGCTCCCTTAGAATGACTATCTTAATATATGCAAAAATCTAACATGAAAAAATATACCCATTCTCATGTAATTTTGTCTACAATCCAGTGCTTTTTTTTTGTCAGGCACAATTACCTCTTAAATTATTTTCATTAAAAGTATTTGGATACCTTGAACTGGCATTCAAGTCAAACATTACATTTTAATTTAGTTTGTGCTGATAAAATTAAGGATTTTGAAATAATAATAATGACACAGGGACCACACTACAGGCAATGGATGCTCATATTGAAACAACCCTTACATTCATGTCTCAATCTTACGCACTGTGAACTCTGTGTTCTCCTAACATGCTGGACTGTTTAGTGAATGTATACCAGTTTAAAAATTCAAATGTGTAGCATACTGAACTTCTTTTAAATGATTTAATTCCTGGCTTTTCGTGAAGTCGCTGAATTTCATCTCTGCTTTTGCTTTCAGATTGCTTTTAATTCAGAATAATAAGGTGAGGTCAGTGTAGACACAAAATGAAGACTTGATTTTTTCTGTTTTCTTATTCATTTTTCAAAAGCAAAGCCTGAAGGTCATCAAGCTAATAGAAAGAATATCAATCAAAAGTAAACAATAAGTGGTTCAAGTTCACACAAACATTTTATTTCTAGAATAACTAAACAATTTTGCATTAATTTTTCATTTCCAAGCTTTAAAAAGCACTTAAAAACCCTTCACAATTCACCGATATATCAGCTATTACCATATTTACTTGCATCTTGACACCCTAAGTCAGGTTCACAAACAGTTGCCCATTGCTTTTTATGAATAACTTTGAGTATTAGCATTTAAAACAATTCAAGTAATTATTTTTGGCTTTTTAAAAGATAGGATTGTAATACGATCATTTTAGAAGATCAAAAGTAGAATGCCTTGTAGGTGCAGAGCATCCATTCGTGCAGAACTTCTTACACATAAAACATCTCATGAACTTTTCATTCATTTGGGCAGTAGGGACCATCAACAAATCTATTATATGGCTGCTCAAAACAAGTAACAATTATATCACAGCAGACAAATTTGTTAAAGTACTGCTTATATGCAGTACCTATATGGTTGGGGGAGGGGGTGGTGGCAAGTTTCCAGCCTGTAGGAACCCCAAGAAGGAATTAGAGGGTCATAATATGGTAAAAGATGAAAATGAAATCAGTATCATGAAGCAATATCTGTCTTTAGGAGAATTAGTCTGTCAATCATTCACAGTTCATGCACACATCAGCTCAGGCATATGATACAAATACAAAAGTTTGCAAACATATTTCTCCCACTAAGACACCTAACATGGATGAGTGAGTTTAATCACAAAAGTACCCTAATTACTCAACACTGGCTTCTGTAATGTTAAACACACAAATAACTTGGGCTACTTGGCTGTGGTGTGCATGGGATAACAGATAAACAATCATTGTTTAGAGTGGAAACACAATCCACTAAACAGGAAGTCGGGTTGGTAATTGTCTTACCCGAGTTTTCAGGCTTAACTCAGGTGTCGGGTACAGGTAGGCTGAAATAGAAGCTTTTGGGCATGATAATTTATGAACAAATCATATCAGTCAACATAAACTGACTTGTTGATTTTTTCTGTATTTTTCTTTGATGGTGGCGGTGTCATTTTGGGCTTTTAATGGGGTGACTAACCATTCTTAACCCATCATCTTGTTATCTTATGTAACATGAAATCATATCAATGAAATGATTATATCACATTAACATGCTCTTACTATGCTAAAATCACACAAAGCATTGAACCGCACATCAAATAAGAGGTCTCTAAGAGCAGGGATCAGACAAAGCATACATCAATTCATAAGTACTGAAGTAAAAACCAAAATGAACAGGAATATAAGGCTACAAATGCCACTAACTTTCATATATATATATAATATATATATATATATATATATATATATATATATATATATATATATATATATATATATATATATATATATATATATATATATATATATATATATATATATATATATATATATATATATATATATATATATATATATATATATATATATATATATATATATATATATATATATATATATATATATATATATATATATATATATATATACACACACACATATATATATATATATATATATATATATATATATACACACACATATATATATATATATATATATACACACACATATATATATATATATATATATATATATACATATATATATATATATATATATATATATACACATATAAAATGCGTGTATTGCACAAGACATAGGGAAATGAATCATCTTGGCAGCAGATTTCCTATCCTTATTTAACTTTGAGGCAACCAACTTGATTCTTGCATTTTCATTTTACCTTTGAAATTCTTCCTCTACCTTGATGCTTCCTCAGCTGTGATTCAATAATTAAGTTAGGCACATGAACAAATATATATTTCTGGAGGAAAAAAAAATCATATAACTCACTATTCCTAAATGAAATCAACATTTCTTTATTAAAACATAAATATCAAATCTAAATATAAAACATCTTATTTCCTAACCTCGGTACAAACATAAGATAGCAGATATCTTTGGAAGCAATATAACATATACTCTCTTTTTTGAAAGCAAACTCACATTAGAACTTTGATCATCGTCGTCTCCACCTCTCCTCTGTCTGCCACCATCAGGACTATCCTCGATGCCATCCTTGCTCCACTGATTTTGAAGGTGGTCCCAGTACCCAGGGACAGACTGAAGGAGTTCATCTGTAGCTGAAGAATCCAAGATTATTACACATTTGAGATCAAGTTCTTAAAACAAGATGGATACAACATAGATTGTTATATGAGCCATGAAACCTGATGCCCTTATAAGGTTTTAAAACTGATGCTAACTTTCATGTGACCAATTTTGTTTTTCAAAAGCTTGTTAAAGTTTTAAGTAGGGTTTACTAGGAAACATTTAGCATTGATTTCACACTACTTGAAATTATCTTTAAATGCCATTGATAATGATATATGGAGTAAAAGACAGTAGTTCTTCAAACCCAAAGACAACCTAGAAGAAACCTTTAGTATACTCTTTTCTAATTGTTTGAAAATGCAAATCATAATAACAAAAATAAAGAACATTTTTTATTATTGTGCATAAATATTCAAGAAAGTATGAAATCAGAAATCATGAAAATGATTTCCTTTGTAGTTAGAAGTCATTTTGATGACCATTTCTCATCAAAATGGCTACATCCATAAACAGGATGTTAAAGTCTTCAAAATCACACCCTTCATAATTGAAAGCATATCTCATTATACCTTTTTGTTTTGTTTTGAAAAGCTATGTCATGAACTAACTGGGAGCATCCAAAAAACAATTCCTGCAGTGTCAGCTTAGGTAAGTCAGTTTTGATCAACTTAAAGAATATCAGAAAAATCAGAGCAAACATGACTAAATGTATCTACGAGGACTATCCTACATATAATTTTTTTCCTTTAAAATTCTCCAAAAAAATAATTGTTATTAAAGCCAATTTAAAAGTTAGAACAGGTGTTAGATAATCTTGATTGATGTTTTCTTATCTATGAAACCTTAATTAACTTCAAGATCATCTTCTGCCTTGTCAAGCATTACAGTAGCAGTAAAACAATCAACAAATTGTTTTCAGTTAACCATCACAAAAACAACATTCATCACTTCACATTCCAATGAACATTTATTGGCAGACAACATGAAAACAAACATCTATTATCAATAACCATACATTGCCAACCCTGCAATATTGTTGATTATTTCAAGTTTCTATGACAACATGTTTGCGAGGCTTATTTTCCAAGGCAAAATGAAAGGATCGGCAAAGTCAAGGCTACATTGTGAATATGTGAAAATCAGCTACTTTCTTTATTTTTCAGAAAAGGTAGCCCTTTTCTTTATTACATTCAATAAGTTAAGTAACCTTGGCCTTTTCAAGACATCTGTTTTCTCATTGCACAAGAAATAAGTTAAAATTTGAAAAACAAACACACCAATCTCTTTTGATCAAGTTCATTATCATTTCACGCAATTAAATCTGTGGCTAAGGGGTTCGCCAAATTGTAAAGTACGTAGGTTAAAGGTTCTAATGTATGAATAGACATCTTGCAAAAGCTACACAAATGACCAGAGAAGGAAGCTTCATTGAGGAAACCTTTAACCAATGTCGTCATTGTGAATTGGTGTGTCAGTTCCTGGAAAACCCACCACATATACTTTCTGTAACTCATTATCACTTGCCAAATTTCTGCAACTCACATCAAATCCGATTCTTATTTGAATGGGGGTAAGATTTAAACAAAATTATGTTCATGCCTGTTTTGTTGGTCTGCAGGTACTGTTGCCAAAAGCCACATTATAAGCCACATCTTACTGCAACAGTAGTTTCCAACAAACATGTCATTGAGTAAATTAAACTTACTTTTTATTTCATTTCAATTTGAAATTGTTTTATTAATAAACTTAAAGAAACAATCTATCAGGAGTTCCTTATGTAAATCTTATGACACGGCTGCCACTAAAATGCTATTCCAAGTAATTTAGAGTTTGTTTTCTTTAATATTCTAGGATTTCTGAGAACACAAGAAGACATTTCACTACCCACAGCTACATTCCTCACAGATCTCAAAAAAATGAATATGCCTTAAAGACAAGTACTTGTCAGTTAACATTACCCAATTCACTGACCAAGCGATACATGTTTGCAATTTCTATTTTTAATGTGACTTCAAGGTCATTCCTTCAGGCAAAAGGAATCATGTTGAACATGTTTTCTTAGAGGAAGAATATATTCCTCAAGAAATGTAATGTTACAAGCCTGCTTCAACACAATAATTATAATTAGTGTTTAAATTACAAGGTGTGATTGATGGAAAATAATACGCTGGTAAGCGTTGCCTTGAATTAGTTTTAGGTAAAAGACATTCTAAGCATGGAAGAAAATGTGGAAGAAAGTAATTACATCTGATCTAAAGTGGTACCTCCATGATCTCATGATAATGGACTGTTAATCAGGACAGTAATTCTTCTTCAAAGTAGGGGAAAAGCTTTTCCAACACAAAGTAGGGGGAAATGTTTTTAAAAACATGTTTTTTTTATATATTTTGCTGAAAAGTAGGGGACAGGTACATTGGGGGGACAGGTTCCCTACCCCACAGGAATTACATCCCTCCTGTTTGTGATAATCACCTAAAGTTTTTACTACATAATATTACTGTGTTTACTTAGCACTTTTTATGTACATACTCCCAAGCTGCAGCAAACACAAGCCACACAAGCCCATACTATCACCCTGCTCCAATCTACTATGCTGAGAACCAAGTTACAGGACACTCATCTCAAAGTTTTTGGTATGACTTGCTTTACAGTATGTCAGCTAAGACTACCAGGATACGATTGATTACAATTAAGGCTCAGGCTCTGCAACATGTATGTACATGCCTACATTACTGTATATATATACACAAAGTTGTATCACAATTTTCTTGCAGTAACATCATATAGCAAGGGATACAAACTCAGTGAAGTGACATACCCTTCTGCTCGTTCAAACATAAAGTGGAGCCACTAAAGATGACATGGGTTGGTGAGAAAGGTCCTCTACAAAATCTGCATGTGGCCCATTAAGGGTGTAAGCAACATTACAAGACCGACTAAACTTGTAACAATTCTCCATTGAAGGATACTTACTAACTGAAATTCCTTCATCTTCAATTTCGGGATACTGCACCCCAATGGACTCTGATGGGGGTTTGTAGTTTGCCAGCCAACCAGGATCTGTAATTGAATGTAACAACAAAAAGTGTGTGAAAAATGCATTCAAAATTACAACCACAGTATCATGCATGCACTGGCAGGACTTATAAGCTGCTCAAATTGAGTCCCCCTGAGCTTGACTAATTAATTTTATCATTTTATTACAATCATTTTTATTTTAGTTATTCTAAACACTCTTTGGAAAACTGCTGATAGGTTTGTAGCATACATCTCTCATTTATCCCATAAAACTGAAGAGCTAAGAAAAGGAAGCATAAAAGCATGAGATATGTTGCACATATTCTATTAAAATGTCCCTGAGCTCAACTAATTATTCTTATTATTTTTCTTACAATCCTTTTTATTTGAGTTATTGGTAATCTACATTTGTTCAGTCAATCAACCCTTTATATTTGTTTTGCAGTCATTTTTACGGTAGACGTTGAACAATGTTCTCAGCATAAAAATGGGAAGCATTAGAGCTCACATTACAATTTTTTAAATGCATATTTTGCACCCAGATACTTCAGAATTTATTTTTCTGCAATAGCATGGAAATGAAATTGATAAATGGAGCATACTCTGATCTCTGCATCCATCAACATGTGGAAACAATCCACAATTCAAATCAATTCAATTTTCAGATTGATCTCTTGCTCCCCTCTAAATCTGATTACCAATGTGAATCTCACAAGAAATCCATATAATACCCTTTATACAACGTAGTATCAGCACAGCTCCCCGCAGTCTATATAATTTATGGCTGCTCTTGTCAGACTTCAAAGTAAGCTATGTTATGGTTTGTTACCAGCAGAAGACATAATCGTGGAGGGAAGATGATTGCTCATCACAGACAAAATACAACTTGAGTGATGTAGCTGTTCTTACGGCATCAACAAAGCAATTCATTTTAGAGTGGTGCTGGAATGATTGATTGATTCACAGGTAGACGCATGATTGCTTTAAACTCCAGTGAAACAACTGAGATAGCAACAGTTTCCATCACACTTGGTTCAATATTGACCCTTTTACTGCTTTCGCAACTGTCATCAAGTCAGATTCTTGTTTTGAATTTGTAATTTTGATTTTGTAAATTGTAAGGCATTGAACTGCAAAACTTGTCTATAAATTTGTGAATGACCTCTGTGTGTGTGTGTGAAAACATTGGGTTTTTAAACATATGAGCTAAATTTGTTGAAGAAGACTGACTGTTTACCAGCGGCAGCACTAGGATTTTGGTTCTAAGGGGCAGGAGAAGGGCAATTATGTTTCATGGGGGAAGGGGGGACAAGCTTATAAATCAGACAAAATACATCACTTTTCCAAATTTTCAGAGGGGCAGGGGCAAAGCGATCTACTAGGGGGCAAACAATGTCTAAGTGGATAAGACACTTGTAATTTTTAAGACCTGAAATAAAAGAACTATAAAAGACGCTCTCCTCTTCATTCATCACAAATTAAAAACATGTCAAAACTACTAAAACTTTGTTTATCCACTTGAAATCTCAATATACTATGCCTTCTTCAAAATGACAAATTATGTTATGCTTCATTTTGGTAGAAAATAGAAGAGAACATTTTTGTAGCCATCCAAAAATATTTCAGTCATTTTGGAAAGTAAGTGAAATGGGAAACATTGCACAATGTGAGTCACATGCAAATTTCAATACCTCCAGGCGAAATATTGTTAAAAGCGTCAAAAGAATGTAATGATAAAAGACTTGTGCTCCAATATCCAAAATACACCTGATCATAGATAATAGAAGTGTGGAAATTCAGCCAAATTAAGGCATTTTTACTCTAGGATGTCTTTCACCACTGTACAAATAAGCACAAGATAATTAGACCCTCTCCAATCAGCATAGTAAGTACAAGTAGCTTTTGTTTTTTAAAATCTCCTAAAGGCACATTATTGACAGGTGATAGCAAAACTAAAAGACTGCAACCTAACTCTGCAAGGCAAATTAAGTTGCGCTGTTAAAAAATATCAAGAGATTTGAAAAGATGGAAATTGGCTTAAATCTATGCTCAGGCACAATAGATGATTCCAATTTTGAAGATCTGAAAAACGAGTCGAACAGTAAAAATCATACATTGAAAATATGAAATCACATACTGACTTGCATTTTGAAAACCTTTAAAATGCAAAAAATTACCTCAAATGCATGATTACCCCAAGGATGAAATTTTTCAACTATTGATCATTACAGAGAATGTACATTTATAGTTTGCGTGGGATAATTAGTTCCTGGTCTCTCTAGAATGATCTGCCCCTGAGAAATCACTTCACTTAAGACCTGAATTATCCATTCTTAAATTGTTAATAAATTAAATTTTCACTTATTTCAACAGTACAATAAATTGATTCTTACATGTTTAAGTTCTTTCAAATGTTAATAATCCCACCTGCTTTCACTGCATTTTATAATTCATGAAAAATGCAATCACTTTATGCCACTTTTCAAAAAAGTAATAATAAGATACAAATTGTTGATATGTGATTCTGTGATGTCACTTCCTTTTGAGTAGTTTCTGATACCAGTCAGTTCAAAACCAATGAGCTGCAATTTACGTACATTGTTACTAAATAGAAGTGATCAAGTTGATCTTATCAGTAAAAGAATGGCGGCATGTGCTTGCACAGTTGACGTCGTCGTAGATGCCATGTTTACCAGAGAGAGGAGAGAGAGATAACAACCTATGTTATCTATTAATATCTCTAATAAGTACTGCTTCACCAATGCTGTAAAAGCATTCATAATTATTTCTCTGAAAACGTTCAAATGAAGAAGCATTTAATTCTCTGAAGGCATTAATTGCTTCATTTATCTTCATTTGCATCTCATGGCACAAACTTCTCATCAAACCTTGACCTCTCAAAATACTAATAACTTTCACTTGCAGCTTCCTTTAATGGTTGAATTTCATTCGTTCTTAGTATAGAAAAAATTGTTAGAAACCGTCAACTTCCTTAATAGAAAATCCAGTAATACATTTTTTTTAATAAAATGGACAAAAAGTCTCCTACACTAAACAAAAATTAGCATCAGTGCAGGCAGTAAAGCTAAATGAGTTAATGTGTATAGCAATCAGTGGTGTGATAATTATGATGAATTTTCTTGTGACCTTGTCAGAACTGTGGATTACTTCTAGAAATCAACTGAAAGTTTGCTGAAAGTGAGGATAATTAGTGAAAGAAAAGGGGTAAATATTTTGTTCATGTTTTAGGAGTACAAATCTTCAACTTAAATAATGGGAGGGAGATTGACTGAAAACAAAGTATGACATATAATTCTGCAGTCACCTTTTCTTTCCTGTGCTTTTAAATTTCCTCTGACAATTTGTTTCCTTTGATGAGAAACATGACATCTTATGCTTTTGTGAGACAGAAACCACCTACCCTCCTTCTTTCGAGTCTGTTTTAATTTCAAAGGCAAAATATTTGATAGAAAATGACTAATTTTTCTATTTGGACAGGTTTCACTAAATAAATAAAATGCCTCCAGACTAAACATAATATACATTTTCTGAGGCTGACGGGTAATATTTTATATTCATAGATTACTTACAAAGAGTTAGTATACACCTATGCTGATAATCCTCTGGTTAAGAGGCTT
Organism: Chiridota heheva; assembly: GCA_020152595.1. Taxonomy (NCBI): domain Eukaryota; kingdom Metazoa; phylum Echinodermata; class Holothuroidea; order Apodida; family Chiridotidae; genus Chiridota; species Chiridota heheva. The sequence continues at coordinate 1,479,318 of JAIGNY010002050.1, forward strand.
GTACAATCCTACAAATTGTGACTTAATCTTTATTTACTTTCCCCAACTTTGCAAAATTGTCATTTCATTCATAAAGAGGCCACAATTTTTACAAAAACATTTTGTTGTTAATCTGTTTAATTCCATATCCACCTGGTGTTAGCAAAAAAAAAAAAAAAAAAAAAACACCCAAAGATAGCTTGTATAGAGTAACTGATTGCAACTCCTTTGATAAATAATATGAGGAATTGAGTAGCCTCAGAAAACTGATATATTTTAAAGCTTCTCATAAGAACAGTTTTTAAATTTTCCTTCGCCATTCGAGCAAAATTGGCTGAAAATTTTGCCATGCCGAGCAGGAGTATCTAAAACTGTTGTTGTCCTGACAGTGGAAAATGCACAGTATTTGTATACATGCAATGCAAATTTTTGTTGAAAACACAAGTTGTTCATCCATGCAGGTCAAGCAAATGTCATGCTTGCCCGGATACAATTTTTGGTTGTCCTGGAAGCTGGCCGTATGATTTGCCGAACGCTGCACCACAATTTTTCCCTTTGGAAATTTCTGCAGTCATGACTTAAAAAACCCCAGAAGTTTGGAAAACTTGTTATGGCAGAAAGGGTAGATCAAGATATAGAAAATCTAACATCCTTACTCCCAATGGAATATGTTTCCCAAGTTTTTCTATCCCACTGCAGGTGTTCTAATGTTTATCCACTTCAGAATATGTTCATCATTATAACAACAAGTTAAAATCGACACTTAGAGGCAACTGGCAACATAAGCTAAATTATTTTTCAAAATGAATTGAAAATCATAGAAATACCACAATACCTTATAAAAAGTGGTCATTTTAAAGCTTTTTTTAAATTTCAAATTGAATGAACATGCAAATTTTGTGAGGTCATCAATGGTGTTTTTTAACTGCCTGTCACAGTAGCTTCCAGAGAAGCAGCCACCTCTAAATATCAGATTTGTGCAACAAACCACACCCACTTAACATTCATCTCTAAAAGTTATCCACGGTTTAAACAAAAGAACAAAAATTTAAATTTTCAAACATCTTCACTAAATTTTACAAATGTTGAAAAATGTTGGAGCTTCATCACTGCTGTAACTTAGGGAAACCTTTCATGAAATTTTCATATTCTAAGATACTTCTCACAATTACATATAAACAGCTTCTATTTTCAAAATGGATTTCTATTGTCAATATATACTGGAATAAAGCCTTCACATTTACCATTATACTCCTCTTTTGGTACTTAATACACAAAAACTGTGTTAGCTATTCTGGTACAGAATTGATTAAGTACCAAAAGAGGTGTATAATTGTAATAATGTGAAGGCTTTATTCCAGTCCATTTTGACAATAGAGATCCATTTTGAGAACAGAAGATGTTAATACTTCTATTAGGATATCATACTCTGTTTGAATTCCCACCCGCACTTACACCACTAGCATTCCTACTTCTATGTCCTTATATTGCAATCATCTATAACACTTGAAATTTTACTCAACAATTTAAACAAAAATCCTCTTGCAGCTTGTTCTTTTTATCCCTTGGCAACAACCTGCAATTAAGCACACCCTTTACGCGCCAAGATCATAAATTCTTGACTTATCACAACAAAATGGAAATAAAGTAAACATAAATGTAGATTAGCTAATAAAGGAGCCAGGTATTGTCAGCACCAAACACTCTCTCATTACAAGAGATCTTTATAATCTGTTAAGGTTGTCGAAACTATGATTTGAATGTGTGGCAATTTGTAACAAATTGTGGCCTATGGTTTTAAACTTAATTTGCCAGAGTAGGTAGATGGTTACAATACACACTCCCCTATGTGGTTTACATAAGGAATTACTTCAACCAAAGGCTGAGATATGTTGATACAAAAAAACAGGTACCTACTTCATTATGGAATATCTTCCAGTGGTTTATTGGAGAATAACACAGAGAAGCGTAAGAAGACATTATGCACCTTTGAATTAGGAGCAAACATTTTACTAAGAAAGCTGCTGTTCTTTAGTTTGAGATTATTCCAAGAGATTTTCATCTATATAGCTATTTTTGAATTAAAAGTGTGTGGGGATGGGAAGCAGGGGAGGGGGGGGGGGGTAGATCCAAAGCTAGTGCCCCATAGATGTTTCAAATGGTTAAACAATGAAAGAATACCCTGATGCAACTACATGAAGGGAGAGGGGGCAACTCTTTCTATTTGGTGGCTTTAGAGATTGGTGAGATGTCTTTTGGCAGTTTGAATCTTATTTGGAGAGTCTCTTAAACTATAATCCTTCTTTCACATGATATACGATTAACATCTAAACCAACTACCAAAGACAGCAAGTCAAAATCTTATTCCTATCTCAAGTTATTCATGTTTGAATTTGACACATGGAGTCTTGTCACTTTGTTTAATTCTGTATTGTTCCTATCTCAAGTAATTCATGTTTGAAGTTGACACATGGAGTCTTGTCATTTTGTTTAATTCTGTATTGAAATCTTGTGCATGATGAAACTATTTTCCCCACCAGGGAAAAGAATTATATTGTATTTCTTTATAAATTGTATTAAAGTACTTATTCCAAAATGATGTAACACAACATTTTGACAGACTGTTTTTATAATTTCATGCGAACACACAAATGTCCTTAACCCCATACAAAAGGACACCAATTTTCATCAGCTAGAAAAGTTGAGATAGATTAAAAAGAAATACAAAGCATTCCAACATCCTGTTGGATTCATGATATCATTTTCTGCATGTTCCAAAATCAAAATGGCGGCTCCTATAGCAGTATCATTACAATTTTTAAGCAGACATCGCAAACGATACAAATCCCTCGCCGCTAATAACATGCTTTCCACCCCCTATCACAACTGTCATTCCACCCTCTGTTCTGCATGATGTCCCATTTTAGAATTTTTAGTCACTCTGCTGCTACTCTCTGGAACAATTTGCTCGTTTTCATAAAATGTACCCCTGATGTCTAAACTTTCAAGAAATTCCTCAAAACTCACTTGTTTGTGGCTGCTTTTGACTCATAGCTATTTTCAGTACTTTTGATTGTTTTTTACTTGTAAGTTCTAATTTTTGTACATTGCCAGTTTTATACCTTTCTACCTCGCTTTTTACTGCAAGGTTTTTATACTGTTTAGGCTCTTGTATCGTTTTATTGTATTTAAGCTTTTATTGTGTCTTTCATGTTTTGTCTTTTGTAAAGCGCCAAGAGCCTTTTTTGGATTTGGCGCTGTAGAAGTTGTGAATAATAATAAAAATAATAATAATAATAATTTTACATCCCTCTCTACAAGGATTCATACAAGAAATCCAGATACCATTCCACCAAATGACCCATATGTCAATACACCTGCAATCAAGATGACATCCAACCATATGCCTTGCTACCCTGTGCCATATAACATGCCACCCTGTCCTTCATGCCATTCCTCCCTGTCCCATATACCATGCCACTTTGTCCCAAATGCCATCCCTCAATTGTACCACATGCCATTCCACCTTGTCCTACATGCCCATTCCATCCTATCCCATATGGTATCCCACCCTGTTCCATATGCCATCCCACCTGAAATCCAGATGACATGCCATCCTTTCTCACATATCATTACACTCTGTCCCCATGCCATCCCACCTTGTCCTACATGCCATCTCAACCTGTCATAAATGCCATGACACCACCTTGTTTCACATGCAACGCCACCTTGTCCCACATGTTATCCCACCGTGTCCTATATGCCATGATATCATGTCCCACATTCAATGGTACCCTGTCCCACATGCCACCCTGTCCCACATGCCACCCTGTCCCGCATGCCACCCTGTCCCGCATGCCACCCTGTCCAACATACCATTCCGCCCTGTCCCACATTTCATCCCATCCTGTCCTCCATGCCATCCCTCCTTCATCCCAATTCCTACATCTACCAATCATTCTACCATCTTCCACCCAACATTCTTTTCTCTAACTCCCACACTCTCACTTCTAACAACCCTAAATCCCCCATTCACCTCCCATCCCCCTTTCACCTACCATCCCCATTCACCTACCATCATCCATTCATCAACTACTCCAACCCACCTTTTGCCATCCAATCATCTACCAAATATACTCCTAACCAACTCATTCCAACCTTCACTATAATCTCCACTCACTCCATTGCACCACAGCTCTCTCCTTCTCCCCCCACCCCCCATCCTTAACTTAAATCTGACACTCCTAACAGAAACAAGCTCAACTATTTTCCTTTATAAACCAGAAAGAGCTGATCTATCTATCAAATCATAATGCAAATTCAGTACAGATTAATTTGCAGATTAGCATAAGTCTATTATGTTTCCACTCTATTCAAGCAAAGACTTGTTCTTTTGCTATTCATTCACAAGACACTTCATTATAAATTCTATTGAATCGTCAGCTCTTTCCTATTTTTTTCATGCCCGAACAAATCCTTTAATTGCTGGAATGCATTTATTCGAATCTCTTTCAAAGCAAGTTCCCTTTATATAAATTTATTTTCATAAAAATAGTTGGGATTCCTTTCTTAGGGCAGTAATCTTTTATTCCCCAGTAGCTGAACAATGTATGAGGCCACACCGACAATAGATGTGGATGAATGGATGAATGGTAAAGATGTTATATCCCACTTCACCAACTTCGTTGGCGAGGGGATAATAATTAAAACTAGAACGGTAAATACCGTCATGGTTCGCATGCCCATGTAAATGACACCCATATCATATGACCTGGCCAATATGGAAATGGTACCTCACACTAAGTCCCAAATGGAATCCTATGTCCATCATGGCATCCCACCCCATGTCCCACATCCCATCCCTTGTCTCACATAGCATTCCACCATATCTCCCACATGACATCCCACCCCATGTCCCACATGACATCCCATCCCATGTCCCATGTGGCATTCCACCTATATGTTCCACATGGCATCCCATCCTATGACCCACATGGCATCCCTCCCTATGTCCCACATGGATCCCATCCCATGTGCCAAATGACATCCCACCCCATGTTCCACATGACATCCCATCCCATGCCATGTCCCACATGGCATTCCACCATATCTCCCATATGGCATTCCACCATACAGTATGTCTCACATGGCATCCCACAATATGTCCCACATGGCATCCCACAATATGTCCCACATGGCATTCCACCATATGTCCCACATGGCAACCCACCCTATGACCCACATGGCATCCCACCCTATATCCCACATGGATCCCACCCTACATGTATGTCCCACATCAATCCAACCATATGTACCACATTACATCCCTCCCTATGTCTCACATGGCATCCATCCCTATGTCTCACATGGCATCTCTCCCTATGTTCCCCATGGCATCCCACCGTATGTTCCGCGTCAGTGGCTTCCTATCTGATGTCCCACATGGCATCCCACCCCATGTCTAACATGGCATCCCACCCCATGTCCCACCCCATGGCATCCCACCCCATGTCCCACATGGCATCCCACCCTATGTCCCACATGGCATCCCACCCCATGTCCCACATGGCATCCCACCCCATGTCCACATGGCATCCAACCCCATGTCCCACACGGCATCCAACCCCTGTCCCACATGGCATCCCACCCCATGTCCCACATGGCATCCCACCCCATGTCCCACATGGCATCCCACCCCATGTCCCACATGGCATCCCACCCCATGTCCCACATGGCATCCCACCCCATGTCCCACATGGCATCCACCCCATGTCCCACATGGAATCCCACCCCATGTCCCATATGGCATCCCACCCCATGTCCCACATGGCATCCCACCCCATGTCCCTCCCACATGACATCCCATGTCCCACATGACATCCCATGTCCCAATGACATTCCATGTACCACATGACATCCCATATCCAACATGACAAGGCATTCCACCATATGTCCCACATGGCATTCCACCATATATCCTACATGGCATTTCACCCTGTTCCACATAGCATCCCTGCATGTCCTACATGTCATGCCACCATATGTTCCACATGTCATCCCACCCCGTGTCCCACATATATGCAAACTTATATGCAAATGAACTGTTAAATAAGAAAAAATGGCGGAGGCAAATAATTGCCTGATATAGCCCTTGGTGTATACCACATGGTATATATTATATCATATGTCCCTCATGGCCCCCATTCATAATCAACATGGCATCCCTCCCTATGTCCATATGCAGTCACATCCTGTCACACTCCCTGACCGAGAATACTAAATAAAAAAAGTCTGGTCAGTTCATATACTGTAGCAACTTTATGCAAATGACCAATATAATAAAGGCAGAGTTTAATAATCATGCCTGGAACAACCGTTAGTGCCCAAATATTTTGAAAATCTTAAAGAATTTTAGATCTCCAGTGCTACAAGAGAGATGCTTAAGGATCTCTGAAGAATATTGGAAAATTATACCAATTTACAGTTATCTTCTAAGGAAATATGTAATGTTTTGTAGACTTTTTAAGAAAACTAGTCTTCAATTTGTCTTAAGTGTCTCTTAAAAACTTTAACATTTTGTAAGGAAATTTCAACCTTCCATAAGGATATCTGAAGAAACTTTTAAACATTTTCTAAGGATTTCTCCAAAAATTCAACATTTCTAAGGAAATCTCAGAAAAAACTGTGATGGCTGGAATAAATCGCCATTACATCGCTTTGCATGCTCACCAAAATTTAAGTTAAGATTCCTTCGGGAGGTATGAAACTCGGTAAAAACATTGTTATTTTTAATTCAATCATAGGAAATAAGGTTTATGTCAGACTTTATGTCCGTTATTAGCACTTTTGAACTCCTTGACAAGCCACAGTTCTGATTTCTGTTGGGTAGAGAGAGAGGCACAAAACTCATGAAAGGAATGTTGAGCATAAGTTCCAAAAATACACCCATTTGTCCAAGAAATGAACAAAAGTTTGACTCATGTGGCAGATGATGCAAATATACCCCTACCCCAAATAAACTTGAAAGAAAATCACTGTTTTTTGTTTTTTTTAATTGATTTAAGGGGATATTATATAAATAGGCTTTTTAGTCTTGAGTAACATGCCTGCATGCATTAAGAATACTTCACAACTTATGATGGAAAAATTGCTACATATTAATTCATCTTTAGAATAACAAATGATGTTACAGCCACTGTATGCTAATGCTTGTTACAGCCACTGTATGCTACTGCTGATTACAGCCACTGTATGCTAATGCTTGTTACAGCCACTGTATGCTAATGCTTGTTATAGCCACTGTATGCTAATGCTTGTTACAGCCACTGTATGCTAATGCTTGTTACAGCCACTGTATGCTAATGCTTGTTACAGCCACTGTATGCTAATGCTTGTTACAGCCACTGCATGCTAATGCTTGTTACAGCCACTGTATGCTAATGCTTGTTACAGCCACTGTATGCTAATGCTTGTGTTACAGCCACTGTATGCTAATGCTTGTTACAGCCACTGTATGCTAATGCTTGTTACAGCCACTGTATGCTAATGTTTGTTTTCTTGCACCCATCCCTGCAGTAACTGTACAAATACTTGCTTCAATTCTATGCAAATACCAAGGATATATCATTAAGTGTAATAGGTCTTTACATTTTGCTATCTACAGCCTATACCCAGCCTTTCTATGTACTTGATTAAATGATCTAAATCATCCCAGAGGCTTTCATCAACATCTGAATATGATTTTCCATTTTTCATCGAATCACTTGCTAGCTGTTCTGTAACTTGTACATCTACAACTTCAGTGCTTAAGCAATATTATGCATTTATCTATCACCTGTCACTGATGCTCCTCATTACTAGCTGTCACATCATCATTGCAATAAGTTCACAATAACACCATACATCAACAACAAGAAATCCCATTACTCTTTAATACCTAACTTTCAACGTAATTTTTGTTGTAAAATCAACTCATTTTTCACATCACGACGAAGATTGATCAGGAAACTTGAGCAAGAAAATTGATCTTATTACTTTGAAAAAACAATTTCATGGTCCTTTTGTTTCAACAAAATACAGACAAAAAACATCACTCGGGATTTTTGACTTAATCACAGAAAAATGACACTCTAGGCATCTATCCCTGAGTGTTGTTCGTATATTTTGTCGTCATTACCACTTGTGCAATCAGTCGGAAAGCGCTGAATATGTTGGTTCCCATGGGTTATAATACGCATTAGAGGACGGCACACTCTGTTTCACATCTGTGAAGTGAGCTGCACTAATTGCTAGTTAAAATGGATAAAATCGTGTTAGAATTGAAAGAATACGGCGCATTAGATGAAGGCTAAGTCCGCGGAATTCAAGGTGTTGTTTTCACAAATTAGGAATCCTGAATCCTATCATTAGCTACTTAGCCTACATAAATGTGAAAAACTAGATCACGTATAAAAGGCAGCAAGGAGAAATATCGCTGAATTTCAGGAAAAGAGTCTTAAATATGTGCAAAAAGTCAGATAGAGTGCAGTGTCATTTACATTCTAATTATCTTTGTCCTTCTGGTGGGAATTGGATTGGATTATAATTGCATATCTGACTTTTCTTCATAATATTAATATTTTATTACTTGAAATGCAGCTGGATTGGGATATGTGCCAAAAAACACTTCCCCGTCACAATTCTAAAAGAAATGCACCTTATAAACCTTTAAGAATCACATATTCTAGCCACTAAAATCTGGTTGGGATGGTTGTCTGTCTGGGTCATGGGCGACAGAGGGTTTGTTAGCGTGAAACCATGTGTGAAACCAATAGCCAATAGTGGGTCAGTATGTCTACATCTGGATAAAACAATGGTCTCCTTTCACAAGTTGGATATTCTTCTTCCTGAGTGTCTCAAAGCAAGAAAATCTCTCACATTCTAACAATAATTAAAGGACTTGTTATTGCATTCCATTGTACACTTACTTTGATGGAAGCAATGTCTAGAAAACTACCGATAAAGAATACCTGCACAGAGGTGCTATCTGACAAGAAAAGCTTATTCAGAAATGGTCTTACATTGTGTTTCTTGATGTAAAGAAATAAAAAGAAAATCAGCTTTAAATGAAAACTTTTGAAACTTTATAAGCAATCATGCAGGTCTCACTTGGATGAGAAGTAGCAAACAATGGTTGCACCCCTAGGAATATATCATGACGTGAAGGATAAGCAAACAGGCTGTGGTGTCAAACAAAGATAATGAAAGGAAATAAGGGTGAAATGAAAATCCAACAACCGTATTCGACGTAACAAATGTCCATGCTCAGTCTTATAGGCACAAACCATACTTTCCTTTCCAATTTGAGTGGCCTAACGTACCATTTCCACACATAATTATTGATGTACTGCTACATGTAAGTACTAACTTAGCCCTTACAGGTTGGTAAACGATGTCTTACTCTTGACCAACCTATCGGGCCAGCTCCAAGAATAGCTCTCAATTTGTGTTCTTTCTTTTTGATTATTATAAAAAAAAGTTTTTAAAGAAATAATTTTGCTGATGTGACTATCGACTCAATGTTCAAAGTGGGCTACTACAGACCTTCCTATTTTCACAGGGGTTAAAGGTAGCAATATCCATATTTCAACTAGATTAGATCAGTCCCAAAGTACCAAATTAGATCAGCTGCCCATGTACTAAATTAGATCAGCCGCCTATGTACTAGATTAGATCAGCAGCCCATGCACTAGACTAGATCAGCCACCCAAGCACTAGATAAGATCAGCCGCCCATGCACTAGATTAGATCAGCCGCACATGCACTAGATTAGATCAGTCGCACATGTACTAGATTAGATCAGCCGCACATGCACTAGATTAGATCAGTCGCACATGCACTAGATTAGATCAGCCGCACATGCACTAGATTAGGTCAGCTGCACATGCACTAGATTAGATCAGCCGCACATGCACTAGATTAGATCAGCCGCCCATGCACTAGATTAGATCAGTCGCACATGCACTAGATTAGATCAGCCGCACATGCACTAGATTAGGTCAGCCGCACATGCACTAGATTAGATCAGCCGCACATGCACTAGATTAGATCAGCCGCCTATGTACTAGATTAGATCAGCAGCCCATGCACTAGACTAGATCAGCCGCCCAAGCACTAGATAAGATCAGCCGCCCATGCACTAGATTAGATCAGCCGCACATGCACTAGATTAGATCAGTCGCACATGCACTAGATTAGATCAGCTGCACATGCACTAGATTAGATCAGCCGCACATGCACTAGATTAGATCAGTCGCACATGCACTAGATTAGATCAGCCGCACATGCACTAGATTAGGTCAGCCGCACATGCACTAGATTAGATCAGCCGCACATGCACTAGATAAGATCAGCCGCCCATGCACTAGATTAGATCAGCCGCACATGCACTAGATTAGATCAGTCGCACATGCACTAGATTAGATCAGCCGCACATGCACTAGATTAGGTCAGCTGCACATGCACTAGATTAGATCAGCCGCACATGCACTAGATTAGATCAGCCGCACATGCACTAGATTAGATCAGTCGCACATGCACTAGATTAGATCAGCCGCACATGCACTAGATTAGGTCAGCTGCACATGCACTAGATTAGATCAGTCGCACATGCACTAGATTAGATCAGCCGCACATGCACTAGATTAGGTCAGCTGCACATGCACTAGATTAGATCAGCCGCCCATGCACTAGATTAGATCAGTCGCACATGCACTAGATTAGATCAGTCGCACATGCACTAGATTAGATTAGCCGCACATGCACTAGATTAGGTCAGCTGCACATGCACTAGATTAGATCAGCCACACATGCACTAGATTAGATCAGTCGCACATGCACTAGATTAGATCAGCCGCACATGCACTAGATTAGGTCAGCTGCACATGCACTAGATTAGATCAGCTGCACATGCACTAGATTAGATCAGCCGCACATGCACTAGATTAGGTCAGCTGCACATGCACTAGATTAGATCAGCCGCACATGCACTAGATTAGATCAGCCGCACATGTACTAGATTAGATCAGGTGCACAATTGATCAGCCGCACAATTGTGAAAACAACACCTTGAATTCTGCAGATTTAGCCTTCATCTAATGTGCTGTATCCCTCCCAATTCTCACAGTGCTACAGTACCGCTCACATTAAATTGGCCGTCGCATCGTGTATCGTGATCACGATAACATTCCATATCGAAATCCTGAACACTTGCTAACGTTATAACTATACTACAGTGAATCACGATTGAGCGATATATCGTGATATCACGCACCCGGCGATATCGTACATTCTAGCTGCATAAAGGTAATCGTAATTTCAAACTGAGTGCGCCCAGATTAAGTAACTTAAATTCGGCCCGGTTTTTATTTTCACGCTTTTTTGGTAGGTCGTAATAACGTAAATTCCTGCGTCAGTGAGTTCATATTGTGCGAGACAAAGTTTAGGAATCGATATTGTCTGGAGGTTTGCTGGACAATCTTAGTATTATTTGCCTAACGGTACTACTACGGCCCCACGTATACGCTTACATGTAAAAATATTAGCCTAGGCTTAAAATTGTTTTGAAATATTGACGCCATATTATGTATTATCAAATGTATTTTTCACAATATGCTGCAGTCAAATAGACCTAGACCTTTGCCTTCGCATATCATCGGTAATTGACCAAAACAAGATGGCAACAACCATTGAGTTGCACATAAAAATGTATACAAAACGGCTTATAACTTTTGTTAGAAGCATATTTATTCTCAGCTGTCACTGAGGCAATTTAAATACGTATCCTGGCCTGAAGTGTACCAATCATGATAGCCATGAAATCGGATGCGTCCCCCTCCCCCACCCCGTAATAAAAAAAAAATTCTAAAGAATAGCCTACAGCGAAAATGATGTAAAGTTTTTTTGATACAATTTTGGTCATGATTGTCTTTTTTTCGTTCCATGAAAATCTTATGTTTTTTCTCTTGTTTCTTTCTTTTTAGGGAGATAAGTATAGTTTATCCTTGTATTATTGCTTTCTTTCTTCTTTATTTACTGTTTAGCATGTTATACCTAATTGGTTTTATATCGTCTTCAATAACTTTTTTTTTTTGCACGATTTTGTTTTCATTCTTCTTGATCGCATTTCTAACTGGCAGATCATGAATCAAAAGGATATTTCTTCTCTTCGTCTTATTGTTTACTTACAGTATGAGTCCATTTTCCAACATTTAAGTAGTGACCGATCGAGCAGTTTGACAATTGCGCGGTAAAAGCGCCCGTACTGTGTGTGTAATATTTAACGTCTGCACACGTGCGAACATGCACATTTCTTTAGTTCAGATAGGTTTAAACTGATGCAAATTTGCCGTTTTGGGCAAAATTAAGTATTTCATTTCCCGTGTCTTTTCAAAGGACACATATCAGCCCACAATAATTGGTAACGACAATGCAGAGTGTACCACAGAGATTTACGATCATTATTTATTTTCAATAAGTTCAACAAAAATTACAACCTGAAAAGTAAGGAACCGTGGCAACGCGCGTGTGTCTGCACTATCATGGCACGCCATTTTTCTATAAATCATAAAATGAAAATTGAATGAAATAATATAAATTAAAACTAAAATGATAAGCGAAATACAAAGGATCGGCGCAATAAAAATAAACAAGTTTAACTTACTGAGATTTCCATGTTTTATTCGAAATATATAGTATTCCAAATAGTAAAGTAAAATTTTAACTCGTGAAATATTTCCAACAAAATATTAAGAAACGTTGTCAAAAACTTTTTAATATGTTGTTCCATATACAGTAACAGTAAAACGCGAAAGAAAAGAATAATAAAATAAGAACAAATACAATTCTAAACTAAGCACTCTTTGCTCAGTGTAGACCTCCGTGTTGAAAAAAATGCATCAAAATCTTTTGAAATCAGCGTAAGTAAACAGAAACACACATATGCTCCCACTATTTGATAAGCCCAGGTGCAAAAAATTTTCTTTATAAATTAGATCCGTGCGAAAATGTCTTTCCTTTCAACAGATATATTTTAATTCCTACCCGAAACTTACGAACATAAACACCATTAACATTAATCTCTATGAAACACATACTGCAAAAACACGGCAAACTTCTAAAGGATCATAAATAATGCCGCTGCCCCATTCCCAGCACATTTGACAGATTTGTTTACAAATTGACGCCAGCTGCGTCTGGACTTTGGCCTAACGCGGTCCAATTAATTAAGATTGGCACATTTAAAGGGAAATACTTACTAAGGTGTATGCCCCCTCCCGATTTTCATGTTGTCTTCCAAATATTTGAAGTCTGACATAAACTTGAGTTTGGTGGTTATGGGTAAGGGACTGGGGATCACAGCGGTTAATAGCGATTATTAGTGGTACTCCATGAGTGATTCCTTTTTATACATGTTTAATTTAATATTATCAGGCTATCAAATTTAGGGTGGGGGCATTCTCCTTTATGAAAACATACCGTAATTTGGTAGATTATCTCGTCCCCTCTCCAGTTTTCTTCAATTTCTCCAAAAAAATTGAAGTATTAAGACAGCAAGGGTGCGGGGATGGCGAGGGCGGCGGAAAAGTGGATCTTTGTTATGATTTCCTAGCTCGTTTGCAAGTTGAAGCGACACACTGGGATGGGGGCATTCTCTTTTATGAAAACATAATTTTGAAGATCGTATCGTCCCCTCCCCAATTTCTCCTCAAAAAATGGAAGTATTACGAATAGGAAGGGGTGGACAGGGGCGGGGTGGGGTCGGCAGTGCCATGGTTCTTTGTTAAGATCTCCCCGTTTCAGGTTTCAAACGGCAAATTTGATCACCAAACATTGAATTTGAGATGGGAGAATTCTTTTTACTGTGAAAACATACTTGGTATATGATATTGTCCTTTCCCCTCCCCATTTTCATGATTTGTTTTCCTGAATGAAGATAAGCGATGCTTTCATCATCCCTCTCCCGTGCTCAGTAAATTTCCTCATATTTCTCACTTCACAAAATGTTAGATGTCCACTCCCCCTCCCGGTTTTGGTATTGTTGTCTTAATTTATAATACGTTCGGCTTTCCTCCATTTTGAATGTTTACATAAAAGTGTCATGCATGCAATATGTCTGTCAACAATTAAGCACCGCGTGGCAGAAGTTCGAGGAAACCTGTCGTCAGGTTATAAACCACCCAGACATGTGAAGGGGGAACGCGGGCGGCATATCTTTGAACAAGATATTTTGTTGTTTTTCTTACACAGTTCTAATAATTTTGAAAAAAATGTAGAATTTATACTGACGCGATGTGTGGTAATAATTTGCTATACATTAACTTGGCGGCCATTAACTGGGGCGACCTCCCTGCTTGGAAGGAATGTACCACTGGTTTATGGAAGTTTTTTCCAGTTTTTTTTATGTGCAAAGATAAAAGTAAAGCATACGTTTTTAAAACAAGGAAATAGCGTTTGTTTGCAGTTTTACAGCTTGCATATTTTTTTGTTTTATTTTCTATGACGGAGAAGTTAAAAAAAAAAATGTCTTTATCTTTGGAAACTTGTTTTGATAAAGTTTTAAACATTTTTTTGGACCAGGACTTTAATATTCGGAATATAAATATCTAAGTAAGTTGATATTGTTAATTTCGTTGTGTATTCTCTCATACTTTTTTCAAGTCGATTTGTACATATTTTCCCGTAATTTTAGTCCTAACAAGTTGCCGTTCGCTGCAATAAACATTGCGCAGCTTTTTCTGTCTCGTCTAAGGAATTGCGTTTTTTGAAGTTGGAAAACAGTTTGGCTAACCTTTTTTAACTTGACATGCTTTCAAAATATTCCATGGATCAATTATATGGCAAAAATGTTTGCTTAAAATTGTTAGTTATACATGTATCTATTTCACCGAGATTGAAATTACATACAAATGTAGGTTACAAAATGTTGGAATTAAAAATAACAGAAAAGGAAAAAGGTACAAGCAATATTGTACTAGCGACTAAAAATAATCTGCACATTGAAAACACTAAATTCGGATGTTCATATACTATTAATGTAGGCCCTAATAATACTTCGATATGATGAATCAAACTCACATTGCGTTTGTGAATAATCAAACGAAAAATATGTATATGGAAAATTTGCCAAAGTTCCCCCTCCCATTCATCCGTCGAAAAAAGAAAGCCTGCTGGCTACAGGCCTGAATATATCACAAAACATTTCATAGGTTCCTAATCAGATTAGGTTTAATCTTTTGTAATAAAGGTGACACCAACTTGAAAAAATGTTTTAATTTGCCTGCGGTCCCCCACTCTATTGGGTAGAAGTTGTATTTTACTTGGGAGGAAGTCAGAGGTAGGACCGTAGGGTGGGTTGAAACTGTTTGGTCAAATTTCCCTTTTTTCGAAGGCAAATTTGTTGTATTTCCTTTAAAATTCAAGGTAACCTTTTAATGCCAATATATAAAGAATTGTATAGGAAAATAACAAGGATGTACATTAAAAATGTCGGTAGGCCTACTCATTTCTTAACTCTCCTCCCCAAAGATAACTTAAACTTGCGATTTGTCTATTTATTTCTTTGTTAATTAAATATTTAAATGAGATAATGATTGCATACAATATTAATCTAAGGGTTATCATATGTTGTATTTTGATCGTATCTTGCCCGTAAAAACACGAATTAACAAGTTGCAGTCAATGCAGTGTCCTATTTTGGACATACTCGTCACTGACTGCACACTAACTTAACTAAGTATAATGCTATTACTAACGTTAGGCCTACACTGATATTAGAACACTAGTGGCATACAGCTCCGAAAGCATGTGTATATAGGCCTAGTGCTTATTCCATGAAAAATTTTGGTCAGTGTCTATTTATGATTACATCGCGATGTCGACAATTATCGGAAGCCGACAATTATCGGAAAATTCTCCTACAATTCTAGATTTTTCTAACTGCAAAAGCCTTCCCCAATTCTTCAAAATCCCGATAGAACGATCGTTCGTTCTGCTACGTAATTCACGCTAAACGAAAACAGAATCGTGCCATTTAGATGCCTATGCACACCATAACGATAAAATGAGCGATGCGGCGGCCGATATTACGTTAAGCATTTGCAATAGGTGTAATGGAAACGTTGTTATAGTTGGAACGTGATATTTTATCACGCTTCACGATGCGACGGCCAATTTAATGTGGGCGGTACTGTACATTAGATCAGCTGCACATGTACTAGATTAGATCAGCCGCACATGTACTACATTAGATCAGCTGTACATGTACAGGAACTTATCAAGAAGAAAACTTGGTGCTACAGAACTAATTTCAACAATTTTGTAGGTCCTCGGGAGCTTATTACCTTGAATATGGTACATCTAGAAGAGAAATTAAAAGGGATACAGTTCACTCACTATTTTCCAGAAGATAACGTGGTGTTAGTTCTTCATCCAAAGATGCATCACCTATTTCTGTATGGGTTGACATAAATGAACCAGGTTCACAAATTAGAAAACAACACAAATTTACATGCAAGTAAGAGAAGTAGGCGAAAATGCAGCAATGTCCAACAGAAAATAACTTATGGCCAAAATCATGATAAGATTAACAAAATAAACTAAATACATTTATGATTCCTGGCATCCACATGTCATGCAGAACTGCTGCAATATAAAACACATAAGAGGGTTAATGACTGGAAATATGAATAAATGAAAGAATGACCTAGCATAGCATAGCAAGGTTTAACATCCTTAAAGCATCCAGTGATGGACATTATATCAAGACGGAAACGGCCTTTGATAACCAGTTGTGAACTCACTGGTTGCAGACCCACCGGAACCTTTGTTAAATACAGACTGTCTTCCACATGATGATTGGCCACTATGTGTAAAATTCAAAATACTACTAATATTTGTGGTTCATACTAATATTAAGCAATTTGTTTCGCATTTGAAAGTCTTGTAACTTAATAAATTTGGGTAAAACAAATTTTACAGCAACAATAATTAATTGTTTAATTTCAGGTAATACAGCTACAAATAAACAATTGAAGGCTTGATGTGATACCAATAGAATGCTTGATGACAGGGGTTCTTAAAATCATTACGTGTGCAGCGGGCTTGATGTGATACCAATAGAATGCTTGATGACAGGGGTTCTTAAAATCATTACATGTGCAGCGGGCTTGATGTGATACCAATAGAATGCTTGAAGACAGGGGTTCTTAAAATCATTACATGTGCAGCGGGCTTGGTGTGATACCAATAGAATGTTTGATGACAGGGGTTCTTAAAATCATTCCGTGTGCAGCGGGCTTGATGTGATACCAATAGAATGCTTGATGACAGGGGTTCTTAAAATTATTACACGTGCGGCGGGCTTAATGTGATACCAATAGAATGTTTGAAGACAGGGGTTCTTAAAATCATTACGTGTGCAGTGGGCTTGATGTGATACCAATAGAATGCTTGATGACAGGGGTTCTTAAAATTATTACACGTGCAGCGGGCTTAATGTGATACCAATAGAATGTTTGAAGACAGGGGTTCTTAAAATCATTACGTGTGCAGCGGGCTTGATGTGATACCAATAGAATGCTTGAAGACAGGGGTTCTTAAAATCATTACGCGTGCAGCGGGCTTGATGTGATACCAATAGAATGCTTGAAGACAGGGGTTCTTAAACTTTTTACATGTGCAGCGGGCTTGATGTGATACCAATAGAACGCTTGATGACAGGGGTTCTTAAACTTTTTACATGTGCAGCGGGCTTGATGTGATACCAATAGAGTGCAGCGGGCTTGATGACAGGGTTCTTAAAATCATTACGTGTGCAGCGGGCTTGATGTGATACCAATAGAACGCTTGATGACAGGGGTTCTTAAACTTTTTTTATGTGCAGCGGGCTTGATGTGATACCAATAGAACGCTTGATGACAGGGGTTCTTAAAATCATTACGTGTGCAGCGGGCTTGATGTGATACCAATAGAACGCTTGAAGACAGGGGTTCTTAAAATCATTACGTGTGCAGCGGGCTTGATGTGATACCAATAGAACGCTTGATGACAGGGGTTCTTAAACTTTTTACATGTGCAGCGGGCTTGATGTGATACCAATAGAACGCTTGATGACAGGGGTTCTCAAAATCATTACGTGTGCAGCGGGCTTGATGTGATACCAATAGAATGCTTGAAGACAGGGGTTCTTAAAATCATTACGTGTGCAGTGGGCTTGATGTGATACCAATAAAATGCTTGATGACAGGGGTTCTTAAACTTTTTACATGTGCAGCGGGCTTGATGTGATACCAATAGAATGCTTGAAGACAGGGGTTATTAAAATCATTACGTGTGCAGTGGGCTTGATGTGATACCAATAGAATGCTTGATGACAGGGGTTCTTAAACTTTTTACATGTGCAGCGGGCTTGATGTGATACCAATAGAACACTTGAAGACAGGGGTTCTTAAAATCATTACGTGTGCAGCGGGCTTGATGTGATACCAATAGAATGCTTGAAGACAGGGTTTTTTAAAATCATTACGTGTGCAGCGGGCTTGATGTGATACCAATAGAATGCTTGAAGACAGGGGTTCTTAAAATCATTACGTGTGTAGCATGCACTAATGAAAGGAATTATTTGAGATAAAACTGCAAAATAATATTTCTTTTTCAAAATGGTTAAATTCAAACAAATAGTGATATGCTAATCTATTTTAAGTTGATCTAAAATTACGTTGTCACAATTAATAAGAATAGATGATCTTTAGTAAAATATTAGTAGATGGGATAACTAAGGAAGATTCATGTGGTATGCAAATTTCATAAGTGCATGCCAGTAAAAATCACACTTTGTACACAAAGAAAGGAAGCTGAGTAGATGCAATGAATCAGTATTTACTACATAGAAAAAGGCAAGTACTTTTATCACAGAAAGTATCAATAACAGAAATTAACTACAAGCCATATGCCAACCAAATGCATATATTCATATTATTTTCTGATAGTGCTGGTGGAGTAAAAAAGATTTTACATAAATGAGCAACAATCTCAGCTAAACTTACAAGAAGGCAACAATTGGGTTGGATGATTAAATATTCCAGCACTATGCTATAACTGTACCTGTGTTAGTTTCTTCGTCTATGGTCTCCGCTGAGCCTCCTCGTTTGAATGCGCCACCCTTTTTGACCAGTGGGCTGAATTGATGGTCCACTCCACTGTCGCTGTTGTGCTCCCCTTCTGAGCTCTCAGCTGCCAGAATTTAAGAGAATATTTCATATATTAGTCTGCTCCGATGTTTGTAAAGTGCTCTTGAATGTACTTGTATAGAAAGGGCGCTATATAAAATAATCATTATTACTTTGGATGAACAATCAGACATTTAAGTCTATTTTGGATAACTGATGAGATATTTTGGTCATATTTGTATGACTGATCAGGTCATGAAAATTAAAATATACTAGTCCCCTTTGAATTGTGGATCAGATAGTTTTATGTATCTGGATGACCAATCATAATTCTTTGGTTGTATTTGGATAGAAGATAAGATATTTTGGACCCAATTCAATGACCGATCGGATACTTTGGGACCTATTTGGATGACTGGTTAAACAGTTTGGTCCACTCTGGATGACCAATTAGATATAGTGGTCTACTTCAGATGAACAATCAGAACTTTTGGCCCCTTTGGATGGTGAATTAAGTCTTACTTCATACTACTGGTCAGACATTTTGGTCTACTTAAGATAAACAATCAAACATTTTAGTTTCACTCTATATCGCGGATTATTTATATTAGTCTAATTTGGATAAACAGGCAGATATTATAGTCCACTCTGGATGACGAAATATGTATTTAAGTCCACTCTGGATGACCAATTAGATATTTTAGTCCACTCTTGAATGGCCAATTAGATATTTTTGTCCACTCTGGATGGCCAATTAAATATTTTAGTCCACTTTGGATGGCCAATTAAATATTTTAGTCCACTCAGAATGGCCAATAAGATATATTAGTCCAATCTGAATGACCAATTAGATATTTTAGTCTACTTTAAAGGAACAGGCAGATATTTTAGTCCACTCTGGATGACCAATTATATATTTTAGTCCACTCTAAATGGCCAATTTTATATTTTAGTCCACTCTGGATGACCAATTATATATATTTTAGTCCACTCTGGATGACCAATTAGATATTTTAGTCCACTCTTGAATGGCCAATTAGATATTTTTGTCCACTCTGGATGGCCAATTAAATATTTTAGTCCACTTTGGATGGCCAATTAAATATTTTAGTCCATTCAGAATGGCCAATAAGATATATTAGTCCAATCTGAATGACCAATTAGATATTTTAGTCTACTTTAAAGGAACAGGCAGATATTTTAGTCCACTCTGGATGACCAAATATATATTTTAGTCCACTCTGAATGGCCAATTAGATATTTTATTCCACTCTGGATTGCCAATTAAATATTTTAGTCCACTCTGAATGGCCAATAAGATATTTTAGTTCACTCTAAATGACTAACTAAATAATTTATCCTACTTTATATGAACAGTTTGTTTGTTTGATGAGGTCTTAACGGCACCACGACAACGAAGGTCAAATTGTGCCTGAGAAGTCAGATCATTTTAGAGGTAGTAAGGAAAGAGACCAGGGGGAGAATGAGAGAAATTCAAGAACAAAAGCCAGAAAGCTGTGATCGAGAGAGGAGGTGCATGGGCAAAACAAAAACAAAGTAGAGAGGGGGTGGAAGAGGAGAATTAAATATGGTTGTAGAGGGATGCATGCTGAAGGAAGGAGATTATTTCATCTGGAGGATTTTTCTGGAAGAACTCAGCAATTGAGTTGTGGGGAGCGAGGGAAGCTCTGGGAAGGTTGTACAGGGGGCAAGCAAGGAGAATGTGTTGGATTGTGAGGATGCAGTGGCAAATGTTACAGAGGGGTTGGGGGGGGGAACCAATAAGGAGGTGGGAGTGAGTGAGGTGGGTGTGACCAATTCTAAGACGGGTAATATGAACGTTGTCGATACCAGAAAGGTTGTTGATGGTGGATTTGATCGGGATTGTGGGCTGGATGACATGGAGTTTGTTATCAATTTGGAAGTTCCATAAGGTTTGTCAGCGGTCACGAACAAGAGAAGCGATAAGCGGTTTGATGTCAGAGAGGGTTTTGGGAAAAGGGGAAGGGAGGAGGTTAAGGGCAAGCTTAGCGGCTGTATCAGCCCTGTCATTGCCAGGGATGCCAACATGGCTGGGTATCCAGAAGAAAAGAACACTTTTCCTGCAGAGGGTGGGAGAAAAAAAATTCCGGAGGAGGAGGTGGCAAGTGAGGTTATCCCATTTAAGATTGAGTAATGAAGTAAGAACAGCCTTTGAGTCAGAGAAAATGGCAAAGTGACTAAGAGGAGAGTACTCAATAAAGTTGAGGGCGAGGAGAATGGCCTTAGCCTCGGCTGAACAGGCAAATATCATAGTCCATTCTGGATGACCAAATAGATATCTTAGTCCACTCTGGATGACCAATTATAAATTTTAGTCCACTCTGAATGGCAAAATAGGTATTTTAGTCCACTCTGGATGACCAATTATATATTTTAGTCCACTGGATTACCAATAAGATATCTTATTCTACTCTGGATGACCGATTAGGTATCTTAGTCCACTCTGAATGACCAATTAGATATTTTAGTCCACTCTGAATGACCAATTAGATATTTTAGTCCACTCTGGATGGCCAATTAAATATTTTAGTCCACTCTAGATGGCCAATTAAATATTTTAGTCCACTCTGAATGGCCAATAAGATATATTAGTCCACTCTGAATGACCAATTAAATATAGTGGTCTACTTTAGATGAACAGTTACCCATTTTAGTCCCCTTGGATGGTGAAATCAGTCTACTTCAGATTACTGATCAGACATTTTGGTCTACTTCCAGATGAACAACTACATATTGCACTCCATTCTATATCGCCGATTAAATAAATTGGTCTACTTTGGATGAATAAGTTTGAATGAACAACTTTACATGGTGAATCTAATATCTTACCAGATTACTGGTAAGCACAGTAAAATATACTAGTCCCCTTTGGATGACTGATTAGATATTTTGATCAATATAGGATGATAAACCAGATGTTTTTAGTCTACGTTGGATGGCCGAACAGTTCCATTGGTTGCATACAAATAAACATTGTGAATCTTTTATTATCAATCTAATTTGTCATCATGAATACAAAATATTATTTTGGCATTGTTGTGAAATTATGTCACTTCTTATTGGCTCCATGGAAGAGATGACTTCATCATTACTGCCTTTATGCACAATAAGATATGTGATCTAAAGTGCAATTCCAAAAATAAATCTGATGTTTCAGGGAAGAGATTGCTTCTATTGCGGACTTCTAAGAAGATTGTAAGAATTGAGTTGTGATCAGAATGAGGCAAGAAATAAATAAAGAGAAACAAAATGATAATGAAAGATCATAATGATGTAAAAGAGAAAGCTATGTTGCAATGACTAGGCCTTAGATCTATTTTAAAAGATATTCCATAATGAGGCAGACAGGAGGGTAAATATAATTAAGGTTCAGAGTGGCTGGCAATGGATTTACTTCACAAGAATTACTTCCGAAAAATCCAGTAGCAAGCCCACAGATGACAAATTTATGTCATTAACAGCTGTAAGTTTGAATATTTGAAAATGTTTACAGATCCAACTTTTCCGATCTAACTATGTTACTACTTTTCACTACCAAAACCATATCTCCATGTAGCCTGGTGCTCAGGCATGCCCACTATGGGATTTTCAACAATTACTTAACTACCAAAATGAGTAATTAATTATCAGAGTGAATGATAAAGAAAATATTTACTATAGTATACATAAAGCGCTTCAACTTACATCCTTCCGACTGTCTCTTATACAGTGAGCGGACCACCTTGGCACTCCCAAATCGTCTGAATTTGACCTTCATCTCATTGTAGAACCATTCGCAAGCTTGCTCCTGAAGCATTCTGTGAAGATAAAAAAGTTGGCAAAAAGCTTTAAATATTACGATACACGCCGTCAGAGATTTATTGCAAGTATCAATGTTTGTACACATTTCATTGTCGTAAAATGTTTGATATAGCATTACCTAGCCTCACTATAAATAACATGGCTCATCATTACATTCACTTTCTATCCACATTACTTAGGAAATCAATTGTAACAATGAGTAACTCTTTACTCTACCTCCTAAATAAATACTGCTGTATTTGTCATGCTTTCCCGCTCATTCCAATAAATGACTCAGCTAATGTATGCATCACAAATGTCAGCATCTACAACTTTCTTCAAAGAATCTATGCAATTGACATTTTTTCCACCATAACCTTAAGAAAAATTTACCAAAGGAAAGTAAAAAGCAAAAGTACACTTTCAAGTATTCTTTTTTCCAACTAGAACTAGGACGCAGGCACTTGTTAATAACGATCAAAAATTCACCACCACATCTTTTGAAAATAAGACCATGTAAATCAATAGCGCGGCTGCTCATTGAAAGGTTCATTTACAGTTTATTCAATTACTATGGTTATCTGCAATGTAAGTGATCAGTGATTACAGTCCTGCCTGGAATACGCTTGATCAATATACTCCTCATTAACCCAACATACATACAAATGTATCTTTTGTGAATGATAATGAAATCATCAAAATAAATGGATGCTTTTACAGACATCAATGTTTGTACCCATATAACCTATCAAAAAAGGGGAGGGAATTCACAAGTGGGGGGGGGGGGAAAAATTAGGCCAAGATACAAAAAAGTGGGGGAAAGTGCCCCCCTTAAGTTTGTACCTGATGAAGATCCACTTCCCTCATCAGAAATATATTAAAATTTAGTAGGTTTTTTGAATTTACATGAGAATATTCCTGATCTAATTAGTATAAAGATCAATCACTAATTAAAAAGATGAAACCAAAAAGAATAGAAAAATCATCTCTCAAAGGACAAATTAACAAAAAAGACAGACTTGTGTACTACTCACTAGATACAGAATTCTCTACAGAGTTTATTTTAAATACACTCCTGTAAGGTATCTAGTGATCTAATTTTCCCACAATGAAAATTCTACGTAGTTTCAATACAATTTATCTCATGAATTCATCATTCAAGTTTCAGCTCTTTCGCTGAATTTGATATCAGATAAACAAATGTGACATTGGGTTAATTATTTTGATTAAAATTTGGAAGATTTTTAAAGGAAGTATTCTTTTTGAAAAGCAAAACTCACTTTAATTCTCTAAATTGCAAGCTTATACAACAAGCATAGTATACAGTAAGTTTGAGCAAGTTCATGTAACAGATTTAATTTTCAAAATGGATTTCTATTGTCAAACCAGACTGAAATAAAGCCTCCACATTACCACTATACTTCTCTTTTGGTACTTAATCTACTATATACCAAAATAGCAAACAAAATTTTGTTAGCTATTCTGGTATAGAGTTTTTTAACTACTCAAAAAAAGTATAATGGCAACGTGAAGGCTTTATTCCAGTCCATTTTGACAATTGAAATCCATTTTGAAAATCGAAGCTGTTATGATTAAAAAATCATAATTTTACAAAGCTGGCCGAACAAAACCTAGTTTGAGCAGGGATGACCGAACATGGGAGCTCACAAAACTTGCACTTCCTTACAATGCAAGCCTAAGTTACATTCAAACTTTAGGCTTACTATTAGCAATATCAGAATCTTGTTAGCTTGTAAAAGCATGTGATTATAGCTCATACCAGTTCACCATTTACTCCTAGCAACAATTACTAGCTTGCATAAACGGAGATCCTTTTTTGTTCCATTAGCTTGCAATAATTACAATTGTGAGCTCTTTAAGAACTTCACACCGGTTCTAACTAACCTCTCTGGATTTGATGATTGACTGTTTGTTTTAACCAATCACCAAACGAAATTTGCCTAGCAACAAAATCTGCATAACTCAGTGGGGCAAACATCCCACGTAGCACTGGTACAGTACAGCTAGCTAGTGGTGCGCGCTCATGTTGTCAATGCATATACTATGCAAAACAAATTTCTGCACACACAGGCTGAGTGACGGCAAAATAGTTAACAAAAATTGCCCTTATTGTCTTTGTTAATTATCCAGAATGATTAGCAAATGGAATTTATTTTGTTTATTCCTTTTGCTAAAAACTCTAAAGATCCAGAGAAGTGCCATAAATGGATCAAAACTTGTGGAAGTCCACATGAACATCTAAATGTCAATGCATTGGTCATGCGTGATTGCGGATTTGAGGTTGTTTGCCCCACCTAGTTACCGCATTGCTATGGTGGGCGTGGCTTATTTTGTAACCCGGAAAGGGTAATTGTGAGCAAGTGTATTGAGCTTAAAAGGGACTCATAATACTTTTTTAAAGTATATGTGAATGCTCTTTCAGAATTTAGCACTCCATATAAACATATGATACAATATTATAAGAATCCAAGCTTGTGGATAAATAATATGAGCTTTCCTAAGCATACACCTGCTACAGAAAGCTTTTTTTATTGTGATGCTTGCAAGCACATTGCAACTTTTTAAGCTTGCTGCAAATTCTTAAAAATCACAATGGTGAGTGTGATACAAACTTCCTACTTCCCATGTGTATGTAAAGTAGTTCATGAATATTCATTAGGAGTGTAGAAGGGATGCCACCTCCTAATCTGGATTTAACTAATTATTTGCTAAGTCTTCAATTTCAGTGCCACAAGAGCTAGGGCATCATCCTTTCCTTATGTGCCCCATGACAATGCTGACAAAATTAAACTCTCACCCTTAAAGGAATCTTCAGTCTATCTCTCATTCAAACATTCCACATGGCATGATATATATATATATATATCACGTCATGATATATGGAAAAAATATAAACAAGAATATATGGAAAAACAAAAACAATATCCTTAAGAAAAATGGCGAAAACAAAAGTAAAACTGAGTTTTTCCAGCATGATGGAAATTTAATTAATGATATAATGATAAAATTACAAATACATTTAAAGATTATTTCTCAACAGTAGCTGAAAATCTCGCCAAAAAAATTCACAAAAGTTCAAACCAATTTAGCAACTACCTTGATAACAATTTACAAAATTCTTTTTTTTTAAAGTGATTCACAGTTTTAAGAGCAATAGTTCATCTGGCTGAGACAATATATCTAATGTTATTCTTAAAGAAACCATAGATTTTATTGTAACTTCTCTGGTCCATGTGATAAATTTGTCTTTTACTAATGGAATTTTTTCCATCTGAATTAAAATTAGCCAGAGTTATACAAATTTATAAAACTGGTGATGCAGGAATTTTTTCAAACTATCGTCGTATTTCATTGCTTCCAACATTGTCTAAATTGTTCGATAGATTGGTATATAAGAGATTAATACTTTTTATCATAAGCATGATTGATTTTTTAGCGGTCAGTTTGGTTTAAAAAAAATTGATTCAATGTATATGGCAGCCCTTATAATAACTGACAAAATCGCATGTTCCCTTGATAAGAAAAATAATACTGTCAGCCTTTTTAATGACCTTTCAAAAGCATTTGACACAATTGATCATAGCATTCTACTGGAAAAACTTAACTAGTACAGTGTATGTGGAATTTGCCATGACTGGTTTAAAAGCTATCTATCAGATTGTAAACTATTTGTTGTATATAAAAATTCATATGCTAATGTAAGTACAATTAATATAGGTGTTCCTCAAAGTTCCATATTAGGCCCATTACTATTTTTGCTTGATATCAATGACATATACAAATGTTCATCTGTGTTCAATTTGATTCTTTTTGCTGACAACACTACAATTAGCCTTCATGATTCAAATGTCAACAATGCTCTTCATCAAGTCTCTTCAGAATTTCACCACGTTTCTGAATGGTTCAAAGCTAATCGTTTATCCTTCAATCTATCCAAAACTATTAAACTTATTGTATTTAGTAATATTAATTATGTAAATGGTCAACCTCTGGAAGTAAATATCGATAACAACATTATTCAGGCAGTTCCATATACTAAATTCCTAGGACTCTTATTTGACAGCAATTCAAATTGGAAAGATCATATTTCTATGATTTGTAAAATAGTAGCCTGTAATATAGGTATATTGAATAGACTAAGACATTTCATTCCACCCCACATACTTCTTTTACTTTGTAATTCTCCTGTCCTCCCTCATCTTTCTCCTCTGGGGTAATACAAGTAAATCCACTTTACAACAATTGTTTATTTTCCAAAAAAAGAGCTATTAGGATTATTTGTAATACATTACCTAGATCCCCATCACTGCCCTTGTTCAAAAAGTTAAAGCTGTTAACTATTCACCATCTGTACAATTACAATTTAGTCTTATTCATGTACAAGTTCACCAACAATTATCTGCCCGTGTCATTTCGATCATTCTTTAACACCAACAAAACCTTTCATTCCTACAGCACCCGTATTTCTCGCCACTTAATGCAACCCTTTCTTCATACTAGTACAGCTCATTCTCAAGTCCGTAGTGCTGGCGTGACCTTTTGGAATTCCCTCCGTAATGATTTAAAAGCATCAAATTCCCTAAATAACTTTAACTACAAGCTCAAAAAACATCTATTGGCCTTTTACAACTGATCGATTCTCTTCCATTCTCCTTAGTAATTTTGTTTTTTCCTTCCGCTTTTGTTCTGTTTTTTCTTGTACAATTGTATAAGTAACGGCATGGGTGGTAAGGTTGAGGGATGGATAAGAGTCCCCAGGGGGTCAGGTAGATAGTGCAAGGTGTGTCAGATGGGAATGGTGGGTTACTAGGTAAGGAGGGTGTGTGGGTAGATACTGTTTATTGCCTAATGCTGTATGATTTTTTTTCTTTCTTTGATGGCGCGCAATGAACTGGCTAGCAAACGTTTAACACTTCCCCCGTTCACCATTCATTCCATTTATACTGATTCTATAATTATGCTTACATGTACATATGTGTATATATATATGTATATATAGATAGCATAGCATAACAAGATTTAACGTCCCGAAAGCATCCAGTGCTGGATATTACATCAAGACGGCCACGGCCTTTGATAACCAGTTTATATATATATATATATATATATATTTTCATCTTCTTTAAGTATTAATGTTGCAACTAATCAATCAATAAATAAATAAGTAAATATAACAGATTTCTCCATAAATTTCCTTTCAAGAAAAAGCTGTATAAAACACACTAGCTATCCAAATGGTCTTAAAAAGCTTATTTAGGTAGGAAAATTAATCATCACAAGTACGTCTCTCCATTTATGTTTAATTTATGATTCTGGAAAAAATAAAGATTACTGAATGCAGCAAGCTTGCTTTTAATCAAAATGTTACTTTTTATTTGGAATGACAAATAACATGTAGCCAGGAAAGGGCTTTATGTTGATTTAACTGGCAAAGCAACAATGAAAGAATGAATTGTCTTTCTTTTACAAGGAAAAGTTAAATGTTTGGTTTTGGTTTGATCTTAAGATACAATGTGCCTGGGAATGACGCAGCTAATCAAGTAGTAATCAAGTTAAAAACCTTCTTTTCTATTATGTGAATTACTTTTCTATTGAGTGAATAACTTTTCTTTTGAGTGAATTCTTTGTGCTTCCATAAAACTTGAGTTTACAAGCAGATGAATTTTGGGTCAGTGGAGAAAGAAGAAACACAATTTCCAAGAATGGTTTGTCATAAAAAATCAACCTATTCTTTTTATTCAACTTAAGCAAGTAGTTGAGGTTCTAAAATGATACGTTCTGAATCTATGTCAGAGACAATATATAATTCACTAACAATACATATTTTTAGAAGGTAAATGTGTATATTGCATGTTTCACAGCTTGACGTTGATGCCCTTGATAATGTATGTATGTATGTATGTATGTGTTAATAAATATATATATATACATATATATATATATATATATATATATATATATACATATATATATACATATATATATATATATATATATATATATATATATATATATATATATATATATATATATATATATATATATATATATATATATATATATATATATATATATATATATATATATATATATACAAATATGTGCCATGCAGCTTGCCATTTGGAAGCATGCCATTTCTATTAAGGACCAACCAGCTTATAGCTAATGTCATGTTCATACAGTAATAATTAATTTTCAATTGAACATTATTGAAGTATTCACATAAAGATGGAAGGTGTTTACGATGTTTAATAATTCTACTTCATATAAGTGTGCAGGTATCTCTGCTCTGTAACAATAAGTCACGAGTATTTCAGAGTTAAGGGTACCCTAAATAACCAAATTAAAACTGGTTTTGATATATCAAAGTAGCATCAGTTATTGAGTTCTTCAGTTTAAATTCAAGCTCTGAGTATATTAATGCAGAAAGAATCTCTTCATTTATAGCGTGGAAATGCATTATAGGGAGGGATAGAAATGAGTCCACAGAATGGGCCAAAAATGATTAAATGGTTCCCTCCCCCTCCTTCCCCTCTTTCCCACCACTAAAAATTAAAATTATAGAATGGGTCACTAGAATTGTTGAGTATATCCCGGGAGGTCATCATGATTAGAGGAAAGATGGATCGCTCTCCTTCAAACCAAATTTCATCAATGCATTTCCACGGCTCACTCAACTCTGATTAAGTTTTAGTCAAGGTGTCCATGATACTTTCTAAACTTGATCAGTACATTCATCTCGCCACAATGAATTTCAATAATCTTCTCCCTTTCCATGATACAATTAGTTTACTTCATTCCAGGAAATTTCAATTCACAGAGAAAGCAATATTTCCAAAATCCAATCTGAAGTTCTCGACAAGCAACCCATTTTAGTCTTGTCTCACAGACCTGCTTAAGTGGGAAGTGGTGTTCACTTTATATAGAAAAGTGATTCATCAGGGATTTATTTCTGCTGAATATGATGGTGTACACTGATAAATTCTAAAGTGTGCCCAAAGTACCCCAACGGGGCCCCCTGGGGGTGGGGTCCCAATTTACTATATGTTAAACATGGACTGAATAAAGTAATCTTGGTGTCTTTTATAGGTTTTTGGATGAACCAATTTAAATAAAAGTCATTTTTAAAATCCAAAATGGTAGACTTAAATTTCAAAATGGCTGCCATGTGCTCCTCTTTGTCCCAATTTACTGTTAGCTAAACATTGAAAGATTAGAGTAATCATGGTGTCTATTTGTAGGTTATTAGATGCACCAATTTTAAAAATGTGATTCTAAAAATCCCAAATGGCCAACTTTAGGGTAAATTTTAAAATGGCCACCACATGACCTTCAGGCATTGTCCTATATGGCTAAACATTGAATGATTAAAGAGAGAGAGAGAGTTGAACACACAATTACAATGACGGGGTCGTCGCCTGCGTATTCGGTTATAATAGTACACATGCTATCACGAAACGCTTAATACGACCCGGACGAGAACACAGGTACGACGTACAGACAGACGTAACATCGACAACCAAGTCAAAGTCCACGGCCTTTGATAACCAGTTGTGATGCACTGGCGTGTCTACCCACCCCAGGCTTGAACCCGGGGCCTCGTGGTCTGTAGACAGGTATGATAACCGCTACACCACAGTAGGTAGATAATGATTAAAGTATTTATCATGTCTATTTATATGTTTTTGGATGCACTGTTTTCAAAAAAGTTATTTTGAAAATCCAAAATGGCCGACTTATGGATCAAATTTTAAAATGGCCACCACATGGCCCCTTTGTCCTAATTAAATTACTGTGTGGCTGAACATTGACCAACTAAAGTAATTATGATATCTATTTATAGGTTAATGGATGTTTTTAAAATCCAAAATGGCCGACTTCAGGGTCAAATTTCAAAATGGACGCCAAGTGACCTCCCTTTGTCCCAGTTTACTGTATGGCTTAACACTGACCAATAAAGTAATTATGTTGTTTATTTTTATGTTTGTGCATGCACCGACTTCATAAAAAGTCATTTTCAAATTCTAAAATGACTGACCTATAGGTCAAATTTCAAAATTTTGTTATTGTTTATTATTATTTTTACTATTGCTGTTGTTATATATCATTATCATTATCATTAATTATTGACTTTTTATGTTTTTGTTGCAATTGTGAGCAAAGCCCATAATTTTGAGAAATTCAACTGATGCAAAAAATGTATTATTATTATCATTAATTATCATATATCAATGTATAGTTTGTTTGATCAGTGCTTGACGGCACCACGGCAACGAGGGTCAAATTGTGCCCGAGAGGTCAGATCATTCTAGAGGTAGGAAGGAAAGGAAACAGGGGGAGAATGAGAAAAATACAAAAACAAAAAGTCAGAAAGCTGGAATCGAGAGAGGGGGTGGAAGAGGAGAACTAAATATGGTTGTAGAGGGAAGCACGATGAAGGAAAAAGATAATTTTATCCGGAGGGTTTTTCAGGAAGAACTCAGCAATTGAGTTGTGGGGAGGGAGGGAAGCTCTGGAAAGGTTGTACAGGGGGAAAGCAAGGAGAACATGATGGATTGTGAGGGTGCGATGGCAATTGTTGCAGAGGGGTTGAGGGAGCCAATAAGGAGGTGGGAGTGAGTGAGGTGGGAATGACCTATTCTAAAATGGGTAATATGAACGTTGTCGACATGAGAGGGGTTGTTGATGGTGGGTTTGATCAGAATGGTGGGCTGGATGATGTGAAGTTTGTTATCAATTTGGGACTCCCATGAGGTTTGCCAGCAGTCACGAACAAGGGAAGCGATAAGCGGTTTGATTTCAGAAAGGGTTTAAGGGAAAGGGGTAGGGAGGTTGAGGGCAAGCTTAGTGGCTGCATCAGCCCTGTCATTACCAGGGATGCCAACATGGCTGGATATCCAGAGGAAAAGAATAGTTTTTCTGCAGAGGGTTGGCGAAAGGAGTTTCCTTCGGAGAAGGTGGGATGAGAAGTTTCCTTATTTAAGATTGAGTAAAGAAGTAAGAGCAGCCTTGGAGTTGGAGAAAATGGCAAAGTGGCTGAGCGGAGAGTACTCAATAAAGTTAAGGGTGAGGAGGATGACCTTTGCCTTGGCTGAAAAGATGGACATAGTAATATTGAGTTATGTGTGAAGACAAAGGACGGTCTTACCCCAAAATTTGATCGTGCGAGAAGTCTGAGACAAGGTTATAATCTATCCCCGTACTTATTTTTACCTTATATCAATGATTTTGAAGAGCGATTGAAGTCCACAAACACCCGTGGAATTCTTATAATAACAATAATAAATGTTGTCTTCTTTATGCAGATGACCTCGTTATCTTTTCAGAAAATGTTTATTCCTTGCAAAGTTTACTGAATGTTTTCCAAGATTATTGTGAAGAGAATGATTTGACTTTAAACTCAAATAAAATGAGGGTTATGGTTTTTAGAGAGGATGGACACATTGCAAGAAGTGAACGTTTTTATTTCAAAGATAAAAATTATTGAGACTGTAAATAACTATAATTATTTAGGATTACATTTTATGCCAAAAGGAGTATGGTCAAAATCCCAAGTTCAACAGAGTTCAAAGTCTAAGGTTGCTTTGTTTAATTTTTAAGAAAATTTTGTCTAGAACTATTAATCTACCTGTAAGTAATATCCTTCAAATTTTTGATCATAAGATAATGCCTATTTTAACACACAGTTCTAAGTTATGGAGTATCACCCCCCATGAAAGTACAATAAGAATTTACAATTTGTTTAAAAAATATGTATTAGCTTTTTACCACCAAATGCCATAAATATTGTAGCTCTAGGAGAGCTGGGTCGTTTTTCCTGTATAAATCAAACAATACTAAAGCAAATAACGTATTGGTTAAGTTTGTTTGTTTGTTTGATGAGGTCTTAACGGCACCACGACAACGAAGGTCAAATTGTGCCTGAGAGGTCAGATCATTTTAGAGGTAGTAAGGAAAGAGACCAGGGGGAGAATGAGAGAAATTCAAGAACAAAAGCCAGAAAGCTGTGATCGAGAGAGGAGGTGCATGGGTAAAACAAAAACAAAGTAGAGAGGGGGTGGAAGAGGAGAATTAAATATGGTTGCAGAGGGATGCATGCTGAAGGAAGGAGATTATTTTATCTGGAGGATTTTTCTGGAAGAACTCAGCAATTGAGTTGTGGGGAGCGAGGGAAGCTCTGGGAAGGTTGTACAGGGGCAAGCAAGGAGAACGTGTTGGATTGTGAGGATGCAGTGGCAATTGTTACAGAGGGGTTGGGGGAACCAATAAGGAGGTGGGAGGAGTGAGGTGGGTGTGACCAATTCTAAGACGGGTAATATGAACGTTGTCGATACGAGAAAGGTTGTTGATGGTGGATTTGATCGGGATTGTGGGCTGGATAACATGGAGTTTGTTATCAATTTGGAAGTTCCATAAGGTTTGCCAGCGGTCACGAACAAGAGAAGCGTTAAGCGGTTTGATGTCAGAGAGGGTTTTAGGAAAAGGGGAAGGGAGGAGGTTAAGGGCAAGCTTAGCGGCTGTATCAGCCCTGTCATTGCCAGGGATGCCAACATGGCTGGGTATCCAGAAGAAAAGAATACTTTTCCTGCAGAGGGTGGGAGAAAAGAATTTCCGCAGGAGGAGGTGGCAGGTGAGGTTATCCCATTTAAGATTGAGTAATGAAGTAAGAACAGCCTTTGAGTCAGAGAAAATGGCAAAGTGACTAAGAGGAGAGTACTCAATAAAGTTGAGGGCGAGGAGAATGGCCTTAGCCTCGGCTGAAAAGATTTAAGACTTCTCTCTTAAGAAAGACAAGTATCAGACTCATTGTTATGTAGAACAAAGAGTATTGTAGAACAAAGAGTATTGTAGAACAAAGAGTATTGTAGAACAAAGAGTATTGTAAAACAAAGGAGTGCTATCATGGGGACTGTGTGTTGAAAATATTTTGTATGAAACTGGCTTTGGTAATGTTGGGGAAGCGCAGAGAGAAGAGATTACTACACATTTTTATGAAAATTTTAAGCAGCGAGTTTTTGATATAGATAAACAAAACTGGTTGAGTTATATCAATTCTAGAATTTCTTTGCATTGTTACGCACAATTTAAAACAGAAAGTTATGCAGAGCCATACCTATTATTTGATGTTTTTAAACGTAAAAAGTTGGTCTCCAAAATCAGACGTGCTTGCCTTGAAATTGAAGTCAACAAAGGCCATTATTGTAATATAACCTAACATAACCTATATGAACAGAGGTTTTGTCAGGTTTGCAATTTAAAAGAATTAGTTGGAGATAAATATCATTTTCTCTTAATTTGTCCATTCCTTTCTGAAATCCGCTGTAAATTTATCCCAAAATATTTCTTTCAACCCGCAACTAGATCAATATGTAATAAATACTTTATTATCAGCTAGTTCCAAATACTTATTTTTACAATTACCACACTTTATTTTACAGGCAATGGAAGCAAGACGTTTGTTTCTTTTTCTTTGTCTGTTGTAAGAACCTCAATCATGTACCATTTTATTTATCGTTTATGTTTATGGCCTAGAGACTGAAATAAATTGTATTGTATTGTATTAATTATTATTAATCATTATTATTAATTATTATTATTAATTGTAAATATGATTATTTTGTATTAATAATAATTTGTATTATTAATAGTTAATATTAATGATCATTATCAATAATCATTATAAATAATTATTGATAATGATTATTGTTAATAATTAT
Organism: Chiridota heheva; assembly: GCA_020152595.1. NCBI lineage: Eukaryota > Metazoa > Echinodermata > Holothuroidea > Apodida > Chiridotidae > Chiridota > Chiridota heheva. The sequence continues at coordinate 1,514,062 of JAIGNY010002050.1, forward strand.
TATTATTTTTATCATTCATAGTTATTATTGATAATGATTATTAATAATTATTATTAATATCATCATTATCAATTATCATTAATAATTATATATAATTATTATAAATAATTACAATGAATTGATTTAATCTGAAAGCATACATGAAAATATCATGCAGCCTGGCAGCTAGAATGATGGAAAGCAACTTAACTGCCAAAGGTTCACATGTGAATAGTTCATTATTACATTAGTCTTCTACACTGTCTGTGCTATGGTTTTGAATCATCTGATTCAAAGTCTGGATCATCAACAAATTCAAAATCAGTCAGTTCCATTGATATTCATCCCTCCGGTACAACAGCTGTAGAGGTTTGGTATGCAGTCTTGACAAGTTTGATGTAGAAGTCAAAGACATGATAGTCGCTATACTATGCTCATCATTGGCTGACTGGAAAGGGACCCGAAAACGCAAGTTTACTCCATGAAAAAGCTTTCCTCCAGACAACAAATCACTGAAATGCCATCCCCAATGTGCCACACCCGATGTGCCACACCCGATGTGCCACACCCGATGTTCCACACCCGATGTTCCACACCCGATGTGCCACACCCGATGTGCCACACCCGATGTGCCACACCCGATGTGCCACACCCGATGTGCCACACCCGATGTGCCACTCCCGATGTGCCACTCCCAATGTGCCACTCCCAATGTGCCACTCCCAATGTGCCACTCCCAATGTGTCACACCCAATGTATCACACCCAATGTGCCAAACCCAATGTGTCACACCCAATGTGCCACTCCCAATGTGCCACTCCCAATGTGCCACTCCCAATGTGCCACTCCCAATGTGCCACTCCCAATGTGCCACTCCCAATGTGCCACTCCCAATGTGCCACTCCCAATGTGCCACACCCAATGTGCCACTCCCAATGTGCCACACCCAATGTGCCACACCCAATGTGTCAATCTGGTTGTTCATGGGACGGTGAACTGCTTGAATAGCTCCTATGATGAACTGGATCCATTCAAATATAGCTGGAAACTCAAAAATGAGATTCTAGTCCCCATTTGGTATGAAGGCACAGCTTTGCCAACCACAGAAGAACTAGCTCACATGACTTTCTACATCAAAGTTGGATTTGATCAGTTCATAATAATATTAATAATAATAATAATAATAACAATAATCGCAACTTAAATTCTTAATATTTCGGTGCCCATTTAAAAATTTGACGCACAAGGCGGCCGTTTTGGAATTATAAAGTGACTTTTTCAGGTAGGTACAACCAAAAAAATACAAATAGACAACATTTACCATTTTACTTTAATCGGTCAATGTTTAGCCATAGATTAAATTGTAACAAAGGAGGTCACGTGGCGGCCAGTTTAAAATTTGACCCTGAAGTCGGCCATTTTAGATTTTTTAAATGACATTTTTGAAATGGGTGCATCCATAAACCTACAAATAGATATCATAATTACTTAAATCGGTCAATGTTTAGCCACACAGTAATTGAACTGGGAGAAAGGAGTCATTTGGTAGCCATTTGAAATTTGGACCCATAAGTCGGCCATTTTGAATTTTGAAAATGACTTTTTAAAAACAGTACATCCCAAAACGTACAAATAGACACAATAATTACTTTAATTGGTCAATTTTTAACCAGATAGAACAATGGCCGGAGGTCATGTCATGTGGCAGCTATTTTTAAATTTGACCCTTAAGTCGGCCATTTTGAATTTTGAAAATGATTTTATTTTATTTTTTTTATTTTATATCGGTGCATCCAAAAACCCTACAAATAGACACCATAATTCATTTAATCATTCAATGTTTAGCCATACAGTAAATTGGGACAAAGAGAGGGCCATGTGGTGGCCATTAAGAAATTTGACCCTGAGTTGGCCATTTTGGGTTTTGAAAATGACTTATTTGAAATCGGTGCATCCAAAAACTTATAACTAGACACCATGATTACTTTTATCAGTCCATGTTTAACCATATGGTAAATTGCCCCCCCTCCCTCCCCATGGGCCCTGTGAGATACTTTGGGCACACTTTATTATTTATCAGTGTGTGCCATCGTATTCAGTGGAAAAAATCACTAAAGAATAAAAAAATTATATAAAGTGAACACCATTTCCCACTTGAGCCGGTTTGTTAGACAAGACTATTTATATTTCCACAGCAAAACCATGCATGGAACTGCTTTATCTAACTCTTTTCTGATATGAAATAATCTGATGAATTTCATCCCATCAATATTTCAAATTACAACACTTCGCACATTGATGATTCCATTAGACAAGACAACCAACTACCCTTTCGTTCATATTATCCCCCAGTGGTTTATGTATGTAACTATATCTTGCGGAACTTAATCTGAAAAGGGATTATCCTCTTGGACTACCATTTTATCAAATTTTCCACATTTCAAAAGATAACCGAACTTTAACATTTGGCTTTCTTTGCATATAGTCGCATTTTTAGTCACAAATTTAATTTATATTCAACACGTGATGTCAAATTCTAAACTTATTTCAATTTTCTAGCATGAACAGTTAAAATCCAACAATACATGCATATCAAACGTGTGATATATACTGAGTTATGATGACTGGATGAAACACTTGTAGAGAATTTTGTTTTTTCCAGACTTAACTTCCCCCTCAAAAAAAGAACATGCATTGCCCATCTATTCAATTTCAGTGATGTAATGTTCCTGTTAATTGCATGTATCCCAAATCAATCAAGTTCCCTAGAATGTACATTGAAAGAGGTTACATTCTTAACTTTCAGAGAAATACATAAAAATCGTCTTGGTAGAAGAGTTCTGACATCACACTCTTTAATTAGACTTACTGCACCAGTCACTTTTCAACACTATGGAAATCTTTGAAATGTGAAAACTCCTATAAACAGAATAAGATATCAACATGGACAGAATAATTAAGATATCAACATGGTTTTTCATCATTTTTTCCATTAAGTGGCCCCTTTCATATAAATCCACAGAAAAATTAACAGGAAAATTCCTTAATTTTCATTGCTGAATTATTTAAAGCATGACTAATGGCAAGCCCAGCAGCATATTTAAAGGCCTGTCCTGTGCGAGTACAACATATTACGTAGCTTGACATTTGCACAGCTCCGTTGTGCAAACAATGCTCATGAGCCTTTGTAAATTAAGATAGTGTGAACGACCTAGATTATGCCCCAAATTAAAGACTTTCTACATCGGACAGTCAGCTCAGTACAAAAGTCCACAATAAAGATATTCCAACTCCAGGAGAGCTACAGGTACTTGAAGAGAAGTACTTAGGTGATGGTGGTGGTAGAATACTTATGCTGAAGATGTGGCAAGATCCAACATGAACAGAGTTTTAATACTATTGTTTCAAGCATCATCAAGTTTTTAATTAAATTTATCTACTTTTACTTTCTGTTTATTTCAATAAGTGTCAATATAGATTCAGCAGTAATTTAAGTTAGCACATGAAAAGATTATTTAAAAATCTCAGCTAAGAATATAGCATAGCACAGCATACTAAGGTTTAAAGTTCGAAAGCATCCAGTGCTGGACATTATATCAAGATGGCCACAATCTTTGATAACAGTTGTAAACTCACTGGTTGCAGACCCACCAGGATTCAAACCCGGGACATGCGGGTGAGAGGACAAAGCATTAACCACTACACCACAGAGGTCTGTATATATATTAAAATAAAATTAAATTAAAATAATAATAATAATATTAAAAAAATTAAATAAGATAATTAAAGTTTAAAGCATTAACGAGTGTGTTAAAACGACTGGTTTTAATAGTCTACAGGATGTACCATCACAACACACATTACTAAAATTCTTTCCGTACAGTAGTTTAGTAAAATATATCTCAAATATTGTGGCATACAATGTTCTGTAAATGTTGGCAAAACCCAAAAGAGAATCTTTGTAAAGCAATTGTGATCACCATCCAAAAGCAATTAGCAAAGAATTTCTCATCCAGGAGAAGAATCTTACTTCATATCAAATTAAATACAATTACAAAAGAGACCAGTTGAAACAAAATTGAATGTTATTATGATTTATGAATTTATATCTAAACGTGACTGGTTTATGCACAAGGCCCCATGCATAGGCCCCATGCATAGGCCCCATGCATAGGCCCCATGCATAGGCCCCATGCATAGGCCCCATGCAAAGGCCCCATGCATAGGCCCCATGCACAAGGCCCCATGCATAGGCCCCATGCACAAGGCCCCATGCATAGGCCCCATGCAGAGGCCCCATGCATAGGCCCCATGCATAGGCCCCATGCACAAGGCCCCATGCATAGGCCCCATGCACAAGGCCCCATGCATAGGCCCCATGCAGAGGCCCCATGCATAGGCCCCATGCATAGGCCCCATGCACAAGGCCCCATGCATAGGCCCCATGCATAGGCCCCATGCATAGGCCCCTCACTTGCTCCTTCTCTGTTAATCTATTGCTACTGCTATTTTGTCAGACATATATTGTTTCCTATTAAATAAACTAGTTCTTCAAAACAATTTTTTTTTTTTCTCTCTTCAAAATCCTGGCGCCACCACTGAGCAGATGTTACTATTGCATAGAGTTACTCCCATTGTTGGATGAGATATAACATGTTACTGGTACACAGTAACATGATAATAGATCAATGTAGTCATTATGACATTCACAAAAAAAGCATTTGAACTATTATGGAATTTTGCAACAATAAAAACAATTAATTTGTTTTTCTGACTTCCCTCTAAAGTCTATAAAATTCTTTTATGGTCAAACACAAACTGATCAAAATCAAAAGTCGATTAATTATGTTTTACTGTATTTGGAATTTTGGAAAACATAGTTTTAATTCTCTATATATGAAAATATATTACATGCGTAGGTTTTAATATTTTTCTGAAGTGTCCTCAGTAGAAATTTCTAGATCAAAATTTGATCTCTCATGATAAAAAATCTATTTTAAAACTTAAGAACAAACACAACAATACCTTGTCATACAATAAAATCTTTGGCTGATCGATAATTCAACCCAATTCCCTTTTTTGATGAGCATTCCCGCCTCTTCAAAATGATTCCACTGATTACAAACACAGCCATGCCTGCAAACCAAACTGCAAAATGGCTCCCGCAGGAACAAGATGTGGCACAATTATTAGCAACAACATAACAAAAGTGAGCCCCTTTGGGGTAATCTATATTTTCCCACTTAATCTGAAGAAAAGTTCAATAGAAAGTTTTTTTTATTGCTCTGGAGTGTTAGCGTAACGTCATCAGCGGAGCTCCACTTGTCTCTAGTGTTAATGTGAAGGATTTTTCTATATCAAGTTTTGAATCATGGCAATTATCTTCATCTACGAAGCAACAGGTATGAAAATAAGTTCAAGATATAATTTCTTTCTCAGACATTTATTCATTTTCTTTTCGAATGAAATCTTACTGAATATGGTTACTGAATTTGTTTAGTTTTATTATGACATTTTATATGCATGCAGGTACTGTTATAAATTACATCCTCCCTTTATCAGAAAAACCCCTCCTTTCAGAGCAAGACCTAACTAATGCAGGAAACTACTTACCAAAGAACACTACCGATACTGCAAGGACTTACCTATAATGAAAATTATTACCTACTGTTAAACACCTACCCACTCCTTTGCAGAGCTTGAAAAAATCTACTTTCCTGCAATTATTACCATGGGGAAAAATTGGGAATTTGCAGTAAGAAAAAAAAAAATCAATAAAAAACAGACTTCTTGAGTAAACAACAGTATATGTGGTAAATATGTGCTCTAAAAACATCCCCCTGTAATTGTGCGATGAAAAGTACATCAATTGTGAAAGAGGGAAGTATATAAAGATGAATTCACAACATTAATATTATTTCTGTCACGATTTTTCGTGGGAAGATTTTCAACACCTCTATTCAGAACCGTGGGAAACCTTATAATTCCAACTCCATGGGCCCTATGAAATATGAGCTTCCTTTAAGCTACCAAAAGTCCACTGTGAGCTAGCAGTCAGGTAGATCTTCTAGAAGTAAGTAGGGGACCCCATACTTCTTGGAGAGAAACCATTCATATAACCAAACTTTTCCAATAACTTAAACCCATATTCTACATAATTTCCCTCCAGTCTTCATGTAAAGACACCTCCTAGAAATAGTATCATAAGTGGTCTTTTTCCATCTTCGCCACTCTGGCTGCAAGTATCATTCTGGTAAACACCAGGATTTTCTGGGCCAAATTTTCTTAAAATCTAAACAGTGAAATTTAATGAAGCAAAACGTTTTTCTGTCATTTGCTCTATAAGTCACTGAATACTTATATCCAATGTGGCACCAAAGCCTATAATTTTTTCTAAAGCTATTTAAAGTTTGACCCACATAATAAGCAAGTACAAGCACACAGTTTGTGCATTATGGGTAATATTGTGTAATGGCAGCTCCCATCTCCTGCTTCTTGTAGGAAGTATTTCATCACCTTGTTCTAGATCTCTTTAATCTCCCAGCAACCTCTACTTGCTTGTACTGATCCAGCTTGCAATTATATTATGTATCCCTAAGATACATTTTTCCACTCAAATTAAATCGGTTGTAACAATGTAAATTAAATGTAGCAAGGGAACATGACCTTTATGGATGCGATGGTGGGACAGAAGAGAATTAGAGCGCACTACCAACAAGAACAGGTTATTTGAAGCAAGGAGATGACAGCTAGTTCACTGTTTGAACCAACCTACTTCAGGAGATTTTATTCAATTTATCGATTACATATCACATATGAGTTACCTGAAGACACAGCTAACATGAAAATTCTCCAAACCTTAAAATTTGACAAATTCCCAAGATACACACAATTTTCTGGTTTTATTTTAATGCAATCAATTTTCAATCAATGTTCTCAATTTTTCAAGCTCTTGGACAAAATTATTACAAAAAAATTATGAAATTTAATTTTGTACATGAAGCACAGTATATCTAAAACAAAATAGCCAATTATCTTTCTGCAAGGAGATACCCCAGATGTAAGATATTGCATGTGTTTTGCAAGTCTGTATGCAAATTTGAAGATCAAGCAACTGCAATACACATTTTCACACTGACTGCATGATGCTAGGAACAACCACTCCATTGTACTTATGGTCCAGTCTGCACACTGTAGTAATATAAGCTATAAATGCTCTCCCTGTAACCTTGCCAAATACCCTCCAAATAATACATTGACCTCTTGGAAACCCCAAATTTGACAATTTCAAAAACGAATTCCTGAGTGCCAGCATGACTACATAAGTTCCCTTTATCTTCAGCAATGGAACCAAAAACAATTAAAGTAACCACTCAACCACACAATAAGGACTTCATCCATTGTTAATATGATACTCAACACCAACTTCCGCAACAATTCAGGACCAACAGGAGACCGAATACAATAAAGCCATTGATAAGAGAAATTTGATCCTAATTACTTGTGGTTTCAGAATAAAGAAAATAAAGAGGAAAAGTCTGACCCGATCTGCTTATTTGCTTATTTATCAGGTCAGGTGTGACTGTTTAAAACATTAAGGAGCAGAACAACAAATGCATCTAAATCATTATATTTTTTTAAATGTGAAACGTCAAAGCTTTCCATTACTATTTGAATGCAAAAGTTTTCCAATACTTGAAGAAAAACAAATTCATTACAGAAAACTGAGAAACTCTGGAGATGTAATTTGTATTGTCCGAATCAATTATAAAGATCAAGGTTCTGATGAATGCCAGTGTGGCATGCTTTTATGTGAAACAAAAGTTTCTTAAAAACTGTCAGTTTTCAATTTCTAACTTGAAGCATATACATACGATTGGATCTGATACAAAAACCTATACATCACAAGTATAACATGAATTAACCAAAACCATTGTGGTTCCAATGCATTTTTCATATGCTGTTTGGTCATTGCATGTCATGAAATATTGTTACATGGTATTTATTCATCAGCCATGCCCACTAAAATAAAATAGATTAATAAAATACAATCAATAAAATAGAACTTGTTGACAACACTAGCATGTGCACAATAATTAACATAATCATAGTATAATGCAAAAGAGACAAAAGGTTGCTCATTTATCATATTTGAATAATTTACACAAAGCCCTGCCTACTAATTAATATGCATGAAATCACTACCAAAAACAATAGGAACATCCACAGACCATGGGATATCTGCATGTACATGACATGAATCCAGTTTATCGTTTTTTAGTTATCGTGTTTACAAGCCCTTATCAGCAGAATCATATTAAGCCCCACCCACTCTGCTTATAAAGTTCAATGTTTTTATACCATGAACATGTACACACCAGCAAACAACATAATTACACCAAATATGAAACATAATGGACATTTCCATGTCAGATCACCCAATGGAAAATATACCACCATCTCAGAATTTGCTCAAATTTGATGTGCCATTGATATCACAGAGAAAGGCTAAATTTCAATTTTGAGCAAAATCGGGCCCACGGATCAAAAGTTACGGACCGTCAAATATTGCAGAAAATCATAAAAATGGTCCAGGGCCTACAAATTTTAGAGACTCCTAACTTAAAAAGTGAAGGTCCAATATTGATGGGAAAGGTGTCATTTTAAAATTATTCAAATGGGATTAAGAATCCATTCATGAAGCAATATCTTTCCTTAGGAGAAATGGTTCATCAATCATTCACATTTAATGCACAATATTACCTCAGGCATTATGATATACAGCTATTTTTATCACAAAAAAAAAAAAATCTCCCACTAAGACACCTAACACAGATGAGTGATTTCAATCCCAAAAAAGCCTTGATTATTCAGCTTTGCTTTCTGTAATCATATACACTCAAATAGCCTTGGGCTAATTGGCTGTGGCATGCAGGAATGGCAGATAAACAATCATTGTTTGGAGTGGAAACACAATACACTGAACAGGAAGTCAGGGTTGGTAAATGTCATACCTGAGTTTTCAGGATTAACTCAGGTGTAGGGTGCGGGTAGGCTTAAAGAGAAACTTTTGGCATGTTATCATATTCCTAGTGAGCAGCATAAATAAATAATTGATCATTTCACCTTTATTTTGACCTTGGAAATGACCTTGTGGAACCATTTTGTTTTGTTCAAAATTTCAAATTTTAAATTCTTTGATATCTTACCTATAATTTGTGAGAAAAGTAAGGTTGTTTTTTAATTTTAATCTTTGTAACAGGCACTTAAAAATAGTCATTTCAGCAATTACATACAATTGTATGCAAACTATACACTGAGTTATACATATTGAACTGTATGGAGTGTGGTTTGTAATTATGAAAGTTGATTTTTTTTTGTCATTTGATGAATGTAATAAAAAACAAGTTATATAACTTATCAAGTTACTTGGCAACTTTAACATGATATTTACTAGGAATATGGGTTAATCAGATAATAATTATCGTAAACAGAAATATTGCAACATATAAATCACTATATCGCAATATATGATGCTATTATTACAATTTTTTAAAACTGCTTGGGTTGTCAGCATACAGATCAGAAATTTTCTATAAACTTTAAGGTCTAAGGAAATAAGGCATAAAATAACCAAAATGTTACAGATATTCTGTTAAAATCTCAGGCATTTAGAATATTTCCTGAAATTTGTTTCACAAATTTTTGTTCTAATATGCAGCATATGAAAATGGCATATCACAAAATCTGATATGGGGCGGGGGGAAATCTTAATAATTGACATAAATGACAGCATTTATCATCCTCTAAAATTTATATAAAAAGGGAAAAATGGATTTGTATGATGCAATAAGTAATTGTTCAGTTCTATTCCCTTATAAAGATTTAGGGTATTAAAAATACCCCCACATAGCTTTAAAAATTCCAGTTTCCAGATCCCTCCATGCTATATGCTAAATGTCAAAGCTCAAAATTTAAATTCCAAGAATAAAAAAGAGGATCAACTTCAAAAAAGTGGCTGCCTTTGAAAGAAACTGAATTTCAAATGAAATAATATGATGTACTGTAGATCTTGGAGCAAAATCAATTTGACCATACTACACCACTTTCTATTGGCCACACTTAAAATGGCAACCATAGGGGGTCATTAGTGTTAGGCTGCATAGAAAAAACTAAACTCTTGTTGAATTTTGACTCTTATTTAAAAACTCTCGCATCCCTGGTCATGAAACTTTTAAAAATAAGAAAATAAATAAATGTGTTAGCAATTCACTCCCTGCACACAAAATTCAAAAACTTTTTTCCTAAGGTGCAAAATCTGAGAAAATTTGAAGCAATTTTGAAAGCCATGTTAGACTTAAAACAGCTATTTGATTGCAGCCTGTAGTATCAGCTGACATAACTAATTAATAAATGACTAAATAACAGTCAATATATTTTTGGGAGGGTATTTTCATCCCAAATTTCAAATTTGTTTATGATAAAATGTTAATAACTCAATTTAACTTGATTATGGTAATAAAAAATGACTGGAATTTCATTTTTACGGCCTCAAATTTTCATTTCAAGTGTCTCAAATTTCCCTGATTTTTCACCCAATGAAGTAACTTTTTGAATATTTTTTTGCATGTGGATCGTTAACAAATTTATCTTGCCAAGTCTAATGCATTTTAGGACCATGCAGGGATGTGCAAATTTTAAAATGATAATACAAAAAATGACAAAATTTGAGGGGTTTTGTATGCAGCCTAACACTAATAACCCCTCCAGTTGCCATTTCAAGTGTAGCCTATACAGTTCAATGTAACTCAGTGTGCATAGTTTGCATACAATTGTATATAATTGCTGAAATGACTATTTTCAAGTGCCTGTTACAAAGATTTAAAGCAACAAAAAAAAACTAACATTTTCTTACAAATTATAGATAAGATATCAAAGAATTTAATATTTAAAATTTTGAAAACACAATGGATCCACACGGCCATTTCCGAGGTCAAAGTAAAGGTCAAAAGATCAATCATTTATTGATTTTGCCAACTTGTAATCTGACAATGAATTCGTAATCCCTATTTCATTACCTTTAAAATGCGCCTTTTTCATCAAAATTGGACCTTCACTGTTTGTGTTATGGGTCTCTACAGTTTGTGGGCCTAGACAATTTGCATGATTTTGTGCAATATTCGACAGTCTGTAACTTTTGATCCGTACGTCCGATTCCACTAAAAATTGAAAATTGGCTTTACCAATTTTAAACAAATTCTGTGATGGTGGTGTGTTTACCTTCATTTTTTGGGGGTGATTTGACATGGAATGACCCACATGTGGTTCTAGATTTTTATATTAAGCCCCGCCTACTCATTGATATGCCCAACATCATCACCACGACCAATAGGGCACATATACAGACCATGGGCTGTCTGTGTACCACATATGACAAGGATCCAATTGAATGTTTTTATAACCTGTTTACAAGCCTTTTTCAGCAAAATCATATTAAGCCCTACCCACTACTCATATTAATAGTGTTCAATGTTTTTATACCATGTTCAAAAACAAAATGGCACATCTGCAGACCATGGGCTATCTGTGTACCACATATGACTTGAATCCAGTTTATCGTTCTTTGGATATGGTGTATACAAGCTGTTTTCAGCAAAATCATATTAAGCCCCGTCCACTATGCCTATTAATGAATTTAACGTTTTTATAGCATGCACACTAGCTCACATCATATTGTACTAAATATGACACAAAACAGATTTGTGGTTGTTGAAATATGAGCATTTCAAGATTTTTACATTAAGCCCCCTCCCTCTACTTATGAATATGTATGACATCAAGCCTGAAATTAACAGGGCACATCTACGGACCATGGGCTATCTGTGTACCACACATGAAACGAATCAACATAAACCTTTCTTCAGATACAATGTTTACGAGCTCAACATCACACACATATATTCCTGCGTGCTATCGCATCAGAACCAAAAATTGATCAAATTGTGATCGAAGATTACTCAAAAACAAAAAGTATTATTCTCAAAATTTAATACCTATCTGCTCAGATTTTAATCCTCTCTTAAATAATATAAAAATTGTCAATTGTAAATTCCTATTAATCAATATACAATTAAGCTTTAACTTTGCATCTGGTCCAACTTAATTACCAATTAAAGATCAGTATTACAAAAGTATAAAAATAAGAAATGGGGTAATGAGCTTTAAGTCCTCAAAAATAAACATTCTTGAACCAAATAGGACGATGGGTCTTTAATTTAAAACTTGTTTATCTCTGTAATATATTTCAGAACCAACTGTAAAATCCTTCATTTTCTTAATCCTTTAATTTCTTGTACTTGTTTGTTCACTATTTCTGCAGCATTTCTTAACTGTGTCCTTATCCTTTTCTATTGATTCTCCAAATTGTAGGTAGGCGAGTTGAAGATATAAACAGATCTGTCATCACCCCACTCCACCTACTCATCTTTCCATTAATTCTTACATCAGTAGTAGACGAGCTTCAAGTCTTCCATAATAAACATTCTTGAACCAAGTGGGACGATGGGTTTTTAATCTAAAAATTGTTTATCTCTGTAATATATTTCAGAACCAACTCTAAAATTCTTCATTTTTATGGTCGTTAACAACTTTCTTCTGTTGAAAGATAGGAGACAAATTTTGTTTTACTTCAAATCCCACATTAAATGTTACATTTTCATTATTAAGTCGTTATATATATTTTTATATATTAGAATCAGGCACTTACAATAAAAGTAATTTGAGACACAAACCAGCCTCTTCTTTTGCATAATAATTTATCAACAAAAATATGCATGATATTGTATTTTCTGTAATAAACACCCATGCACTAATTAGTGAGTAAACCACTCCACTCTTTGATAAAGAGTAACTACTTTTATGCTCACAAAATAACAAATATCACAATATCCTATAGGGTAATACGAAGCATCAAAAGCTTGATTCAAGAGCAGGAGCAACTGAAAAAGTTGTAAGTAAAATGTTTTAAAAACAGGTTTTTTTGACTGAGGTTCTTTTGCGATAAATGAATCTTATTTTTCATGGTTTTCTCCAACACGCGGAGTAATGAAAATTTTCTAGAATGATTTCTGAATTTTTCATCGGTTGCAAGCACGTACACTTCTTATGAGCAAATTAAGTAAATTATTTTAATTAAATCAATTTTCTGACCATCCTTGCAAAATTGCTTGCCTTCCATACTTATCTAAAGAAGAAATTTCTTAATGCCAAATCAATACCACTTAAAAGATTGTACAAACTTTTAGAGTAACAATCAAATACAAAAGAATAATCAAAGCCCACAACACTGCTGTGCCACAAAGTCAGTCACTTCTAGAGTGCAAGTAGGCTACTATATGTACCATATGTCTAACAAGGACCACTGGCGTAGCCAGAGGGGGGGCCACGGGGGCCATGGCCCCCCCCAATCCCATATTTACAAAAATTAAATTACACCTATATGCCTATGTATCGTACAGATGCCATACATGAAATGCGAATCTCCTGCATTCCCTGTAATGTAAATTCGTTGTATCCCTTAAAACAAAACAAAAATAATTCAAATTTTTAAATGAAATTTTGATTTAATTTTTAATTTGTCAAGAGCCGTGAACTTGCCAAGCCTGTTCTTACGCGATGACGATGGAAGATAGCGCCATTCTGCTACTGCTTTGCGATAACAAAGTACTACAAGTGCCCTATTATTTTGCTCAAAACTTTCCACAAATAGAAATCAATTTGTCTAAACTCTGAAGGCGGTAATTAAGTTTGGTGAACTTGAATTTTGAAAATGTCACTTTTCGTGCATATGGTTTTTCAAAAAGGAAAAGGGAAAACACGGATGAAGGTAATGTATGCCCAGTCCAGTAAATATATTAATGATATGTATACATAAGTGACCATTTGTTGTTCTTCTATCGTCTTTAATATAGGCTTAGTTCCACGAGTTTTATAAAGCTATTTGTCATCGTCGGTGTGGGTGAAGCAAACATACATTTTTAATATATGTTCACAGTCCAGAAAAATAGGATGGCGGGAACAGAAAATGACGGAAATTTTAGGGTTACTTCGTTTCGACTTCAGAGTGGGGATTTACTTTTGAAGGACCATATAAAAACTTCCCATGCTAATGCAACCTACCTATCATCCTTGATTCAAAATGAACCTATTTGCGTTGCTGGTGACATGTTTAGGGAAAGTGTTGTTGCTAACATCAAAAAGCACAGTTCTGGTCCATCATAGCTGATGAAACATTGATCGCCAAAAAGGGAACAACTGGCAATTGTTATAAGATATGTTTCGCCTTGCGATTCTGGAGTTTGCATGAGGACACGGTAATGGTATTAGACTTGATTTCTGACATCAAATCTAATAATCCTGGTGAAATTGAGCATAATGAAACCAAGTTGAGTGGCAAAGCTATTGGAGAAACGTTGCTAAGAAAGATTTGTGAGCTCGGTTTGAATCTGTCTCTTTGTGTGGGACAAGGCTATAATGGGGCAGGATCCATGGCCAGTGAACGGGTTGGTGCTTCAGCAACAATAAAAAAGGCAGCTCCATTGGCCTTTTATTTTCATTGCGCCATGCACTGCCTAAATTTGAGTGCTTCCGCAATGTTGTGCGAGAAATTTCATCGACTTTTCGAGCAAGTGCAAAAAAAAACGGATCTGTTGAAGAGCCTCATAGAAAGTGACTCTGATATTTCCATGACCAAGAAGCACCTGATTACGTTGTGCGAAACACGTTCTGTGGAACGACACACAGCAGTTGTAACATTTATGCAACTTTTGAAATATACACTAGATGCCTTATCGGAAATCAAATGCTGGGCAACCAAGAATTCGGGCAAAATGTACAGCAACTTTCTGGCAAAATTGTGAACAATAAAAAAAAAAAACAGCCTCAAATTTGCAAGTTTTTGGCCTGGGAAGTGCCATTTCCGGCAATCTAAAGGCAGCATTTATTGGAAAAATTTCTCTGAACGCTACGCGCCAACCATGGTGGCGCTCCGCTTAGATACTGTCACGGCTCAAAAATCATACCAATGAGTAGCCCCCCCCAAACAAAAAACCTGACTACGCCAATGACAAGGACGTGCATGTACCAAGCATGGAAGCCTTATGTGAGTATATTACTCTTTTCAATGAAAGCAAATGTACCCTTTAAAATAGATTTATTTCAAATATTTGGCGCACTTTCGAAATGTTATAAACATTGAAAGGTCTTGATCAAAAATGTTTTGCCATACTAACACAGAATCAGGAATTTTCATGTGACTGTCAGATGCACGTATTTGATGAATCTGACCATTCGCACAGATTTTCTTCTGAGGACCCCTATGCAAAACCTCGGTCATCCTTGGAGTCCTAATGGTTCAAGTGTGTTGTCAGGCCCAGATCTGCAATAGTAAGCTTACTCAATAGTATAGAAATACAAACACAAAAAGGTTGACAGGCTTTTTACTAGACGGGGAAATCGTCATTGACTTCTCTGTGCAAAGTTAACGAAGATCTTAATTATTTTGTTTGAGTAGCTCTGGCTTTCCTATATAACCTCCAAATATTACAAAAATTAAAATAAGTAGCTAGGATGTTCAAAAACCTGGTAGGCTGGTAATCTAAGCAAAATTGTTCCTCAGGACTATAGGGGAAAAAAGGAGTTTTTTGACAAAATTTGAAACTATTGAACAACATGAGAATCGCGTAGTAATCAAATGTACGATTGACACGAGTGTACACAAGTAATCAAGATCAAGTGCAGCATACAGATCTGTTGGCTATTTTAAGCTACCCTTGCACGTGTTGCGCAAACATTTCCTTAGTTTTTTGTCTTTTCTTTAAGCATGCATACCACAAAAAAGCACGCAAAGTGCAATCCACGCTCATCACAGTGTCTTTTCACTGTAGCTTTCAGACATTTTAAACTGTTCTTTATTCTTAAATTTTAGTTGCCCTAAATCTAAAGGGCGACTTTTTTTAAGCATGTGTTAAATCCCATTGACTTTTGCTCCAGCGTGCATTTTTTTCTTCCTTCAACAGGCGATTTTCTATACCTAAAATCAGCAAACTTTGTAAAGTGAAACTGATGAAGGTGTAGTTACCGTACTAGTTTTTTACAGACAAAATATCTACACACTTTTGTAAAGACAACCTTGTTTATTACCCAACAGATTTTCATTCGAATTAATACCAAGTTATCTGAAGCTGAGATGCCTAATCTAATTTTTCTACTGGATAATTTTCATCTCTTGCATTTTACGTCAATTTCAGTGAAGATAATGAAAATTTGAGGATATAGCATCTCATGTGACTAACTCAAGGTCATCATGTTGCCTTTAATTGGATATCTCACGGTATATTGCACCCATACTTCAAATCACAATCTTCAGGACGTAGAAGCGTTAACAATTAGGGAATTATCATAGTATAGATGTAAAAGCTGTCAAAATTGAAGGGTTTGTGCAAAAAGGTCAATTGCATCAACACACATTGATTGTTTGTTAAATAAGGTTTATTTTGTTCAATTTTCTGCAATAAGATTATAATAAACTTTGATACTTTAATAATTCAAAACCACATTCATCAAATCATTATGAATTACACCTCTCTTAACATTTCTTTGCAGTGTTTCTTGTTAAATTTGAAATACGGAAGAAAAACAAGAATAAATTTGTGATATGCAAATACATCAACCTTTCTTCCCTCCATAGTGATCAATCAATGTTGTTAGCTCGCTGCTCCCAACAACACTTTACTCTTACCCTAACAAAAAACTATAACATGAAGACAGTGCACCTTGGTTGGCCCCTATCTTATGCAGGCTTTCAAATCCAAATAACAAAAAAGTTCATGTTTGAACACTAGATTCTGTAGATAGCTGGAAATTATTGTTAAGGGGATGAAAAAATGACAAGCTGATGAAGCTATTCTTCACATGTATTGCTGTAGTCTTAAAAAACATTAAGAATGTGATATACATTGCTTGTATAGTCACAATAAACTGAACTAAACCAAGTCTGGAAAATTTTCCATAGGC
The DNA here is from genome assembly GCA_020152595.1 of Chiridota heheva. NCBI lineage: Eukaryota > Metazoa > Echinodermata > Holothuroidea > Apodida > Chiridotidae > Chiridota > Chiridota heheva. The sequence continues at coordinate 1,531,114 of JAIGNY010002050.1, forward strand.
TAAGGATGAAATATCTCCAGCAAATAGGAGATGGATTGACTATGTGGGCTGCCATCTCTTGATGATGTGCTTGTACTTGTTTAATGTGCGTTTCAAAACTTACAGTTTGGGAATTTTTTGCCAAAGTTTGCTACTTCATGGGATATGAAAACTCAATGATTTAAAGCATATATGAATTAAAACAGTGGACAAAGTCACCATCTTACATAAGCAATCGCTCCAAATATATACACCAGCTCAATGTCTTCGTACGTCTTCAGAGCTTTTGCTTGTTGTTCCTCGAACATCATTTCAGACAGAGATCGTCCCTTTTCCAATGCTGCCCCCAATTATGTAAGTCTCCCTTTTAGTGTTTTGAGTAATCATTCTACAGTTTCCTTTAGGAAACTTTTCAAACTCACATGTACACCTTTTAGTTATATTTTATTGCAAACTCAGGTGCATTATCTTTACCTGTGCTTTGTAACCATTGTTTGGACAAAAGGCACAGCTTATAAATGCCAGAATGTATGTATGAATATGAATTCATTAATTACTATCGTTTACCAAATATATGACCATGACTTGACATAATTTGGAAACAAGAGTGTGGGAGGGAAGCAAAAGAAGGGAAGATGTAGGGACTGTTGGATGGATGTACTGCATGATGCTGATTGGATGGATGTACTGCATGATGCTGATTGGATGGATGTTACTGCATGATGCTGACTGGATGGATGTACTGCATAATGCTGACTGGATGGGTGTACTGCATGATGCTGATTGGATGGATGTACTGCATGATGCTGATTGGATGGATGTACTGCATGATGCTGATTGGATGGATGTACTGCATGATGCTGATTGGATGGATGTACTGCATGATGCTGATTGGATGGATGTACTGCATGATGCTGATTGGATGGATGTACTGCATGATGCTGATTGGATGGATTGGATGGATGTACTGCATGATGCTGATTGGATGGATGTACATGATGCTGATTGGATGCATGATGCTGATTGGATGGATGTACTGCATGATGCTGATTGGATGGATGTACTACATGATGCTGATTAGATGGATGTACTGCATGATGCTGATTGGATGGATGTACTGCATGATGCTGATATGGTAGGAATTGAAAAGAAGGATTTACAACCTATTGCACAAGACCGAAAAGAATGGAGGCATGTGCTTGCACAGTTGACATTGTAGATGCCATGTTACCAGAGAGAGTGAGTGACATCTCTGATTACATGGATTCCAGCTGTCTATGGATGATGTAATAAAAATATATTTAAACTATACGGAAACATAATAACCTGATGCCACAAGGCTTACCCCCTCCCTCCCCCTCCAGTACTCCCAGGTGACACTGATCCCTACTAAAATCAGGATGCTGGCTATGTCTGCCAGGGATTGCACTAGCTTTGGATTTTCCAAAAATAATTGGTAGAATCTCTCCCATTACAAACACAATTTGTCAACAAACGTAACCCCCTGGCTTCTGCAAGATGTTTATCAACAAAAATTCACCAAATTTACAGTTGTTTTATAGATTTTTTTTCATCACTAATATATAGATTGTATACAGTGCTGGTTACAGTAGTTACAGAAAACTGCTGTAGTTGGAGATTAGTTACAAATTTCAACACCAACATCGAGGCCTCCGTCATGTTTCGTTGTACAGGGATGCCAGTGGGGTTTGCTTCCGATTAAGACCTGAAAAATACCAGTACACACGCCAGCATGCAGTACATCAGAGCAACACAACTGAATGCATGACTGAGTGCAGCCAGATAAGTATTTTTAAATCCCTGAATGCTTAGCGTGGATTTGAACACTAGTCTTAGCCAGCAGCTTCCGGTAGTTGTGCGTGGCCATCCCGCATTGCTTCTAATTTTGTCCGAGATTGTGAGACTGATTTGCACAATCGCGTTGCTAATGCAAACCCTGCTAGTACTGAACAGATTAATAACACAGAAAACTTGTTTAACCATCTCTGTCAAATTTAGGTAAAAAGCAAGTGTCAGCTTTATTTTTAATAAAAAAGTGGCTGGGCTTCATCTTGCACGCCTGTGTGTGATACAAGTTCTTTCAAATAAGTTTTCAGTACCAATAAGACACCCCAAGACTGAATCTCCAATATATCAGCTTTCTGAAACTAAACCAACAAAGATACACTTTGATGGATGGTCGCAATTAACCTTTTAGTTATGCAGATGACAAATTCTAAGTACCCATGAGTGAACAGAGGCCTTGGGTGAAGCGATGATTATACAAGTTTACTGTGAACTTTGATGGAATACCTGTAAATTATCACACTTGCCCAGACAAGGCCTCAAAGTACACTTTCATATATACAGTCTTCTGCTGCTCAGTTGCTCTTATGGGAAAATGCAAGCAATAAGTCTGCCGCACATGATTGAAAACTGCTATTCACATCTGTTTTAATGCTTACAATTTCTGATTAATTATTTACTAATATTTTGATGAGAGAAAATAAAATGATACTCAAGCTAACATCTCAATGACTCGGGTAGCTGCCACAATTTTATTGATAATAAAACAAGCAAGAAAAAATAGACATTTAACAAAAAAAGTGCAGTTTTCCCCGAAAATTTTAAAAATTAATAATGATGATCTTTTGAGAGTTTCTTGAAATATATATGTAAACAATCAAAATGGTATTTAGTTTATCACTTTTCCTGGCAAAACATAGTTCAGAGTTAGTATTTCTGCCACATTTGTCATGTTGCATTTATTAAAAATATGTTTGATCTGTTTTCTTCTGTTAATATCAGAGATCAAAAATGAAAATTCTTAACCATTCAGTTGCGATCCGACTCAAAAATAGTTAGATGTGACAAGCATTAAGAAAATGATGGTGTATATTTTAAATCAAATGTCTTTTGATAAACAAATATCACTGACTTTTTTTAATAAAATTTGTGTTTATGCTTTTGTATCTTAAAAGCTAAGTTTTTGCAATTGCCTTCTGTAGTTTCATTTAAAATGCATCACCTGCATGATCTGTAAGAATTACACACAGCTGCAAGAATTACAACTAAGTCTAGAAGCACTAACCACTTAAACCAATTCTCCATGTCCTTTAATGACTTCCTTTTTTCATTCATTTTTAAAATTCTTTTATTGCTTTTGTCTTCTTTACATGATATTTAGTTTGACCTGTCTTCTTCACATAAAGGATATCTGGAACAGCCTGTTTCTCATTTACAAGCTTTTGGGAACAAATTTGTACATTAAATCCTGTCATGATCTGGAAACTTTTTACACAATTTTAAAGACTTATCTTTTCAAACATTAAAGTTAGTTAAATTCATCCGAGCCTTCAGGTGCTTATTCTCGCTTTCCTTGGCCTAAGCAGATGACAGCACATGCTTCCCCCTGAACAGAACGCCAGCCCATCACAGGTTAACTCCCCAGCAATGCTGGTACTAATTTTACAGCTGAGTGGACTGGAGCAAGTAGAGTAATTTGCTCAGGGACACGATGCAGCGCTAGCGGCAGGAATTTAATAGAACCCGGTACCTTTCGCATATGAGCACGAATCCTTAACCACTGAGCCACTGCATCTTCTAACTCTTTTCAGACAAGCTTCCTTAAGTATGAATATTGTTCAACTTGTTTTAAGTCACCCTTATACTGTGTACAGCACTTTGAGATGTAGTCATGTTTGGCGTCACCCTTATACTATGTACAGCACCTTGAGATGTAGTCATGTTTGGCGTCACCCTTATACTATGTACAGCACCTTGAGATGTAGTCATGTTTGGCTTCACCCTTATACTATGTACAGCACCTTGAGATGTAGTCATGTTTGGTATCACCCTTATACTATGTACAGCACTTTGAGATGTAGTCATGTTTGGCGTCACCCTTATACTATGTATAGCACCGTGAGATGTAGTCATGTTTGGCTTCACCCTTATACTATGTACAGCACCTTGAGATGTAGTCATGTTTAGCGTCACCATTATACTATGTATAGCACCTTGAGATGTAGTCATGTTTGGCTTTGCCCTTATACTATGTACAGCACCTTGAGATGTAGTCATGTTTGGTATCACCCTTCCCTACTATGTACAGCACCTTGAGATGTAGTCATGTTTGGCGTCACCCTTATACTATGTACAGCACCTTAAGATGTAGTCATGTTTGGCGTCACCCTTATACTATGTACAGCACCTTGAGATGTAGTCATGTTTGGCGTCACCCTTATACTATGTATAGCACCTTGAGATGTAGTCATGTTTGGCGTCACCCTTATACTATGTACAGCACCTTGAGATGTAGACATGTTTGGCGTCATCCTTATACTATGTACAGCACTTTGAGATGTAGTCATGTTTGGCAGTTGCATGAATTCGGTGCTATAAAGGTTTCTTTCATCATCATTATTCATATAAGCAGACAGAGCTATAGACTGACATATTAAGACCTCCAGTCCCTTCCAGGAATGAAGATTCTATCTCACATCCAACCTGTGAATCTAACCTTTCTCTCAATGCTATGTTTTCAAACCTGAGGCATATTGTACATTAACTGTCAAATCAAAAGAAAAGAAAATGCGCAAGAAGATGTGGACTGAATTCATTATGCCCTGGGACACTGTAATCTGGGAGGCCTTCATCGTCAGGAACGTTTTTATGTGTACACAGCTGACAAAGATATGGACCAATATTATGTTTTCAGTCTGGTAATTTAGATCATATCTCCCTAAAATTTTCTTCTTATGGTTTTATGAGGCTCCTGACAATTTAAAACTATTTCCAATAAATTTCAGATCTAAATTCAATAAATGTAGAAAATGTCATATTTATTTCCTGCAATTCCCATTTTTTTCAGCATATGTGCCATATCTGGTGTAATGTCTTACTTTCTTGCTTTGACAGAATTCCTTAAAAATAATTCATTAATCTGGAATTTCATTTATTTGACTTGATTGATTACATGCAAAATTGTGAATTTCATGAAGACTGCTTTCTACAAGCTTTTATGTCAACAAGACTTTTTTCCAATTTGGCAATACAAGTGTTTCTATCGGATGGTTTCATAGGGATGTACAACTGCGTGTCGTCAGCGTATGACATACACTGAATTCCGTTTGACTCTATTATATCTTCAATTGGAGCACTGTACATTGTGAACATAACGGGACCAGCGACCGATCCTTACGTTCTTCGTCGCAAAACCTTATTAAGCCCCCTACATGTCGTTCTCGCACTTCTTATGGAAGACGTTCTTTCATGGAAGCGGCTCACACCGAATGGAACAAACTGCCTTTGCATGTTAAACTTGCGTCTTCAATAATTGTCTTCAAATCCAAACTTAAGACTTTTCTTTTACACAATGACCGTGAGATCTATATTTTTGTATTCTGTATATACCATAATCATTTTTACTCTTTTACACCTATTTCTACATAAATGTTTTTAAATCTGCATTTCCATTTTAAATTTGCATTCCATTTTAAATATGCATTTCAATTTTAATGTTCGGTACTTTGTAACTTATGAATTTTAAGTTTTTGTTTTTGTTTTTTCTCTTCATTTTTTATTGTATTGTACAGCGCTTTGAGATTCTTCTGAGTTAAAGGCGCTTTATAAGCACCAGCTATTATTATTATTATTACATTGTCTCATTATTGTATTAAAAATATACCAAGTTCGGAATAAACAATAAGCTTGATCCAAGGACACTCTCTATTGCAGAGCAGTAGAGTATCCTTGTGTTGATGTATCATGTTTAACAATCCATTGGAGATGAATATGCGACGTCTGAAGTATCAAGAAGCCACAGTACCATAGGAGCATAATGCACATGTACATTACAATTGCTTTCTGTATGTTTTCTCATATATTGACAAATTTTCTAGGTTTCACAAACTAGAAAATTTCATTCATTCAGTTTAAAGTTATAATCACTTTTGTTCTTGACAGGTAACATCGATTGCAGGTCTATATGAAAAATACAAAAAAGCACGTTTAACTTACAAAACACCAATTTCATACGCATTAGTGGTACAAATACCCCTTAGTCGTGCACCTTTTTAAGTGCAATTTCAGAATTATTCATCTTTTCATTCTGCAGAACTTTAAGCTTCATAAAGATTTTATTTCCATAGACATGACGAGGCGTAGGTAACATGATGACATCAGAATGCAGCTTGAGGATATGTGCAGGCTCTGGGATGGTTTCCATGGAGACACAGGAAGATGAGGGTAACACTGAATAGTGAATGATTGTTAGGTATAAATGCTTTCAAGTATAATTTGGATATTTTCATTTAAAAGCATATCCAATAAGGTAAAAAGTTAATCGGAAAATCAGGACTGTTGACAGGATGTATTGCATTGATTCTTCAGAAGCAAGAGATGGAATGTACTGCATGCCCACAAATAAAAGATAAAAAATACATTGAGGATAATGACACAGCACAGGACAAATGCAGTTGTATGAATAAGTATGTAAAACTGTATGTTTGAACCAGAGCAAGGTGTAACCAGGGACTCCCTGGTGTAACACAGGGTGCCACACTCTTCAACATTGTGGAATTTCATGTTCATCAAATGTTTGTCTAAGATTTACAAAAAAATTTTTTAAGGCATCTGCAAATTCATTCCTAGAGTTGACGTCCAGAAGGCCCCTGTATCACCCATGAATGTAATAACATAACAGCCATAAATGCAATACCCACCATAAATGTAATAAACATTAACCATAAATGTAATACCCACCATAAGTGTAATAAGTTTTAACCATAAATGTAATAATTTGACCCCACTATAAATGTGATAAAATTCAACCATAAATGTAAACAATTTGCAATCATATATGGTAGATGGGGCAGAGGGGCCTTTGAGGCTCACGTCAGGTAGGTCACTGCGACACAATATGCACTTGTGGGGTCCATTTGTCAACTTGGTCCATGATTATTATGGGGACCCAAGAAGTACATAATTGACTTATGGGGTTATGTATGTCACATGTGGAATAGTTGGTTGTTTTAGCCATGCTGAACTGGGTTTTCCTATGGAACACAAATGGGCTATTCTGAATCATGCATGGTGCATGTAGCTCATGGGTATTAATAAGTCTATGGACATAAGGATGAACTGTTATTTCCGTTGAAGACAAAGAAACAGTTTGTCTTAAGAAGGGCCCTCGTTTTACAACACTATCCAAGAGCACAGATCCATTCTCAAAAAAGGGAAAGCAACCCAATTGGAATCCCAGGCCAAGGACTAGCTTGGATCGAGTAATACATGTTGCTTCCTAAAGTCAACATTGATTTACACAGCTTCTTCTTGTGTATAGAGGTTCATGTAATCTTAGCACTCTAGCTGGATTCCTGGGTGACTGGGTCTCATTCCACGATAGGTTACACAATTACTTGGTTCCTTGACAAATGGATCCCACAAGTGCACCTTGTGTCGCAGTGATCTTCTTGGGCCCCCTAGGCCCCACCCGCCATAGGTGATAGAAAAATATTACATTTATGGTTAATTTTTATTACATTTATGGTAAGGTCAGATTATGATATTGATGTTTACTTTTATTACATTTATGGTTAATTTTTATTACATTTATGGTAGGTATTACATTTATGGTTGTTATTACATTTAAGGGTGATACAGGGACCCCAGCTTACAGTTGCATATACAAAACTAGAACAGTAAATACCGTCATGCTTCACATGCCCATGCAGATTGACACCCATATCATATTACCTGTCCAATTATAAAAATGGCATCTCACACTAAGTCCCACATGGCATCACATGTCCACATGGTATCCCACCCCATGTCCCACATGGCATCCCACCCCATGTCCCACATGACATCCCACCCCATGTCCCACATGACATCCCACCCCATGTCCCACATGACATCCCATCCAATGTTTTACATGGCATCCCACCCCATGTCCCATATGGCATCCCACCCCATGTCCCACATGGCATCCCACCCCATGTCCCACATGACATCCCATCCCATGTCTCACATGGCATCCCATCCCATGTCCCACATGGCATTCCACCATATCTCCCACATGGCATCCCACCCCATGTCCCACATTACATCCCATCCCATGTTCTACGTGGCATTCCATCATATGTCCCACAGGGCATCCCATCCTATGACCCACATGGCATTCCACACTATGTCCCACATGGCATTCCACCATATATCCCACATGGCATCCCACGCTATGACCCACATGAATCCCATCCTACATGAATGTCCCACATTAATCCAACCATATGTACCACATGACATCCCTCCCTGTCCCACATGGCATCCCTCCCTGTGTCCCGCATCAGTTCCTTCCCACCTGATGTCCCACATGGCATCCCACCTTATGTCCCACCATATGTTCCACATGGTATCCCTCCCAATGTCCCAATGACATCCTACTTTATGTCCCACATAGCATCACATCCTATGTCCCCATGGCCTCCTGCCCTATGTCCCACATAACCTCCTACCCTATGTCACACATGGCATCCTACCTTATGTCATACATGGCATCCCAACCTATGTCACACTCTGGTGTTACTCGTGGCATCCCACCATGTCCCACATGGCATTCTACCCTGTCCCACATGGCATTCCACCCCATGTCCCACATGACATCCCATAAGCTCCATAAGAAGTCTCATCCTAGCTACCACAGTACCTGATTAAGCATACTATGTATGAAAGTGTCAGTTCATATAATGACTTATATGCAAATGACTTGTTGAAATAGTGTGGGACCCCATGTCCCACATGACATCCCGTACCATCTCGTGTCCCACATGACATTCCATCCCATGGCATTCCACCCTATGTCCTGCATGGCATTCCAACATATATCCTACATGGCATTCCATCCTGTTCCACATAGCATCCCACCCCATGTCCCACATGGCACCCCACCCCATGTCCCACATGGCATCCCACCCCATGTCCCACTGGCATCCCACCCCATGTCCCACATGGCATCCCACCCCATGTCCCACATGGCATCCCACCCTATGTCCCACACTAAAGGGCTCTTCCAAGTCATCAAACATCATTTAAGACATTTATAAAGAAATTGTGGTTTAAACTCCAATAGATAATGAAACCAGATGGTTCTTACCTCCATGGACGATATACCTCCACCAAGCCTTAGCTCAGATACCTGCAATTTTCTCATCTCCACAATCACTAATCACACAATCGCCATCTTTAGCCACTTCTTGGGCATTAAAAAAGCCACACATCAAATTTCATCAAAATTTATTCAATACTTCTTGAGACATATTGTTGACATAAACAGACATAATATTGTTGACATAAACAGACATAATATTGTTGACATAATCAGACATAATATTGTTGACATAAACAGACATAATATTGTTGGCATAAACATACATAATATTGTTGACAGAAACAGTCATAATATTGTTGACATAAACAGACATAATATTGTTGACATAAACAGACATAATATTGTTGACATAAACAGTCATAACATTGTTGACATGAATATACATAATAATGTTGACATAAACAGACATAATATTGTTGACATAAACAGACCTAATATTGTTGACATAAACAGACATATTGTTGACATACAGTAAACAGACCTGGTATTGTTGACATAAACAGACATAATATTGTTGACATAAACAGACATAATATTGTTGACATAAACAGACATAATATTGTTGACATAAACAGACATAATATTGTTGACATAAACAGGCACACCAATGCACATGTAAATGGACCTCCATCAAAAACTGTTGGATGAGGTAACTAGAAAGTTGTCATTCATGATAGAAATTACCCAATGAAATTTGTGCTTTTGGTGATGTTTTGGTAGACTTACTTTAGTACAAGGGATCATGCATTTACCTTGGTTAAACAATTGAGAATGTTTCATCCAAGTAATTTTATCAAACTAAAATTCGCTGCTTTTAAAACATGTTTTATGGGCTAGGGACTGTCTTAAAGAGGCAAAAACATCACGATTTCAAATAAAAAACTGGATAATATTTCATGGTAAAAATGGCAAATTGATAAAAGTTACCATGTTTTAATTACATGAAAGTCAAAATTAGAACAGCAAATTGCAATTTTGAAGATGTTACACAAATTATACAGAAATAAATTGAAAATGAATGCCAGAAAGCATGCTTTACCTTTCTTTGGCCTTTAGTTTGCATTTTTATGTGAGAAATGCTCAACCACCTGCCTCTTCAAACATTCAAAAATAAATCAAAGCCTGAGGTCACATGAACAAATTCTTCTCAGAAGAATTTTGCAGATGATATAAATTTTGCTCTGCCATGGTATATGGTACATAAATGTTAAGGCAATTTTATCCTTACCCAGACCAGACTGTATTTAATCATCACAACTAAAATTTATTTTTTGGTTTTTGTTTTGCACCTAAATGGTCAAAACTGAACATTATCAAAGAGATAGAAGTTATATCGAATGGAGGTCATGTTTCATTTAGCTCCTCCCTCATAATTTTTTATGATATCTCATGTTACAGAACTTAAATATTAAGTGCTCTTCACTTCTGAGACAACAGTTTCTATTTTCAAAATGGATTTCTATTGTCAAAATGTACTGGAATAAAGCCTTTACATTACCATTATACTCCTTTTTTGATACTTAATCAACTCTGTATTCAGAATAGGTAACAAAATTGTATTTGCTATTTTGGTACAGAGTTTATTAATTACCAAAAAAGGAGTATAATGGTTATGTTAAGGCCTTAGTCTAGTTCATTTTGACAATAGAAATCCATTTTAAAAAAAGAATACACTTAATCTTCACACAAAAAAAATCAAACCAATGTTTGAATTTGATAGTTGACATTTGCTCACAGACAACAATTGGAAATCATTTGGAATATACAAACAATGTTTCACATACAATAATGACATCTGAAACTACTTTGGATCAAAGTACACCTGTCTTCATGGGTTGATTGAATGATGAGGCCTGTCCGCACATCGACATCAAAAGTGCCAGAGAGGTTTCAGGGGAGACTTAACTAAAAGGTGCAGGAAGAGCTTCAAGGAGTCACTTTAGTGGAGAGAGCACCCCTTGGGGGATGTAGATGTTACATAAAGGAGATGATCTTAAAGGAAGAGTAAATCCCACTGATGGGTTATGTGACAAGTAGAAAAACCATTTTCCTTAGGTAAAAATTGTAATCAATAACAAAAGTGATCAATAACAATTTCACATTGTGATCAATAACAATTTCACGTTGTGAACAATAACAATTTCACGTTGTGATCGATAACAATAATTTCACTATGTGATCAATTTCAATTTTACATTGGAATCAATAACAATTTCACATTGTGATCAATAAGAATTTTATATTGTGATCAATAACAATTTCACATTATGATCAATAACAATTCCACATTGTAATCAATAACAATTTTACATTGTGATCAATAACAATTTCACATTGTGATCAATAACAATTTTACAATCTGATCAATTTCACATTGTGATAAATGACAATTTCATATTGTGATCAATGATTATTATTGTGGTCAATAACAATTTTACAATGTAATCAATAACAATTTCACATTGTGATCAATAAAAATGTCACTTTGTGATCAATAACAATTTCATGTTGTGATCAATAACAATTTCACATTATGATCAATAACAATTTTGCATAGTGATCAATAGCAATTTTACATAGTGAACAATAACAATTTCACATTGTGATCAATAACAATTTCACATTAAGATCAACAACAATTTCACATTGTAATCAACAACAATTTCACATTATGATCAATAACAATTTCACATTGTGATCATTAACAATTTATCATTGCGATCAATAAGAATTTCACATTGCGATCAATAACAGTTTGCTCTTGAAACACTCGCAATTGGTTTACAAACTTTATGTATTTCAAACTCATACATAAATTATGTTACATATATCTTGTTTTTGCTGAACATTCTAAGGAGTCAAAAGTATTTTTTACTGCATCAGATTTATCTTGTTATATAATTCTCCTCAGGCAATTTTCATGTTTGATATAGAAAATTATTTAGGTCTGTAATCTAAAATAGTGATGTTTACCAAGTCTTCAAGTGTTTATGAGTGAAATATGTGGACTAATATTTCTGCAATACGTCAAATAACAAATCCCACCGAGATTTGAATCTTCTATATTAATTGTGGGACTGTTTTTCCAACAACTCATGCAAACAGACTTAGGCAAAAAGCCAGACCAGCTTAACTAAGTTGGGAAATTAACATACAACAATCTGAGCCTTTGGCGAATATCAAATTATCCACCCACATAAATTGAAAATTGCATGTTTTTCTACAGGTTGGTAATCCTCTCTTTCTTCCCGTTTTTTTTGTTTGTATTATGTTTAAAACTCCTACTTTCTCTCTATTATACATATATTGTGAAAATATATTATTTTTCACTCATAATTTGTATTTATTTATTTCTTTATATACTGTATGTCTATCAAGATATGTATATCAACAGACCTCCATGGTGTAGTGGTTAGTGCTTTGTCCTCTCACCCGCACGTCCCGGGCTCAAAGCCCGGTGGGTCTGCAACCAGTGAGTTCACAACTGGTTATCAAAGGCCGTGGCCGTCTTGACATAATGTCCAGCACTAAATGCTTTTGGGACGTTAAACCTTGCTATGCTATGCTAAGATATGGATCAATTCACTTTGATAACCAGGTCCACCTTGCACTCTTCCATATGCTACCTACAGTAACTGAAGTTGGGTTAAGTTTTCTATTTTGCATAATAATGATGTAAACTGATCATTTAAATCACTTCGTATTTACTTAAAATTGTTCCCCAAACTTCAAGGGCTTTCAATGACAATACATTTCCAATATATCAATTTTACAAAACAAAACAGATTACTGGTTACTTCTAACATAAGAGAAGAATTGTTTACTAAGGCTGCTTTGAAGAAAGAAATGCATTTTTAATCAAAAAATAAATTAAATACTATAAAATTGTATAGAACAGTTCAAAACATATAGCTCTTTACAATTGCAATCTTCAGGAAAAGTTAACTGTGCTTCTACCCAACAGCTTCAAATTTGTAATGCTTTTAATTTCAAAGAGTGGCACAATTAGACTTACTGACACTTGAGACTTACTTTACGGCAAGCAAAAATGATCAAACAACAACTTCACATGTCATCTTTTAGGTTATGTCATGACCTATTAAGATCTTGTACTCCAACCCAATGTGATGTGATACAGCGTGGCCTAAATAAGATTCTGAGAATTTGCATATTCATAGAAGAATGTCCAAATTCTGATTGCAAAATACTGCGATATGATTAACAACAAGACATATACAGTACATGTCCATACATGTAACTAATAAACATGCACTTGTATGGAGATGCACATGTATAAAGGACCTTCATACCAATATCACAGCCCGGCGCATGCAGTACCAGTACGAAATGCGAATAGGATTACTATCAGGAATAGGATTATTGCTACAGCTAAAAGAGCTATATTTAGTGCTATTACATATTGAAATCTGAAACTTTTGTAGACAAGAATTTTATCTTTCGTGAGCTTTAATTTAAAAACTACATGGATTATCTCCTATTTAAAATACAAGCTTCATGAAACAAACAAAAATCTCGCTTGAGCTAGAATGTCAAGAGCAAAATTGTTAATACCTAGGAAGAGATGCATTTAAACACAACATTTTGTATAGGCACATATGGGAGCTCACGTAAGACTTGATAAGCTCCATTTATTACACTCTGTGCATTGAGTGGATGACCTGACACATTTTTCACGCCTATCCACATAATCTTTAACAATTAAGACTGCCTAATTGTTAAATCAATAATGATAATGCAATTTCCAATTTCTTTATCTCCTTTGAAATATGATAAGGATTTCCCAATTTTAATGTCATTAGTATTTTTTTTTTGTATGATCATTTCAAGATATTACTTTTGCACAAGATTTTAAAGCTTCCACATATAAAAAACCAAATTCAAATTTTGTAATAAAGGCATAACATTAAAAATCCACAATAAGATGTACATTAAATTCTTGAAATTATTTCAAAATGTGGGTTAGTTCAATCCAAGAAACTGAGACATGAACAATAAACAGAGAAATATATTTCATTTTGTTATTTATCCATCTTTTAATTTCAATAATAGTGGTGGGAAACAGAAATAAAACTGAAATAATTTACAGCAACCACACATTTTGGCTATTTTCATTCTACTGCCCCCAATCTTGATTCAAGCTTAAAAACCTGAAACGAAAATTACATCCAACACTGATGGCACACAACACTACATATGACTCCCTGTGTTATCATGCCCATGGCTAAATAATCAGATTTTGGAACAAAACCTAATTACTACTAGGCTTCTGGTTTCCTCAGGGAATATCAATTCCGCAGTATCAAATGTAGTCAGAATTTTCCAGAACATGAATAACACGCATGTATCAAATGATCACAATTAGACTGAGGTTGTAAATAGATGAACATCAGTGTAATTGAATAACATAGGACAATAAATATTAGATCAAGAAATTCAAATCCAATGAAAGTTTCTGAAAGACATGGAGGAAGATAATATGTCAAAGACCACATGATTTTGAATGTATGGTATGTACGTGCTAACAACCCACTCTGCTGGAAAAGGCAGCAAAGACTACAACATCTGAAAACATCATAACCAATATCAGGCCTGCCGAGAGCCAGGTAGGCCCGAGAACCAGATGGGCCCCAAAAACTCAAATTGGGTCCGAGAAACTACCAACCTTTAGTCCATTGGAATAGTTTTCCAAGCAACTTTGCAGAAGGAAAACCATGAAGTCAAACAAAGTAACAATGATAATACTGTAATATTCTTGGTTTCAGAATACCTCCAACAGGCATGTTGGCATCTTTGTAAAATCTCCCCTTACCTCCACTAGCACCCCCCCCCCCCCACCCCCTCCTCCCACTATTCTCTTTATGACTGACAATAACAGCTTCAAATTTTACTGATAACGTGATACAGGCGTTGTACATAAAAGCCATGTTGAGATATTATAATTTTAAAAGTCAAGCCGTTAATTTTCATGTGTCACTGATGATGATGTACCTAACCTCTTTGTCTGTTGTGGCCCTCAAGACACGACAGGTCTAGTATTGTAAACTCCATGCTCAAAATCCCCATCTTTTAATTGAGAATCATTTTTAAAATTGTATTTAATGAAGAGAATATGGACTTCAAATTAGGTGCTATTTATTGAAGATTGTATTTTAATCGTTACGACACTACGATAAATTTCAGCAATGCTAATTCAAAAATTTATGGTGTTTTTTTTTCAAATTCGCAAAATTCAAGTAAATTGGCAATGTGAGGAATGCAGACGAAAAGCCAATCGGATATTTTAATAGCCACCTCCAAAATGTGATATTAAGAATGGTATCATTTAGATATTTTTACTGTTTCAGAAACATAACAGAAAATATTTATTACACCAACAAATTTTTTGAAGAGTCACAAAAAGTAGTGAAGGAGAATAATATTATTTGAAATTTGAAATGAACAGATGAATAAGGCTAGTTTAACCGGAAAATTCAACAGCTTAGTTAAGAAATTGTTAGTGTGGGTACGTATGTCACTTTCCATCTGCTGAAGTAATTTTGCTACCTGAATCTGAATCTGAATATGTTAAGGTAAAAGGTAATAGAAACTTATAGTATAACGCACATTAATGTGTCAACATTTAATGGTGCTTTGCAAACTTACAGGTTAGGTCAGCAAAAATCCTTCTGGACATGAACGACAACTGAGCGTAACAAGTATGAGAAAAGAAGAGTTAACATTTAGTTTAGTAGGCTAAGTTTAGCTTTGAAACAAGTTTAGACTTGGTGAATGCAATGTCTGGTGGTCTGACGGTAAAGCATTTCAATCTTTTAGTGTTTGAACAGTTAGGGAAAGAAGGAGTATTTACATTCATTTTAGCATAGGGAATGCAGAAATTCAGATACATTGGTATCATGATTATTTCTTGTATTGATTATTACATTTGGAATTAGCTTTTCATTATCAATGGCGATGATTGTGTTATTGATTTTTCATAGCATATAGAAGCAGTTGTTCTTTCTTCTTATCTTTAGCAGGGGCCAATCTATTTTTCATGACGTCTTTATTTATTGTATCTATTCTATTTTATGATAAATGAATTAATCTCACATCACCTTGTTATCTTTCTTTACTTTTCGTTTTTGAGGAAACTGACTGAGGGCCGAGTTTTAGATTAGGGAGGACAGACTGGCATATGAGTTAGAGGCACCCCCGAAAGTTTCCCCGTTGCATGCATGCTTTATCTTGAGGACAAACTGTGAAATTATTATCATAAAAGTGAAATTATTATCATAACATTGAAATTTTGTTGAACTTTTGTTCGATTTTGGCAATATTCCTGAAAATTTCTCGAAATTGACAGTGCATTCCATGAAAGGAAAGAATTTTCCTGGAAATTGATGAAAAATTCCTGGAATTTGAAGATTTCACAACCTGACGAACATGCAGGAAATTTCTCGGAAAATGAGGGAGATTTCCCAAAAATTGACGGAGATTTCCTTAAAATTTCTTAGAATTTAAAGAAATTCCTTAAATTTAAGCAAAATTCCCGAAAATTCCCCATGATTTTTCCCAAGTAGTGTGGGCAAAAAGATTAAGGCTTATTTAAAAATCATATTGTGGCTCCCATGTATGCATGGCCCTAATAATAAGAACTTCACCTTCGTATCCCAAGGTTTTTGGTTCTATATTGTAGATTATGATCCTTGAAAATTTTGGTCCAAAATTGAAATTTCTGATAAAAGCCTGAAGCTTTTCTTTCATCTCAAGGTGCAGATTTTGGGGTCAATATTGAACATTTCGGTGCCAAAATAAAAAATGTTTGTTCGAAAATGGGAGGATTTTTGGTGCAAACTGTAAAAAGGTTTGGTCCAAAATTAACGATAGCTCAATAGATTGGATTGCAAAAAATGCCACACATGGTTTATTTGATATTTCAGTTAATTATATTAATGGCGTCCACAGAATTTTTGGAGGTGAGGGGGAGGTTAAGCCCCCAATAGCCCCTTAAGATATGTCACTGCTTTCTTTATTACTATCCGTAAAAAAAAAAAAAAAAAGCCAAGACAGCCCTTTTTTAAAGGGTGTTTTTGTCAAACATAACCTCGGGTGTCCTTGTCGAAATACTTCAGCAAATTCAATTAAGAAACCTATCACCAAAACTGTTAATGCAATCAATCTGCCATCATATATATATATATATATATCAGAAGATAATATTTTTAGAAGTTAGCTCAATATGGGCATCAACTGAGGCATAGCAAAGCGTGTATAAACATTCTCAAGTTGCAAAATCCATATACTTCAATCAAAAACTTTGAACCCTCACGTAATAAAGATGCCTTTTTCACTCAGAATCTGCATTTACCTAAAAATACAAATGCCAAGTATAATTCGGATGATACTTCTGTGCATAGCGCAATTCATCCTTCAATCAAATTATCTTCAACTGTAGTATGGGATTTATTTACATGAATTATCTGAAGATATCCATAAGAATTTCATTTTCTGTGGGTTTTTTTTCAGGCATCTCAGCAGGGTCTGCAACTACTTAGAAATGATTCAAAGACCTCTATGCATTTAAAACAACCATAAACCACCCCTTGCTGGAACGAATCTATCTGAAGTACAAAATAAACCACATCAAATATTAGTCTATGACTAAGTAAGCAATTTTCAGCTCAATGACGTGGTGAACATAGACCAAGCTATGTGAATCTTGGAGTGAAAACTCATGTCCTGTTTTTCTCAAAACCAGTGACATGTCTCAAGGAGGGAGGGGGAGGGGGGTACTATTAATCCCCTTCAAAAGCACATTATCCTACTATGAAAGAGCCACAGTGACCAATGATGGTATTTTCAATACTTTTGGTATTTTTTGGACCTGTTTTCAAATCTTTGTCTAGCCCCACTTTTGGGATATTTTGATCAGATTGATATTTTTTCTAGCTGATTTCTCATTTGACTGTAAGGGTATTTTTTTGTACTTTTTTAGCAATCACTTGGTATTTTTGTAGTCCAAAACATTGGTCCCACTGATCAGAGCTGCATAACTGGGGGGTGTGAATCTCCTCAATCCAGCTTTGGTCACTACCTATACATCTTGGAAAAATTCCACAATATGCTTCTGATTAGTCACAGAGTACTTCAATAAAATAAATTCAAATTCTCTCCGTAAATGTTCTTAAAGGACTGGTTACATGTAGAAGCAAGTTTGCTTTAAACTGATGTCTGACACTCACCGAATACTTAGTAAATCTCTATTTCTATAAAATAATAATTCAAAAAGTGTGAAAATCACGTTATTTTGAAGTTCACAATAACCACTTTCTGTGGGGTCCGCAAACTTATTTAAGTATGTGACGTTGCAAGTTGTAGACCCCTGCAGAACTGCCTATGTAAACGCGTACAAAGTAATTACAGCAGGGAGTTGCCATTTAGATGGCAACTCCCCGATTACAGACAGACCTAAAATGTCGTCAGCAAAAAGTTAGGAAAATTTATCCTCTGATACCTCAGATACAGAAGATTCCTTTTGAGAACTTGACGGAGACATTACAGGCCCCCATAGTATGCCTGGAGATGTAATTCAAACATAAATGTTTGAGGTATTGTAGGGGAAGTTAGCCCCTCTGAGCCGGCTGAACGCAAAGTTCCAGAACTATAGACATGTGTTACAACAAACCCTTTGCGAATTTCTTCACAACACCACAGATTTAAGGTAACTTATGAACACATTTTGGAAATGCCTCTCAGTCTCATCCGGTACATGCACTGATTCATATAATTCTCTCTTTTTTGTCTAAGCTATACCATCATGCAATCTATTTCCGAGAAATCACCAAAAAAAAGCTAAAAAGCTAGTAGTAGCTAATAAATACACACGCATTGTATGTGTAGGCCTATGTACGACCAGTCGGAGATAAATCTAATCACTGCACTGTCCAACTTGACATGTCACAAAGTTTTAATAATAGAAATTAGACTACGAAGTTAAGTCATTTATATAAGCGGCAAAAAGGTTTTTTTTTTAAGATTGTAAAAGACCCGAGACATTTTTTGCACTACATGTGTATTAGAAAGTTGTTCCAAATTAAAAAAATACATCCGTTGATACCAAAATTGCTACATGTCACCAGTCCTTTAAGACTCTCCTCATCCACAAGCATTAGCAAATCTGCCAAATCTCTTCTCTATTTAATATCTTTCTCAATTGCACTGCTCTATGCTGAGCACATATAGCATTAATTTCAATCTCTTCATATTTCTGAACGAGGCTGAATAAACAAGCTTTGTTCGCAAAATGGCAAATAAATCGCAGCCTATTTAGACATCAGGTACCTAGAGGTATTCAGCTGTAACTGTCAGAGGTGATTGTCCGCATTCTTCATGAAAAAGTATGATTTGATCATGGCTGAACGTTCTGACTTAAAATGATTGTAATAGATAATTCATTGCCCAAAAAGGTATCACCAGCAAAAGCACATTTCCTCCTTGTTTGCACCAGCAGATTCTCCCTATCTCTTCAACTACCACTCCAAACAATACCAAAACTAAATGTTATTGGTTGTAATAGCTAGTAGTATGATGGTAGCCCCAAGTTTCAACTACTTACGGCACAATTTTGCAATTTGTTTTCAAAAAAAGTGCTGGTAGAGTAAGGGTTAAAGGAGCTGCAATTCTTAACTGACACCACAGAAGAAGGAATATGCTGTCAGATAAAAACAGAATGAAAATATTTAATTTCAATGTAATACTCAGCATTCACCATGTAGAGACGAACACTAATAAATTACAGAATCCTCAAAATGTCTTGAAAAAACGAAATCTAGTAGCTCCCTATTGTAAATGCGATAAAAGCTTTTCAGTTAGGGCTCTGGAATTTAACTCAAAATACAGTAAATTAAATATTTTGCACAGACTAAAGAGTACCTTTTAACAGGTCATAACAGCAAAAAGGGAATTTCCTTATTTGCAAAAGCAGTTCATTAAGTTAAGAACAATACAGCACAAAGTACCAAACATGCACAAATGCTATTCATTTGAGATTTTACCCGTAAAATTATTCAGTGGAAGATATGATATACTTTCAATGGGCAGAAAGCTGGTTTATTTCCAGAGGGGAATATACTTCTGCATGCATAATGAAATCAGCCGTTGCTCTGAGCGTGTAATGGTGCCCACATAGGCAATAACTGATTTAATACAGCAATGCGCAAACAGGTGGTTGTAAGATGTTAAACAATGAAAGCCACAACATTCTGGGTACTGCATAGTTTACCATACTGATAACAAGGGCCAGTTTTATAACAAAGCTGCATAAAACTGATTGATTTTTAGTTTGTTAACAAAATCAGGCCATCATTCGGCATTAATACACTACTCTTAGAACCATAAAATAACACAAACCTCCTCTCATAATCAGATATTATTCGCATAAATGGATGTAGTATGGTAATTCCCCAATCCACAAAATATGTTCAATAGTGCAGGGGCATCAGTTTGTGATACAATTTAATAGCTCCATGCTAGGACCAAATATGTTAATCAGGGGCATCAGTTTATGGTACAAGCTAGGACCAAATATGTTAATCAGGGGCATCAGTTTGTAGTACAAGCTAGGACCAAATATATTATTACATCAGGGGCACCAGTTTGTGGTACAAGCTAGGACCAAATATGTTAATTAGGGGCATCAGTTTGTGGTACAAGCTAGGACCAAATACGTTAATAAGGGGCATCAATTTGTGGTACAAGCTAGGACCAAAATATGGTAATTAGGGGCATCAGTTTGAGGTACAAGCTAGGACCAAAATATGTTAATTAGGGGCATCAATTTGTGGTACAAGCTAAGACCAAAATATGTTAATCAGGGGCATCAGTTTGTGGTACAAGCTAGGACCAAATATGTTAATCAGGGGCATCAGTATGTGGTACAAGCTAGGATCAAAATATGGTTATTAGGGGCATCAGTTTGTGGTACAAGCTAAGACCAAAATATGTTAATCAGGGGCATCAGTTTATGGTACAAGCTAGGACCAAATATGTTAATCAGGGGCATCAGTTTGTGGTACAAGCTAGGACCAAATATTTTAATCAGGGGCATCAGTTTGTGGTACAAGCTAGGACCAAATATGTTATAACATCAGGGGCACCAGTTTGTGGTACAAGCTAGGACCAAATATGTTAATCAGGGGCATCAGTTTGTGGTACAAGCTAGGACCAAATATATTAATTAGGGGCATCAGTTTGTGGTACAAGCTAGGACCAAAATATGTTAATTAGAGGCATCAGTTTGTGGTACAAGCTAGGACCAAAATATGGTAATTAGGGGCATCAGTTTGTGGTACAAGCTAGGACCAAAATATGTTAATCAGGGGCATCAAAATACTAAAAATACTTGTTTTTGTGTATAAGTCTACTCATGCATTGTCTCCCACATATATTTCTGATCTTTTAATCCCATATAAGTCTCCCCCCCGCCAGTTCATGCGTTCTAATTTCAAACTTCAATTAGCTATTCTACGTACTTCTAGAACATGGGGTAAACGTTCATTTTCTTCTGCTGCCCCCTTTTTATGGAACAGACTTCCAGACAACATCAAACTTAGTCCTTTCCTCAATTCTTTTAAATCATCACTAAAGACATCCCTCGTGTGTTCTGATTCTGTTCAATTTTAAGCTTATATTTGTTCTTGTATGTATGTATTTTGCAGTATTCTTAACTATTATTTCTTTTTTGTTCACATTGTTTTGCATTAATTGTTGTGTCGCTGCACCATGAGCATTACTTTTGATGGATACTGGCGCATAACAAGTATTCATTATTATTATCATTATTATCAGTTTGTGGTACAAGCTAGGACCAAATATGTTAATCAGGGGTATCAGTTTGTGGTACAAGCTAGGACCAAATATGTTAATCAGTGGCATCAGTTTGTGGTACAAGCTAGGACCAAAATATGTTAATCAGGGGCATCAGTTTGTGGTACAAGCTAGGACAAATGCTTCCAAATTGAAAATACAAAAAAAAGAACAATCAACACAGTATAAGAATGTTTCAGCTGACATCATGAGGTCACATGACTTTGTTTACATCGCCATTTTGTAGAAAGAGTCCTATCTGCTGTACACTTACATACGTTTGCATGTTGTTATGTAAGATTACTTTTGTAAGTAGTACGCGTAATCTTGCTGTGCCGTTGGTTGCACTAACAAACAGACATGTTTAGAATCCACTTATTAAGATTACTTGATGTACTTGGAGGGTAATTTTTTCTATAGAATAACATTTTTTATATTAAAAAATCAATTCATCTGGCTAGTTCATTTTAACCAGCTCGAGTTTATATGCCCAGCAGGTGTTTTACATGTCCAGCGCATGTTTGCGCAGGCTAGCGCATGTTTTAGATAGAATCTGTTTTACCTGTGATGTGACTAGGCTGTGCGAAGATCAGATGCATAAAATACTCAACGCGCAAAGCTCTTCCCTGCAAAATGGCTCCCAGTTGAGTTAAGAGTCACGTGATGAAATCCCTCTATACAGAAAGATTTGTAGGGATCTTTTTGAGACAAAAATCCTAAATATTAAAAGAGCTCCAGGTCAAAAACTGTTTTTCTAATTGAAGGGAATTTTGAAGTAACAGAGTTGAAATATTAAATTCTTGGGTATTTAACAAATACAGACCACCGACTGAGTATACAGTAGATACACGCGCTAAGGAAAAATGATAGTGAGTTTTTCTTTTTTTTTCCCTGAACAGACAGAAGAACTTCTGTACACTGAAATTTTCGGGGGACACAAGATAAACAGGTAATTTAATATTAAACAAATCAATATAGAAAAGAAATTTATTTCTAGATGAAATCATTGCTATCAACAAGACTAGTCTATAATTTACATCTCGAAGAAAAAGCTTATTCAATAGCCATTGCTTTCCAACAACTTTAGAATTTTTAACCGTGACTGAAACTTAATCTACGTGCATTTTTGCATAAACCCTGATAACTGTGTAATCTCATCCTCCGAAGTATTCATATTGTGAACGCCTTGAGTAACACACGGTTTTTGATGATGTCAAGTTAGTATCCCATGATACTCATCACTGTGTGTTGATAACAACTAGCGGTATCAGGTTTGGGGCAACAGCCTTGGAGCAGGAAAGGACAATATCAAGCTCTTGCGTCTCAGAGCTTCTTGCTGATTATATTGCATATTTTGTCTCCCAAAATATTTCCCGCTATTGAGTAGCTCTGGAAGGCTCATATATACAGTGAGAGCTTTATTCTTGGCATGCATATACAAATAATATATTACAAATTTCGTATCTAGTCAATGACATTAAGAAATTATCAACGTAGCAGCTTTTCTACCCATGGGTAAGAAATTACTGAGGTTTATACAAATGCCTGGATGCAACATTACTTTCTTTCTTTGGGTTTTTTTTTTTTTTTCTACCGAAACAGAATTGAGTTTTAAAACACATCAGTTACCTTAAACCAGAACTAAAAGGTTTCGTGGTTCCGATGCTTTTTTTTCATGCTGATTGATTTCATATCAACTGTTACGCCATGCATATTATAAAATATTTGACATGGCACGAATCGTTCTTGAGACACTTTGTTCACAAGCTCTTTTCAGCAAAATCATATTAAGCCCCACCCTCTATGCATATCATGAAATTCAATAATTTTAGAAAATGAAAACGGAGAAACTAGCTAACATCATAATTCTACTAATATTAAAAAAACCAGACATGAGATATATCATCTTTACGAGTTCTTTTCAGAAAAATCATATTAAGCCCCGCCTCCTATGCATATTAATGAAATTCAACATTTTTGTACCATGATCATGTACACACTAGCTTACAACATAATTACACCAAATATAAAACAAAACAGACATGCGGTTGGTAAAATATGAGCATTTCCAGATATCTGCATTGAGCCCCGCCTACTCATTGATATGCATGACATCACTACAAAAACCTCTAGGGCACGTCTACGGACCATGGGCTATCTGTGTACCAAATATGCATAAATTGAGTTTACTGTTCTTGAAATATCATGCTTACGAGATTGCTGTCACAGACACACATACATAAACACCCTCACCCACACATACACACATGCATACACCCATGCATACATACATACACACATACATACATACATACACACACACATACATACATACATACATACATACACATGCCAGAATGACTGCATAGATTTCTTATGCTATTAGCATCAGAACCAAAAAAGAATATAAACAGATCTTGCATTAATTTGCTTTATTAATTAATTCATCACTCCTTCATACTTCCCAAAGATATTAAATTTTATCTTTAAATTTGCAATGCAACAAAGCATTTTGTTTTGAATTCATGCACAACTCAACTCAGTAACAGAAAAAAGTTAATCACTTTATGAAATACACGATTTTATTCCATTAATTTCATTAAGGCAAAAAAACCATCTCATGCATGATACAAATATGGCAAAACAAGTCAGTAACATAAGGACACGTATACCCTCCCTTCAGAAATGCATTTTCTTGGTAATAACATTCTAATAAATATTCATGATGGAGATGTGAATCCTTCAAAACCAAAGTTTGACTGTCATTTTGACAAAAGCAGCATGTACTGTAAAAAACAGCATCTACTGTAAGTGGGTTAATTGATTGTATAAATGCTATGGTAAAACTAATTCTAAATTTAAACAAAAAGCAGGCTTTGGGCTCATTTAACTTACATTAATGTACATTTCCTGCATTTTACCGCTTAATGATCAATTTTCTTCTAAACTGACCTTAAAGCGTTTTAAGAGAGAGGAGAGCAACTCAAGATGCATATCATGAAAACAGCAAATCGTTAGCACAAACTGGTACTATATGAGCATGGAGCTATTAACTGAAAACTGGTACTGAAAATATGAGCATGTTATGAGCAAATTATTTTGTAAATAAAATTGTGAAATCTATTTATTTTATTGATCTTTTGGGGTTTTCACACTTTCTGCAACTTTTAAATTAAAAAGGTTCTACTTAAAAATAGCTACAAAAGTTGTTTCTTAGTCAAATGGGACTCAATATTCCATGGAATTTGAAACAAGGCATCCAATATTAAAAAATAAATATTCTGTTATATATATAAATATATATATATATATATATATATATATATATATATATATATATATATATATATATATATATATATATATATATATATATATATATATATATATATATATATATATATATATATATATATATATATATATATATATATATATATATATATATATATATATATATATATATATATATATATATATATATATATATATATATATATATATATATATATATATATATATATATATATATATATATACATATATACATATATATATATATATATACATATATATACATATATACATACATACATATATACATATATATACATATATACATACATATATACATATATATATATATATATATATATACATATATACATATATATATATATATATATATATATATATATATATATATATATATATATATATATATATATATATATATATATATATATATATATATATATATATATATATATAGGCCTAACATTAGCCAAAATAAAGGTCAACATCCTGCAGTATAAATAACTTAGTGGTTAAGCATGTGAGTCTTATATGAAAGGGGAATTCAAAAGAAACAAAATGCTGAAGAAAGCATTTAAAAATCTAATTCCGCTACGGAGATGTTCAAGTATAAAATTTGGTATCATTTGAGTAGAAACGACTGAAATCAGACTGGTCGTGATGTTATAGCCTCAGATTCCTCAAAGTCTTTATGTATTCTATCATATTTTGTCCTGCGATTTTGTGGCTTAAAAACCATGGGATATGTCACAAAAGTAGTAAAACTGAATCTAGGAAGGGTATTTATAATATACCACCCGAAGAAATTTTGAGGAAAAATAATTTAAATGGTGAAAAAATGTAATAAACTTTCTCTAAAATATGTAAAGAAGGAATGACATCACAACTAGTCTGAAACTACAGAAATGATTCTTAATAATAATGAATATCATTTTTGAATGCTTGACCCCTGAAATAATCCTTTAATCAACAGAAATTCTAAACATTTTGATATATGTTAACTTCACATCTTCAAATTCATCATAACCTTGGAATGAAAGAATACATAAGAAATATAGTAAACACGATTATTCTTTATATATGTTACTTTTGTCAAAAAGAATATCTGCAA
Source organism: Chiridota heheva (assembly GCA_020152595.1). Classification (NCBI taxonomy): domain Eukaryota; kingdom Metazoa; phylum Echinodermata; class Holothuroidea; order Apodida; family Chiridotidae; genus Chiridota; species Chiridota heheva. Next base: position 1,557,552 of record JAIGNY010002050.1, read on the forward strand.
AGAAAATCTGCAACTTTCAGTAAAGCATAGTTAACATCCGTCCCATCTTCATCCTCGGTAATGTTCAAACTATGAGATCAACACTGGATAATGACACGGATATGCAAAATTGTGGAAGTCATTATTGAATCTTGAATTTGATTTAAAAGGCAATTGTGTTCAACCAATTTGTTAATTGATTTTAACTCAACAGATCATAAATTCTACTTTAAAATGTACCTTTTAAATGAGCTGTCAATTGTTATTCTTAATGAAAGAATTAAAACACAGACAACTATGGCTACAATCTTGGACTTAACTGAAGGAACAGTTCAGCATCGTGACAAGTTGAATATTTAGCAATGTGGTTCCTCATTATTTTCTTTGTTGATTTTTAACATCCACTTCCCCTTCCCAATGTTGTATTTCCCCCCTCCCTTCTATCCAATGATGGATTTCCCCTCTCCCTCCTATCCAATGATGGATTTCCCCTCTCCCTCCTATCCAATGATGGATTTCTCCCTCCCTCCTATCCAATGATGGATTTCCCCCCTCCCCTATCCAATTTTCCCCCTCCCTCCTATCCAATGATAGATTTCCCCCTCCCTCCCTCCTATCCAATGATGGATTTCCCTCCTCCCTCCTATCCAATGATGGATTTCCCCTCTCCCTCCTATCCAATGATGGATTCCCCTCTCCTCCTATCCAATGATGGATTTCTCCCCCTCCTATCCCTCCTCCTATCCAATGATGGGTTCCCCCCCCTCCTATCCCTCCTATCCAATGATGGATTTCCTCCTCCCTCCTATCCAATGATGGATTCCCCTCCCTCCTATCCAATGATAGATTTCCCCCCCCTCCCTCCTATCCAATGATGGGTTTCCCTCCTCCCTCCTATCCAATGATAGATTTCCCCTACCTCCTATCTAATGTTGCATTTCCCCCTCCCTCCTATCCAATGTTGGATTTCCCCCTCCCCCTCCTATCCAATGATTCATTTTCTCTCTCCTTCCTATCCAATGTGGATTTCCCCTCTCCCTCCTATCCAATGATGGACTTCCCCTCTCCCTCCTATCCAATGATGGATTTCCCCTCCTATCCAATGATGGATTTCCCCCTTCCTCCTATCCAATGATGGATTTCCCCCCTCCCTCCTATCCAATGATGGATTTCCCCCTCCTTCCTATCCAATGTTGGATTTTCTGTGATTTGCAGCCCATATAGTTTGAAAATAATAAAACATTAAGAATGGTCAATACTGAATGAGGGGTCAGGTTGAGTGGGGGAATTATGCAAATATCCTAAGTATTACTGAAACATACTAATTAGAAATGATAGAATACAGAACAAAGAACCACTAAACAAAGGTGCTATTATTTAGGATGTATAGATGTTGAATACTATACAAAAGTATGTTCATAAAAAGCAGTTCATCAAATGCATGTTTAGGTAGTGCTCCAATAAGTTTTGGTACATGATTGTAGGTTGTTAAATGTGCAAATTGATTAAAATATTATAAAAACAGCAAATATGCCATAACAAATCTCTCATGAAATGGCATTTAATTTCCAGGCCAACTTATCACAAAATTATGCAAATTTCTGATGAAATGATAATCAGTTCATTTTCCTATGATATTCATTGATTTGAAATCCTCTTCAACAACAAAATTCAATGTGAATTAAGACATCACTCTTCCAGAAACAGACCTTCTACATTTTTATAACGTTTTTGAAATTCCTCAAATGATAAAAAAAAAAAAAAAAAATTGTATTTCTCTTACTGCCCTCCAGCACACAAGATGGACGTATCTCATCACTGCCCTGGACACACTTAGATTTGTATATGAACGTATAAGAGGCACATGCTACAAGTACTTCTTTCTGGATGGTTTGTCTTGGTATTTTTATATATGAAATGCAAGCCGTTATTGCAGAAACAACTGATTATGCGACAGCGGTCATTATCTTTAGCACATGATCAATGAAGCCTATGCTGAGATAACATCAGCTGCCTGTTTAATTTAGGTTCAGCAGATGGTGTGTAGTTGCTTAAAAGAATAAGTTTAAAAATCTAAGGTGTATCAGTTTTACGATAATTTCCTCAAAGCTTTAATTTCTTGGATTAATTTGGCTGAAATGTACTTTTACATCAAAAGCTACAACATTCCATTGTATTGCACTCCCTAACTTAAAGATATTTGGCGTTTTTGAACTTACACTGTGCCATTTGCAATGACACACACTTCATCCCAGACAATGATATGACATACACCTTTGATGTCACAGTTTGAATAATTGAAATACAAAAACATTCAAATATTCTAGCACAGCATATTCTCCACTGATTCCCACATTTTTTTCTACAGTTTCTGATTTACTGTTTTCTTTAGCGCAATCTGTGACATGTTTTTCTTTAAAGTACCTCTCAATCCTTTCATACTTTCTTCCAGATGACAGCTCCATTATTGAATATTACAATGCCAAAGCATCTAAGATTTACATCTCTAGTCTCCTCCATTCAGGCCTGCCTTATTGCTGATCTTATTACACTACAAGACCTGTACATGTGTTACACACTTTATTTTTCAAAGGCAAAAACATAATCATCGACTCCTATCTTAGAAAAAACTGCTTACTTTCTGCTTCAGTGATTCATAGCTTCATGCCTACGCATTTTCTGACGTTAATATGAAGATGTGCTAACACAATCAAACAACGCAGAGATGAGGAAATGGGAGTTTATGCAGTCATCGGCAAAGCGATGATGAAATCAACAGAACAATTCTCATTGCAATGCTTGAACTCGATCATCAACTGCAAGAAACAAATGAAACAGGCGACTTTTCTTACAAGAGCCTCTTACGAAATCAGGGGAAAATATGCATGTATTTACTCACGTACACATCACACTGTGATCTCCAGATGATACTAAGACGTATCACGTTAACATGTTATTTTTTTAAAAAAATACACAATTGTTTAGTTTATTTACAGAATAAGTTTGATAATCACAAAAAAAGATGAAATTTCATATCAAATACAATGGCCTTCTGATCAAAACATACACATGGTACATGTATTTTGCTACTTGGGAATATATGATTTATTTTGAGAAAGCAATACTGATCTTGAGTTAAATTGTAATCTAGAATGTGTACATGTAATAATTGCAATACCTTTAAGAAAGCAAGGCTACAAAGTGTTCATTTTTTTGAAGCTTCATATTTACTGCTATACACATTTGATTGACAGTTTTAGCAAAGTGTGCAGAGGCTATAGCATTCCAGTACGTCTTATTTTCAAAATGAATGAAGTTTTGCGAGTGGTACAATTCTTTCATCCTGCTGAAAATTCAACATTCTGTGCAATCAAGAACATAATTCTTGTTTTCCATTTTTCATTTTTGCACAAACACGACACTATGTAACTCTAACATTGTCCTATATACCTTCAAATTACTGAAAAAGTCTGCTGAATTTCCAACATCACAAGAATTTACCGTCAGCTTTGACTAAACTTGACCTTTACAATCGACAAAAGTCTACCTACTATTTATTGATCAAATTAATGGAATCGTGCTTCTTCTTGATACACTTTAGTGAATTCAATTATAGTATCTTGAAGATTGTATCGTTTGTTTCTGTGTCTTTCTATTTATCTGTCAACCTTTAATACAGTGGCGTCGTTTTGGCCAGGATTTTTACTCATCAAATTCTAAGCAAAACAATCTTTGATTTCAGTTTTGACTGATACCATTAATTGTTTTTTCCCAGAATGATATTAGGTCTAACCTTAATCACTTAAATATCTTCTGAAATCAAATGTAATAAACATAAATTATTTAAAATATTTTGATATTTTGTTTTTTGAAGGGGAGTGAAAGGGAGGGACTTCTATTGATATAGTCTAACCTGCATGAACAGTAGATTGTTGGGTGAAATTTCAGTTGGAAAAGGGTACATGTTTAAAAATCATTCAGGGAATGACGACTGACAATTGGCATCTGGGATTATCCCCCTCCCAAGGCTGGAAAGAATAGGAAATTCTAGCAAACTCAATTTGATATATTCTACAGTTAAAATGGCCACTAGAAGTGCCAAAAAAAGAATGGAAAAAGAAATAAAAAGGTTGTTCTAGCTAGAGAAAAACAATTGTTCCCTAGGCTGATGTATGCCTATGATGACAGGTCAGATGAGAAGTATGGTACAGAGAGAGGAATGAAAAGGTGTAAGAACATATACTGGAAGTACTGTAGTTAGACATAGAATTGAATGAGATATTTAAGATGGCCCTAAACGCACCCGACTATGTGGTATCTTGTCCTCACATGTGCGGGCTTAAAACTACAATCTTGGACAAATCGTTGGGCAAATCGTTGGAAAACTTTGTGAAAATTTGTACTGAGTTCATGAGCATACTTTTCTATTCTTTATTTTGCAACATCCAACATATCTAAAATAGTGGCACCTTTCATAGTGGCTCTTTGTTCCATACTTTATCATTTTTAATTAGTATAATTTGTTTCATTCTTAGAACATTTGCATAATATCATTGGCATCCCCAGTATCCCCTTACCCTACATTAATATATTATACCTTCGCCTCCCTGTCGCACCCCACTCCATTCGAGGTTAACCATTGTTAATGTTTAAAATGTTAATGCTAAAACTAGGGAAAATCCATCAGTGAAAAGGGAAGGGGGGAGGGGAGGGGCTGTGGAGTGCAAAATTGGGGGAGGCGAGGGTCTGAGGAGTTCAAAATTGAGGAAGGAAATATTCAAGATCCACAACACTATATATTTAGCTCTCTTTGATGCTGAACTGTTCCAACAATTTTGTCCAAGATTGTAGCTTTGTGTTTTATTCAGAGAATTTTTGAACGGGTTGCAAGCTAGCCACAAAATAATGACTGTGTAAGTTGCAAACATGTGACAAGCTCTTGTGAACTTGCAGTTAGCTAATTCTGCACAAGTCGGAGCTTGTTTTTCTGGAGAAATTTTAGGTTTCAAACTTGTGCAAACGTGTCGGAAAATAATGGCTTTTTTTTAGGAACCCGATGTCAGTCCTTATGAGTAATCTGATGCTTTCTAAAATGGTGATTATTAACATCTTTATGGGTTTTAAAAGGTAAAGAAAATGGGTTTGAATTATGATTTTTTTTTTCTCTCATACTCATATTACTGTAATTTTCATTACATGAAAGAGTCTATATCTGCCTATGGATGTCTTGTACTGCCTGCCACTATCTATTCCATCTATCTATTCCCTGGTATCAAATGTCTAAAAAGTTAATTAATTTTGAGTTTCCTTACTCACTTTAACGTACACCTGGTTTAGCACATATTGCAATGCTTTTGGTCAGAAAAACCTGCAAAATTTGTTACTGTTCCTGTGACCAAATGTCAGAAGAAGTAATGTACCTCAGACATTTGCATTTCCTTGCAATTTGTTCATCAAAATTCACCTTTACACAAGAGGGATGGTCAACAGTGACAAACCACTGCACTTTCCATCAGACAATTTTGTTAACAGTCTCTTACGTAAAAATACAATCCTTTCTCTTCTGAAGTGATGCCCCAGGATCTTTTATTGATTGCTGGATTCGTGGACAGATCGTTACAAGAATGATGTCATTGGGCCTTAAGTTTGGTTGGCTGAATTCCACTTGCTTAGTTTTATTCCACTACCTTGAATAATTCAACGGGCATAAGCTTTTAAGGTCAAACAGTCATTTGATACACCTAAAGGTATTTCTTATTTCTCAACCAAAAAAAAGAGAGTATAATAAGACTGGAGCACCAAATCATTTCTACATTCAGTGTCGTCTTATTTTTCACTGTTCCTTTTTTTTCTAATCATCCATGTTGTCATTTTCTACTCAATGGTTGGCTCTTGTAATTTTTTTGTCAATCTACAGATTATTCTGACATACAATTTTTAATAACCAGAACAAAAAGGTTTTGTGGTTCCAATGCTTTTTTCATATGCTGATTGATTTTCAAGTTTTGTACTACCTGTCATGTCATTGCATATTAACTCATTAGCTACATCACAATTATACCAAATTTGAAATGAAACAAACAATGTGATTGTTAAAATATAAGCAATTCAAGATTTTTACATTAAAGCCCGCCTACTCATTAATATGCACAATCTCGCCACCAAAAACAATAGGGCACATCAGCAGACCATAGGCTATCTGTGTACCATAAGCTATATGTGTACCACGTATGAACTGAATCCCATGTATCGTTTTTGAGATACTGTGTTTATGAGCTGGGCATCACACAAACACACACACATACATACATATGCCATCATGACTACAAGTTCCTGCTATCACATTGGAACCAAAAATCTATACCGTATTTACACACACATGTGTAGTCTAAAACAATGTACAATTTAAAAGCATGTAATACAGGTAGAGTTATATATCAAATGTACATGCTTCTTGCAAGTAAAGTGCAAAATCAAAAATCCCATTAATGAGAAGCAATTTAGCATTTATTTCAATGAGTTGAATGAATCATTTTATCTGCTTTAAGCTCTTCTCCTGTGATTTGCACTTAATGTCTTTTCTCTGCACCACCTGATTAATCCATTTTCATCCTTTTTCCACTATAAACTATGAGATTCTTCACAACTACCCAAAAATGAAGATTCATGACTAAAAGATCAAGCAAAACAATGTACTACATTAAATATGTCAATTTGCTACATTAAAAATGTCAATTTGCTTTTTGCAAACATATAAAAGTCGTCTTGATATATTCCGAGTTTTTAATGTGAGTTTGTAATTCACTGAGGCAGAGTAAAGTCCAACTATCCATACAGTCATGTATTAAACACATTTTAATGAGATAAATTGCCATCCAAGTTATGTTACATTACAACCTTCTGTCTTAAGAGAAGCACATTTGAAGAAAGCCCCCTTGAAACACGGACAGGATGAAACTGCCAGTCATTTTCATCCCATTTCAAGGACATTCCCTCAACGAGTTGACCATGTATTACGCAATCGTTTGACCACAAATTTTGTTATAATACGAGGTGGAGTAACGTGGAAATAAAATAGGAAATTTGGAAACTTTTTATTGACCACATGTCGGTGTTACATAATCGTTCATGAGGTTACTAGAATGCCACAGGCACAGAAGACCATGATGGAGTAGTGTTCAAGCGCGAATTCTGTAATGTGTCCTGAATCAAGCGTTTAAGAGCTGCAATAACACATGTATGAATTGTATATACCTTTCATATCAGATTTTGATCAATTTTTCTAAAACTCAATCATTTTCTTTACAAGAATTTTCAATTATCGAACAGAATTTTACAGCTTGGTGAAAATTCAACAGATTATTATGTTAAGATTGAATATTCCATACTTACAAAATACTTGGCAAATAACCAGAAATCTAACAAATATATTTTACAATACTTTCCCTCAGAAGAAATAAACCTATGCCAAAGGGTCTCGATTGTTCAAAAATGAATTTTTGTAACTAGAATCAGAATATGCATCACTTTTCTCTTCCATTGATTTTCCAGATCAACATTTTTGCACTTGTATGACAAAGGTGTCAACACTGACGCATACAACGTGAGATTCGGGTGTTAATGTGTTGCTTTCATGATCATGCATGCACCACTGATCAAGTAACACAATAACCACAACCGATATCAAGGAATGAAATTACAGCACCGTTTTTCGCCACCTTCTCGTGACAATCTCTTTTGGAGATGCATATAACCCCATGTTCAAAGGGCTCCAAACCTTAGCCTACCAAATCTAATCAGGCAATCTCTGTGTTGAGAGACATGAAATATGTAGTAGTATAATGACGCACAAAGATACCTTTGAGCTTAAAAAGCAAGATTCTAAATCTAATGAGAATAAAAGAAAAATTCCAAGGGTAAAAAAACATAACACAAGCAAAATGAATGAAATGTGAATCACAAATCACAATTGTCTGTAAATCAAACAACACTAGCAGTTCATCACAAAAAGAAGAATTGATCTGGGATGTTTCATCTCATACTTCCCCTTCATAACCAGATAACCCACACCCTGAAATTGAATAAACTTCACACAAAATATTTTAAGGACAGATATACGAGCTCACAGAAAGTATCTGATTATTACTGTGAGTAAAATACTCACATGGATTTGAATCACAAAAATCCTATAACTTTCCATCAAGAATGACAACACCCATAATTTTCAGAACTACAATAAAGATACAGACATGCTTGGATCATATGTATAATGGAAAGAATTTTTTGCTCGCCCCTAAATAAGATTTCTTACAACCGCCCATGCTGCTGCACGCACACATCTTTCCTGTTGTACTTCCCATATTAACCATTATGCATCTATAAACATGTACTTCCATATAATATCAGCCACACTCACATATCATGTTATCCATATTTCTGAGATAACTAAATCATCAGCTGTTGCTATACAATACCAGATTTATTTGCTCAACTATTCTAATAGCATTTTCCCACATTTGAATAAATTTACCTTCGCTGCAACTGAACAAGATTGATCAAATACAAATCAAGTTTTAACAAGATGAATTAACAGTAAGTGAGAGTCCGGGGGAAAACAACCCATGCACGTAAAGGTCACTTATAATATTACATGGAGATAAAATACAGTATCAAATATAATTCAAAGTTTCTGATTGGTAAAACATTTACAAATAGTGATCAGCATTCTGATTAATCAAAACCCTTTCTTCACATAAAACACCTATTCCATACCCTTAGCGCCAACCACCAAGTGAGAATCACGAGTTCCCCATTGATAATATTTGTAGGAAATGTGCCTTAATCACAGAAAATGAGAAAGATTGCAATCAAATGAAAATTATGGATGATGTCAAATTGCATCAAACAATCTTCCAAAAAAAAAAGTATGTAAAACAATTCATATTTTGTTCCAATCAAAATCAGAACAGCTAAATCCTGCTGGATTACATAACATAACTATTTGGAATAATAGTTTGCATTCCAGTCATTTCTTTAATCTTGTGTTCATCACAATATGATGTATGACCTTATGCAATCTTATCCTTGGCAGCAGTATAAATGACCATAAAACTTGTAAGTATCGATGAGCATTGATTTACAAATTGCTTCAAGGCTGAATTACATCTAACATTTCATAATAATCATCTAAGGAACAGGTAATTATTCACTGCAACTTGTAAGAGGGTGTGATTCTTTGCACCGACCCTCTTTCCTTCAAATGTCCCATCAGTGACAAAGGTACTTATTCAATCTTCATGGCGCAAAATTTCACTCAAAAGTTAGTTCATGAGCAACAATTTGCAAAAGATGGACACAAATTGATTAGAAAATTTTCACTCCCCCACCACTAGTTGGGGATTTTTCCCCTCCCCCACTTCTAATTAGGATTCAACAGTAGAAAAGTGCAGCAAATTAATGACATAAAATGAAGAACACTCTTCTTATCTTCTTTACACTATTAAGTTTTTAATTCATGCACATTAATTTTTCATACTTCTGTAGTATCCAATTGGTATGGTATAAAGCAAGCGATTGAAAATGTTTATGAGAAATTCAAACCGACTGAGCTATAATTTGAGCTACAAATCTTTATTTTTAAAGAAATATAGTCTATTTTTGTAATGATGAGCATTTTATGCTATACGCTGTGTTTCTGGCATGTGTAATCACTTCGATACATAAATGCCAAATTTTAAACGGCAATATTTCACAAAAATGTGGAAACAAAATAAACTTTAAGAATTTGCATTGAGAATGTAATTTAGTATTGAGAATTACTTCAATATCATAGGTATCAGAAAGACACTATTACCCTATATTTTCAAATACCCAACTCAATTTCTTACCAGTTTGGTCAATTTGTATAAGCGTTTTTCATTCATCACAATTGCTTTCCCACATTCAATATATCTCACCTGCATTTTGCTTTATACAGTAGATGTAGAGGAAAAATGTCTAAGCCAATCAATGATAAACTTTTTTTCCCTTCTTGAAAATAACCAATAAAATCACTTCCGCAGCAGTCAGAGCAGAAAGTTAATTAAGGATAACATTTTTGCTTTTTAGAAATAAGGAAATGAATAACAGCCAATTGCAATAGCTGTTAAGTTTTAATGCACATGTAATTGCCAGAACAACAACATATTCTTAGAAAAGAGTCAATGGCCAAATAAATGGGGTACATCCAACGATAATGAGAAATCAAATGAAATGGATGAAGAGCTGCGACTTTTTCTTTCAGTGGAATTGCTTTATGACGGTTTCGTTTGTTGATGTTTAACGGCATCGCGACAGTCAGAGTCAAATGTGCCAAAAGGGTGTTAATAAATTATGGTGTAAGAGTTACGGTGGTGAGGAGATGGAAGGAATGTAAGGGACATAAGGGGGAAAAGCACAAAAAAAAGGAAGAAAAAACAAAACTTTTGGTAAAAAGAAAGGGGTATGTAAGGTTAGGTGTAGAAAGGAAGGGGAGGGGGGAGTTAAATGTGGTAAAAGAGGTTGTTGTTGCAGAGGAAGTTGATGATATTTAAGGAAGAATTGTTTTCGAAAATGTCCGAGATTGAGGATAGTGAGGAGAGAAGAGATCTGGAGTTTTGGTGTAGGGGACAGGTTATGAAGATATGCTTGATGGAGAGATTGTGTTACAAGTGGGACAGAGAGGGGTAGGGGAGCAGGATAAGAGATGGGAGTAAGTGAGAGAGGAGTGGCCGAGGCGCATGCGGGTGACAACGATGTCTTCCCTACATTTGCGACTATGCAAAGGGGTGTTGGTCCTGACTTTGAGATTGATGGTGTGGAGTTTGTTACTGATACTTTATGAAGATGTAAATAAATCGACAGATGGGTAATAAAGTACACTTTTACAATTTACATTTAAGTAGAAAGAAAATGTTTTTGATCCTCTGAAATGGTACATGTAAGTGTGCCAAAAGGTATCCAGAAGAAGTGAGTATTCATTATCAAGTAGGTATGAGGATAAGAAGTGAGGAAAGATAACCACTCCAGAAAGTTACCTTCCATTGATGAAACTTGAAGCATATATCCAGATGAAGAACACTTAACCACTTACAGTAACAATGGCAGGATTCAATTCTAATGAAATTGACAGAAAAACAACATATTCTTAAAAGAACATTGATGGCCAATAAGTGGGGTACATCCAATGAAGATGTGTGAGAGGCCATTTTATTCTATGCTCATGATATATTCTACAGTTTTATATATTTTTAGAATTCCTGTAATGTACACTCTTCTAGAAGGGTTAACGGACATCATTCTCACGCAATATAAGTCATAAATGATGAAAGTATAACATTATCTAATGTTTGTTTAAATTGCTTTGCAAAGAAATCGAAATATTCACCACCTTCTGGAATACATAATATAACAATGCATAAATAGAACAAAACACTTGTTTGCATTGATGACTACCACGATAGTCCAGTGATTAATTCTTCATAATCAAAAGCAAACATAAACCAAACTAAGTGCCTCAAGTCTGATGAGATAATCCAAGGCACAGCGGAAGAATTGCAGGTTTTAAATCTTCCCTGGAGTTTCCAACTTCTGAGAAAAGCCAGTGACTCAGGACTATGTGACTTATAATGCCGACGAAGCAATTTTTTTTTATAATAACTCTCCAGCCATTTCTAACCTCATGAATTGGTAGAAATTGTTTTACTGAAAGGGGCTGATTGCTTAATCAAACATCTCATCAAACATGAAATATATAAGGTATTCACCGATATCAACAATAAATCTTATTGAAAATTTGTGCCTACAGAAGTTAGTGGCATTTTGCTTCTGTAAGTATTACCATGTCTTTGCAACGAGCTACAAGTTTCATACAGTATGTCAAAAGTACTTAACCTTCTTGAACGAAGAAACCCTACCTTTCAAAAACAAAGCGGCCTGACAAATTATTTCGGAATGAAGTTCTCAATACTGAAAGTCATACACATGATCAAAAGAACATGTTAAATTCATGAAATTTAATCAACCATTATAAGACCAAAAATATGCCAATCTTTGCTGAGAGATCAGGTCTAATCTCATGAATTGGTAGAAATTGTGGTTTATTTCTTAATCAAACAACTTATCAAACATGAAAAATATACGGTATTTACCGATATCAACAATAAAATTTATTGAACATTTTACAAACGGAAGTTGGTAGCAATAATATTTATTTTGCTTCTGTAAGTATTACCGTATCTTTTCAACAAGTTACAAGTTAACCATCTTGAATGATGAAACCCTCCCTTTCAAAAACAAAACAGCCTGACAATTTATTTTGGAATGAAGTTCTCAAAACTGAAAGTCATAAACATGATCGAAAGACCATGTTAACTTTTTGAAATGAATTAATCAACCATTATAAGACCAAAAATATGCCAATCTTTGCCGAGAGATCAGATATGAGCAATTATAAATCCAATTAAATTAAATTTGCATCTTACATTTCCTTGAGCAAACTCCAAATAGACATATCCATAAAACGGCAATGCCTGCCAAATATTAACTTTCTTTGGGAATTGTCCAAAATTGATTTTCTCGAGAATTTGATGCATGACTGACAATCCTTAACTTCAAACACTTCTAACCACTCTTTTTATCTAACAAGTGATTTTTCAACAGCTCTACAAAATTAATCTTTAATGGATATTTTTCAAACAACAAACACAAAATTATGAAATCTTTATGTGAAAGAAAATATGCTAAGAAGCTCAGCACTGAAAGTAATCAGAGATCAATTTTGGGTTGTCATTACTAGGAATATTGCAACACTTTGTGTAGGTTCAACACCACGTAAATCTGGTTAACATCTGCTTAATGTTTTTAAGCTGACTTCTGATTACAAGAGAGAGATATAGCACATACTATGTTGCTTTTCTAATTGAAGCAATTCTGATAGGATTGCCTACAAGATTGTACGGTGTATGTATATACAATGGCTAATATCTTGACATTTCTGTTTAAGTCCCAGTGATACGTCAGAAATTTGTGCTCACGTATGTAAAAGAGCCTCACATTCTAAATTGAATAGTTTTTAAAATTATACTTTCTTTTTAAAATTAAGGATGATTTAAAGTTCCAAAAATTCTGAATAGAATCCCTATTGCTTTTTATGTAATCTGTCATAACATAAAATCAAAACATAAAATGTAATAAATGTTTCACATGAAGACAATAAATTCGAAATTGATGGCATATAGAGAGTGGAAGGCAAGCACAAGGTCTTTGTGTATTTTTAATGATTTAGTGTTTCACATTTAGCTGTTTATAACTCCTGATATACTTCCCATCACATTGCAATTACTTCTAAAAATTATTTCTTGAAATTCCATTGAAGCAGAAAACTAGAAATTGAAAGGATATCAAGCAATTAATTAGTCTTAAATCTTACATAAAAAACTTAGATAAAAATATGAATTACACACCAAGATAGCTCTTAAATTCTACTGCAACACATGGTATTGAAATGTATTCAAATTATTAAAACTCAGAAGGATAATAACTATGTCTCAAGCTGGTGCATGGTTCCTTCTCTCAGAAATCAATTTTGGCGAGGTAATAATGTCATGTGACGAACAAATCCAGCATCATAAAGCCAATGTTATTCCTGGAAATGTGAATGGACTTAGCAAACTTATCTCTTGTCTCTTGGGCTAAACGTGGAAACATGATTGGATTTCAGTTTCATTTCTTATTCATCGCAATCATTTACCTCGTACTGACTAATCATCGGTCATTGGGAAACATTCACGAGAGTTTGAGGCAAGTATGTGTTTTGTCACATGATGAATAAATGAGAGGTAAATTTTAGTTCTCTTTCTACACCTTTAATCAAAGATTCATGAACCTTTTTATTTGCCTGAAGGCTAGGGGGAAGACTGCAGTTTTGAACCAAACAACTTTTTATTATTCTGGCAAAATTTTGACTGATTTTCATAAACTGTGAAGTTTATTACTGGTTTGTAATACCAGGAGTTTTGCCAGGTTTTGTTGATGTAGTTGGAGATGGAGAGACGGAGGTCTGAATGTGGAATAGGAATACGACAGATGTTATTTGACAGAGCTTTGATGGCGGCTCTGTCATCTCTCTCATTGCTAGGGATGCCGACGTGGCTGGGAATCCAGCAAAAGAGAATTTTTTTCCTAGGAAGGAAAAAGTGTGAAGTTTGTTGAGGATTTGTAGATTGAGAGAGTTGGACCAGCTCATGTTGAGAATGCGAGTGAGGGCAGATGATTTAAAGTCAGCAAAGATGACGAAACGCGGGCGGAAAGAGAGTTCCATGAGGTTTAAGGCTAGGAGGATAGCCTTCACCTCGGCAGAGTAGATGAAGGTGCCGTCTGGTAACCTTGAGAAAAGTATAAGGCCAGGACAGGCGGCGGTGGCAGAGGAGCCTTTCCATGTGTAAATTAATAAAATAAATTATGTTATCAGTCAAAAAATGTTGGGTGGGCACTTATTAGAGCAGGGGTGCTTAACCCTTACTCTACAAGGGCTTTGAAAAATTGTGAGCCTAATTTGCATAACATTTTTTTAATATGCATTTTTGACAACCTCCCTTTTATTTTATTTCATTACAAGTTTGATTGGAATGGAAGCTAAGATATTTATCTTTTGAGTAATGAAAGCCAAATTAGGAAATATTAGACACAAAATGCAATTTAAGCAATTTTTGGCTAAATTTGGTCAACAGATAAATAGGAAGGGTCCAAATAGAGGGGTATGCCTGTATTTATACATTAAATGAAAGGATATTGCAAGCACTTTCGAACGGTGGTTCAACGAAGCATGCGCGATGTACGGGTTTAGTACAACAAATTTTTAGAGGAAAAAAACTGGTCAAAATGGCAGAAATTCATGAAATTTGGACGAAATTTCTACAGAACAAAAGATTGCATGTAGGGATTTTAAAAATTAGACCAGAAATCAATAATATCGTGTCTTGGAATTTGCGTGTTTGATTTTGATGCAAAAATGTGATCTTGAAGTATTTAAAAGGAAAAAAACATTTTTTAAAAAATATTTTAGTAATTTTTTAGTTTTAACCTTTTTCAAGCTATTTTTTCTCAAAATTCTGTATCATGACCCCTATAAAAAAGTAGCATTTTGTGAAAGAAATATCCAACAACTTTTAAAATGATACCAAGATTACTCCAATAGGATTTTGGTAAAGTCCCAATTTTATTTTTAGAAAAAGGTGGTTTGAAAACGGCGATAATATCGCCGGGTGGTAGATTAAGGATTTATACGACGAATACAGTAAAATCAATTGCAACATTTTGGTGGATTTCATTAGATTTTGGAGAGAAAATTTACAACCTATACTGCAGATTATTATAGCACCTTTTCCCCTTTTTCTAATTTAATCAATTGTCATGAACTACAAAACTGAACATTTTCATTCATTTCATCTGGAAAACAAATTTTAGTCTTAATCAGAACAGCTGATCAGAATAGATGAAACCTTAACTAATGATGTTTACAAATCTCACGAAAAACCACATTCTCCCACATGAAACTAGAGCAGCAATGCCACCTGTACAAGGCTGAAATTAATGGCCCTTAATGGCACACTCTAATCTAAATTTGTCCTCCCTTCACTGCCCCCATGACATCATCACCAACTAGCCAAAAGGCAAATGTCAAGTAGACCATTCAAGTGAGTTATGTCAGTATTACCACGAGTAAAGATGAGTGTTTGGATAAACTTTTATGAAGGATGAAAGCAGCTTCTTGTGAGTTTTAAGAATGATGGATGTTTTCCAGAGGCACCATGTAAGAGTTTGGTAATATTTTCTTGTTCCCCTGGGATAACTTTTTTATGGCACTTTATAACTTGCCTCTGGGAGACAAATTATGAAACAAAGATACTTTGCAGGAAATACATGTAGGCTGTTCACTCCTTGATCGAGAATTGAAGCCTTCTTCCGACTATTTTATATAACTTATATAATTTATGTACATTAAAGTAAATCCTGTTTTGAATTTCACACTAATTTCATTTGAAAAACTGCTAATAAAATAAAGGATGAAGTCCATCAATCTGAACTTCTGACATAAATGTCACATGTGAGGACACTTAAAGTGATTCCCAGGCCCTGCTTACAAGCAGAATAGAAACAATTCTTCAAAGTTGCATTTAACTTGGTTTTCTTCTTGGTTAGGTTAAGACTGCAAAGATTTATCAAGATGCACACTTAATATGGAATTCCTATACATGCACAAGTAATATGGTATTTAAAAGGAGGAAAATATTTATCAGAATAAAAGAAATGAGAGGTTTTCCCAAAAGAATTTAAGAAGTGTTTGTGTTTACCTTAAATAATTTGGTACAACTTAAAGATTGTTGTAATTTTGATTTACTGTACTTAAACCAAATTTTTCACAAACTGCTCACATAAAGCATTGCCAGTCAAAAATCATAAATGGCTTTAATTTTATGAACCCATAAAAATAATGACACATACAATTCTGTATTCTCTGAATGTCTCTCTCTTTTGGCTACAATTTTAAAGAGTAAAAGGACACAGTCAGTCAAGCGCTTGATTGACTGTGTCCTTGTGTACTGAATCATTGCAACATCAGGCCTGGGTTGCGTACAAAGCTGAGACTGCACATTTCACTTTGGGTTAATGGTTGTGGAACTTGGACTCCTTATAGAAGGCACATCACTTGATTGTAGAAGTAATGTATCTTTGAGCATCTGATGATAAGTATTATGTCTCGCCTGGAGGTACTTGAAAAATCTGGCTTCACCAGTATTAGGATTCTAGTCCGGATGAGTTGCACATGTATGCCCTGTCAAGTCAATGTTGTACTTGTTCAGAGTCAACTGAATCACAGGTGACCCAAGAAACAGTTTAAAGATCTCAGTGAAAGAGCAACTCTACCACTATAGATCCTTGATGAGAATACATGACTTCCCCTGGACTGGATACCAGTCCATCTCAGATTAACTTCCCAGCAGTGCTGGTATTCATTTTACAACTGAGTGGACTGAAGCAAGTAAAGTGTTTTCCTCAAGGACAAAATGCAGGGCTCACAACGTAAATCAAACCCAGTTTTCAACCGCTCTAGTATGACCCTGATGGTGTCAGAAACCTGTGATTTATTAGGGCAGACTTGTCTCGCGTGCAAGCATATAACACAGTGTCAACAGGGCCGTAATGCTTCTTCACAAAGTGGGGAGGGGGAACATGGGGTTATGCTTTTCCTCCACAAAATAGGGGACAATTGTTTTTTTAAATTATGTATTTTTGTTTGATTCTGCCTGAAAGTTGGAGGGACAAGTTCCTCTGTAGTCATCACCTTTGAGGCCCAATGTAGAAGCTGTCTCAACAGCATCAGAGGAAAGCTGTAACTGCAGCAACAGTCACATCAGGACTTTATCATATTTTGAGCAGAGAGTTCTCACCAGCACCTGATGGACAACCACCACATCTATTTTCACAGATCTAATCTTACAAGTTTATGCATGATACATACGTTTGTTGAACACACGCCACACATGTCGGCCATTCAATGCCCTCTCCTTTAATGGCACAGTCCTTACAGATGTAAAATTTGCACACCTGGGAAAAGACAAACAAGATAATCATTTTTCCAACTGCTTATAACAAATATTTCTGTAAGTTTGCTTAATTTCCAAACTTTTAAAATATATATGAATATTGAATGAATGAATATATATGAATATTGAATGAATGAATATATATGCAATAACTTTGAGAAAGAAAAATAATATAATTCACTGATACTTCCACAGTAAGGTTCAGAGGAGTACTCTCAATCAATTAAATGTATGACTCTCCTGAACACACAGCAAGGCCCAGGGCTGGAGCATAGATGAACCCACTGACCTTAGCAAAAGTCTACAATCATGGTCAAAAGTATCCTTTCCCCCACCTCCACCCCACACCCCCCCCCCTATTTAATGTTGTGCGCTTTGCAAAACACATGGTAAAATGCGACTTTTAACATTGATTGAGGGGAATGAGGAAATTGTCCCAACTATGTTTGGCAGTGATTGTAGACTTGGAGGGCCCCAAGCAATAATTCTACAATGTTTTTTGGAAACTCAAAATTTGTCATAGACTCCAAAGACTGTACTTGCACCACTGTTTCTTTTTTTGGTAAAGCAAAAAAATGATACTAGAACTTCAGCATCATAAAAATTCATACTTACAGAGAAATTTTCTTGTCAAGAAGTTTTACCAGTCAATAAACAAAAATAAAAATAATTTTGCTAATCAACTCTATGGTTGCTTGCATTAGATTCAGAGTCACCTACTTTTCTCAAGCAACCCCGGTATTCTTTTCATTTGAAAATTACCATCACAACTTGAGACATACATATTCTTCCCATCAAATACACCAGCAGCTTCTCCTATTTTTCCCAAAACAACTTTCTCAAATATTTACTTTTTGCCATTAGTAACTAACACCCCACATAGAGAGAATTTTGACCCAAATATGATCAAATTATGTACTTAGAGCTCTGTATCCTTTAGGATACCAATCTAAAACAAACATTTGAAATCATTTTCACTGGCAAAATATAAACTCAAACAAAGAGTCATTTCGAAATCAAATACTGTCAAGTGAAAGCTAACAGATTGAAATTTCAAATGAACAATCCAATCTAGCGCTCTCTCTGGCGCCCTCTCTGGCGCCCTCTCTAACGCCCTCTCTAACGCCCTCTCTAACGCCCTCTCTAACGCCCTCTCTAACGCCCCTCTGGCGCCCTCTCTAATGCCCTCCCTAACGCCCTCTCTGGCGCCCTCTCTGGTGCCCTCTCTGGCGCCCTCTCTGCCTGCCCTCTCTGGCGCCCTCTCTGGCGCCTTCTCTGGCACCCTCTCTGGCGCCCTCTCTGGCGCCTTCTCTGGCGCCCTCTCTGGCGCCCTTTCTGGCGCCCTCCCTATCCCTCTCTGGCGCCCGCCTTATCCCTCTCTGGCGCCCGCTCTGGTGCTCTCTCTGGCACCCTTTCTGGCGCCCTCTCTGGCGCCCTCTATGGCGCCCTCCTTATCCCTCTCTGGCGCCCTCCCTATCCCTCTCTGGTGCCCTCCCTATCCCTCCCCCTCCCTCTCTCTCCCCTTCCCTCTCTCTCCCTTCCCCTCTCCCTCCCCCTCTCTCCCTTCCCCTCTCTCTCCCTTCCCCTCTCTCTCCCTTCCCCTCTCTCTCCCTTCCCCCTCTCTCTCCCTTCCCCTCTCTCTCCCTTCCCTCTCTCTCCCTTCCCCTCTCTCTCCCTTCCCCTCTCTCTCCCTTCCCCTCTCTCTCCTTCCCCTCTCTCTCCCTTCCTCTCTCTCCTTCCCCTCTCTCCTTCCCCTCTCTCTCCTTCCCCTCTCTCTCCCCCCCCCTCTCTCTCCCTTCCCCTCTCTCTCCCCTTCCCCTCTCTCTCCCTTCCCTCTCTCTCCCTTCCCCTCTCTCTCCCTTCCCCTCTCTCTCCCTTCCCCTCTCTCTCCCTTCCCCTCTCTCCCTTCCCCTCTCTCTCCCTTCCCCTCTCTCTCCCTTCCCCTCTCTCTCCCTTCCCCTCTCTCTCCCTTCCCCTCTCTCTCCCTTCCCCCCTCTCTCTCCTTCCCCTCTCTCTCCCTTCCCCTCTCTCCCTTCCCCTCTCTCTCCCTTCCCCTCTCTCTCCCTTCCCTCTCTCTCCCTTCTCTCTCCCTTCCCCTCTCTCCCCTTCCCCTCTCTCTCCCTTCCCCTCTCTCTCCTTCCCCTCTCTCTCCCTTCCCCTCTCTCTCCCTTCCCCTCTCTCCCTCCCTTCCCCTTCTCTCTCCCTTCCCCTCTCTCTCCCTTCCCCTCTCTCTCCCTTCCCCTCTCTCTCCCTTCCCCTCTCTCTCCTTCCCCTCTCTCCCTCCCCTCTCTCCCTTCCCCTCTCTCTCCCTTCCCCTCTCTCTCCCTTCCCCTCTCTCTCCCTTCCCCTCTCTCTCCTTCCCCTCCTTCCTCTCCCTTCCCCTCTCTCTCCCTTCCCCTCTCTCTCCCTTCCCCTCTCTCTCCCTTCCCCTCTCTCTCCCTTCCCCTCTCCCTTCCCTTCCCTCTCCTCTCCCTTCCCCTCTCTCTCCTTCCCCCTCTCTCCCTTCCCCTCTCTCTCCCTTCCCCTCTCTCCCTTCCCCTCTCTCTCCCTTCCCTCTCTCTCCCTTCCCCTCTCTCTCCCTTCCCCTCTCTCTCCTTCCCCTCTCTCTCCCTTCCCCCCTTCCCTTCCCCTCTCTCCCTTCCCCTCTCTCTCCTTCTCTCTCTCCCTTCCCTCCTCTCTCTCCCTTCCCCTCCCTCCTCTCTCCCTTCCCCTCCCTCTCTCTCCCTCCTTCCTATGCTCTTTCATATCTTTTCATCTGCTCTTTATTTAAAGGGCACTAGATCGAAAAGTAAGAGCATATTTTTAGGGGGTCCCCCAAAAATAGAATGCTTATTTAGCATGCAATAATATAGCAATTTTCTGCTTAATATGAATATTCAAGTGACCTTTGCCCTTATGTCATCTGTGGGCTATGGAGGCATGAAGTTTATCAATTTATTGTAGATACTATATCTGTGAAATCTGCAATAACCTAGTAGCCCTTACTTTCTCAGTCTTGTGCTCCTTTAACCCTTACTCTACCAGCACATTTTTGAAATTGCGCTCGGGAGGTAATTAAAGATGAGGCACCCAAAACAGCGATAATATCGCCACGTGGTAGAGTAAGGGTGATTATTGAAGGGTCCTCTTATCTCCCGAGCAGCAGTCGGGCTCATTCCGCTTTAGTAACCTGGTGGGCCACCCTACGATATCATGCTGCGCAAATATTTGGGTCGGCACAATTGCCACAGGTTAATTAACCATTACTCTATACTTTTTTGAAAACGTGCTTGGGAGGCAGAGTCAAAGATGGGGCACCCAAAATGTAAAAGAGTAAGGGTTAACTGTAAAAATTTCAAAACAAAATGTTGGGAAATGTGACATCATGAACAAATTACAGGTGTGCCTAAAAAACTGAACAGATCAGGTTTTCTTCTCAATAGATGACCAAGACACCTTACCCTCTAACGACTGATTTTGGTACGCATGTCTGAGGGTATTATGGTCACAACTGATTCCATATCTATTTCTTTTTTTCTTACTTTAACTAAGAACTTTATTTTAATATGAAATAAGGATTACCATATACGACGTATTAAGTACCTGGCTGCTTGCGAAAATAGAATTGCTTCACTTTTTAAACTGAGTTATTTCCTAATAAACGCCCATGCTCTGGGGCCATGTACAGTAAGCTATTCAAACTGTATTGTGTGAACTGGTCCTATACTACGTGCAGCCCCACAATAACCAGCACCTGCCACCACAGAAAGATCTTGAGCGTCAGACTCAAAATAAGCAATAATGTAACAAAACTTATTTTAAGTCTTTAAATTAATGAAATAAATTATGTTGCCAATCAAAAATGTTGGGTGGGCGTTTATTAGAGCAGGGATGCGTAATACGTCTAATACGGTATTTTACATAGTGCTATTCAACTTCCAAAATCTATGATCATAGCCCTTCTATAGTTCATTAGTATGTGAATAAATTATACATACTAACAGCACTTCTGTCACATATTCATTTTGACAAGTGTTTTTTCTATGCTCGCAGCTAAGTGGGGTTCGTCAGAGTTAACATTTTTGGAAAAGTACTATTCACATCTCACATTTTTGACCATCCCTCCCCTGTAGCCAAGGGAGATTCATCCCTTAAATGTCATGGATTCAACATCATAAGACACCTTCCTTGCTTGCACAGTACTGCTCCCTACTTATGTTTTCTTACTGCCAAGCTATAACACTGGTACAAGTGAAGAAAAGTATGATTTCAAGTCAGAATATTTTAAACAATGAATGCATTCAGAAATATCACAATCAACTCTTGTAAAGGATCAAAAAGAACCACACCCGACCCACTGAAAAGAATCTACAATCTTAGCAAATGCCCCACAATCCTAACAAACACCCCACAACCCTAACAAACACACCACAACCCATACAAGCATCCCACAACCCTAACAAACACACAACAACCCTAAAAAACACCCCACAACCCTAACAAACACCACACAACCCTAACGAACGCCCCACAACCCTAACAAACACCCCACAACCCCAACAAACACACCACGACCCTAACAAGCATCCCACAACCCTAACAAACACCCCACAACCCTAACAAACACACCACAACCCTAACAAACACCCCACAACCCTAACAAACACCCCACAACCCTAACAAACACCCCACAACACTATCAAGCACCCACAAGCCTAACAAAGAATCCACAACCCTAACAAACACACCACAACCCTAACAAACACCCCACAACCCTAACAAACAACCCTAACAAACACAACCACAACCCTATAAACACACCACAACCCTAACTCACTACCCTAACAAACACACCACAACCCTAACAAACACCCCACAACCCTAACAAACACACCACAACCCTAAAAAGCACCTCACTACCCTAACAAACACACCACAACCCTAACAAACACCCCACAACCCTAACAAACATCCCACAACCCTAACAAACACCCCACAACACTATCAAGCACCCACAACCCTAACAAACAACCCACAACCCTAACAAACACACCACAACCCTAACAAACACACCACAACCCGACCCAAACACCCCACAACCCGACCCAAACACCCCACAACCCGACCCAAACACCCCACAACCTGACCCAAACACTCCACAACCCGACCCAACTATGAAGATGTACTGCACCTCTGCAAATACACATATGAACTTCTTTTGAACTTTATACACTTTATTGTAACTCAACAAATACTTCTCTTTTTATCAGATCAATAATAAAGATGGGCTATCTTAATCTATACGTCTACGTTTCTTCACCTCGCACTTCTTCATTAACAAACATACTGTACACACAAACATACTGTACACACACACAGAGCATAAAATTCACTGATGCTATATATTATTCCCACTGACAAATTCAGCATTCGCCTTAAAGCGCTGCAATCTTATGAACTTCCTTATAGAACCTCAAAAAATATTTAAACAAAAGCAGAGAGAATAATCAATACATATACGTTGTTTACTACATTATTCAGAGGTACCAGAGCATTATGTTACTAGCTGGCTGCATTATTCAACAATCAATTATATTTTGGCATAAACTGAAAGGATCTGAGGCAGTGTGCATCATAAAAACAGACATTTAACTATAATAGTGAATAAACATCGAAAGATTCATTATTACATGAAGAAAAAACAAATTAAAATGCACAATAGATGAGAGCAATTCATCTTCAGAAAATGGTTATTATTTAAGACAAGCCATAACATTTTGGCAACAAATAAATTACATTGGTTAACAGATAACCAAACCTTTTCAATCTATGTTTGGACCGTGGTACCTGCTTGCATCTTCCCTGTTACGAATAATATTATTAAAATTTGAAATGGATGCCTTTCTTCGGAAAGTAAGATGTAAAAAGTTTGACCTTATGGAGTGTTACATTTTAGTCGAGTAATATGGAGAATATTTTTTATAACAAAAACACATACATTATGAATTGTGATAGATGATGCAAAGGGTATTTTTCTGTTTTCAGTGCAAGTAAACACTTTAAGAAGTGTATCAACCCCCATCTTTTATGCATAATGCACAACAACACTGATAAGTTAAAGGCCACTTAACATACTGTATGTAACATGTGTTTTGATTGGTCAAAATAAAGTGGTTTAATTTTCCCACCCATCATACTGAATTTAGCTGAAACATTTTGCACTTGCTGCAGGAAGCTATACCATTTTAAACTTCGCTTGATTCCTTCAACTTTCTCCTCATTCGACTACTCTTTTTACTTATCTTCTTATTCTAGTCACTTTTCTGCACCCAATTTTTTGTTGAAAAATATTGTATTTTGTATCTAAGAACAAAAACAATGACAATGAGGCTCAGTTTTCTTAACCAAACCGTCCAATTTGGTCCAGTGCTCATCTTCAATTTCACTATCTCTGACAGCACCAGCTTTAAAAGGAACTACATTTATAGCATCCACTTCAACATGTTCATATGGGAATGTGTTTCATTAATTTGTAAATCAATAGCTTTTATACCTCTGAGATTTTCCCACAAATGTAAACAAAGGTTATTTATACTAAACCATTAATATGTTGGGGCAATGCATATCTTCGGTTTGTTTTCTATGTATGATTACTCTTACTTTTAATTAGACAATTATTTTGTTTTTGATTATTGTAGAAACCTAAATAAACATTATCTTATATGTACAATACATCAATCTAAGGACAACAACAGATGGTTTCTGATGTCAAGTTGTGACCCCCTCTACTTACAATTGTATAGTCCAAGAATTCTCCTGAAGAATTTTCTTTATCGATTTATGAATTTTTTCATATAATAACCAATGAAGCTGAATCTTATATATACAGTATGCTTAGTAAGTATTAATAATTTACTGAGTCCTTTACAAATGCACAGTTAGATGCTCAGCTAAGTTCCAATATGAAAAAATACACCACAGAACAGACGGCTTGGCACATACAAACTGAATGAAGCAAAATTATAATCAAGCTTTATTTAGTTTATCGGTATCAATGATGGAAATACATTGAAGTGTTCTCCTTACTGGATCTTACATGGGACCATGGGCGGTTCGCCATAAGGGCAAGGGGTGCACTTGCCCCTCCCCCAAAAGATTTGCTCATTATTGTATTTTGTATTGAATTGTATGTATAATTTAAAATATGTTCATATATTGCACCTTGCCCAATCATGTGAGAGAATATAAAAAGACAACAGTAGACATCAGAAACAGTCCAAAGTATGTTAAAATGTCTCTGCACCAATGTCACTCTATGATAAGTTTGCAAGTTTTTCACAAACATCTAGAAATATAAAAACGTTTGATTAAATCAATCAATCCATCATCAATAATATCAAATGTATGAAGAACTAAAACTGAGCTTTCACATTTGCAACTCAATGGTAACTGCATTTCAACTTTGATTGATGAGACAGTGATTGTTACTATAGGGCATGTCAGCAGTATATGACACTAAATACACTGTCAAAATAATGATTGGGAAAATCGATCAGGGAATAGCCTACAATTCTTTAAAAAGAAACAGTTTATATATTAATCTAAGTCTTCCATCCCATGGTGCTTTGTAGAACTTAAGGTTTAATGACTGCCAAATGAACTACGACAATCTGCTTTAAAAACAAAGTGGCTAGACATCAGCTGAATATTCATCTGGAGAGTTTTATTGGTCCCTGGATGACAGTGGTCAAGCATCATTTAAAAGAGGCAAAATCGTCATATGTGCACAATATTTAGAATCCTTTCAAATTGTTTGATTGGTTGAAATTTGCTGCGCGATTCGTTGTCTCATATTACAAGGTATATAGTTATTTAAAACGCGTTAAATGTCATTGCGCAAGTTAGCCCAGTTGGTTACAGCGATCGGCAGCAATTGTTTTTGCAAATCAACAGTCGTGAGTTCGAGCCCCGGTATAATCATTTATTGCGACTTTTGCTTTCATCTTCTTCTCTTTTTTTTTCTCAGTTATTTTCATTTAGTGACTATTATTGTAGTATTATAATACTAATATTTCACTTTCGCTTTCTGACAAAAACGCATTGAAAAAAACAATTAAGTTTCTCGTCACAGTAACGTAATGCGCTGTGTATGTAACTCGGCACACACAACTTACATGCTAGTGTCTGGCTGTACTGTGGTACAAACAGACAGTGGATCGGACTTTGCGTCTACAACCGGAAGTGACGTCAAAATATCGCATCCCCCAATTTTACCGCATTTTAATGAGACTAGCCTCCTCTTTAAAGGATTAGTTTAGGGGCCATGCAAGTCTATCTTATATGAAAGAGGACTTCAAAAGAAACAAAATAGTGAAAAAGTATTCAAAATCTTATTCCTTTTTGAAAGGAGATATCTCTAAGTTTAAAGTTTGTTATAATTTGTGTAGAAATGACTGAATTCAGACTAATTGTAATGTCATCTAGCCTAGATTCCTCAGTCTTATGCTATCATTTTGTGGCTTAAAAACCATGGGATACAGTCTGTCAAAAAAGTAGTAAAACTGAATCTCGATAGGGTATTTATAATATACCACCTGAAGAAAGTTTGAGGGAAAATAATTTGAATAGTAAAAAAATTAAATAAGCTTTAAGATACATTAACAATTGTTAAGAATGTGAGGATGAAGACACCAACTTTCCATAGTAGACTTACTACACCAGTCATTTCTACACAGATAAGACAGAGCTTTAAACTTAATTATCACTTTAATGGAATAAGATTTTTAAATGCTTTCTTTACCATTTTGTTTCGTTTGAAGTCCTCTTTCATAGAAGATAGACTTGCTTAACCACTGAACTAATTCTTTAAATGAGGAAGAAAATTGTATTCAAAGACTGCAGAACCCCAGAATAATAAGTGCCTCACTTTTGAGTGTATTCCTCTAAATTAAATATTTTCCTTCCCCATACTGACAAATTTGTACATAAAAATGTTATGCATACATTCTACCATTTAATCTCTCTTTGTTGAATATGATAACCACTTGTAAAAAAGTTTGCAGCACATTAAGAACCTCAATAATTTGTGCAGGGGAGGGGGAGGGGGGTGTAATGTGCAAGCACTGTGTACAATATTGTGCAGCACTTATTGTAAAATGTATTGTGCAGAATTGTTGTGCAATGTTCATAGCCTTGTGTACCATGTAGAGTTTTAGTGCAATGTGTGCAGCTCCCTGGTACTGTACACTATGCAAAGATTATGAGCAGTTAACTATGTAGAGAAAATGTGCATTGTACAACGTTGAATTTTTTGTAAAACCTATGCAAGATGTAGAGGTTACACTAAAACCGCGATTCTCAAAAGGCGGCCCATGGGCCAAATCTGACCGCCAGTCAATCCACTCTAGCCCGCGAACAATAGTTATAATGGGGAA
The DNA here is from genome assembly GCA_020152595.1 of Chiridota heheva. Taxonomy (NCBI): domain Eukaryota; kingdom Metazoa; phylum Echinodermata; class Holothuroidea; order Apodida; family Chiridotidae; genus Chiridota; species Chiridota heheva. The sequence goes on from JAIGNY010002050.1 coordinate 1,584,568, forward strand.
AAAAATCTGAATGAGATCGGTAAAAATCCCAAAATACTTGTTTATTTTGGGTTTCTCCTAGGCAGATCTGCTCACTATAACATCGCTGCTTATCACGCAAAATGTTATCTTTAGTTCCGTTATAAGATGGGCAGACTCGTGGCTAGTCAAAGGAAGGCTGATAAGAGAACCGCCGACATCTGGCATACATCCTTGTCATCGCGCACGCTCTCAGCTATTTTGTATTCAGGGATTGTTTTGGCAGGTTTTGTTTGTCAGGTGACACTGGTTTTGTCATGCGATTGGCCCACGGCCTGAGGCTGTTGTGAAATGATGGCCCTTGGAAAAAATTAATTAAGAACCTTTGCACTATAAGTATGCACAGTGCTTAGTTATTGTGAAATGTGAACCGTAAATGGAAAATAAGAGGAATTTATGTAAACTATGCAGAGCTTATATTTACTCTGAAAAGTTTTTGTGGACTTCGAAATGCTCATGTAAAGTTTGCACTGCATCTCTTGAGTCTTTCGTAGAATCATTCGCTTTGATTGATATTCATGTGACTGTTGTAAAGGCAACATGAAACATAACTTTTCACCCTAATAATGGCAATAACTGAAACAGCATTTGGTTCTTATGACCTCTGACAAGAACTAACTTTCCATCTGTCCTGCTCAGCAATCCGAGTGGATAGTCATCCCTGGAGTCTTGTCCAGAAGATTAATTCTTTGCATTTGAAGAGTTCCCTAATTGCAAAACACTTGATATTGCTGCATCGTGTGATCTCAAGGGTCTTGTTTACTGTAGATTGTCTCAACATTTCTTACATTTTGGTCACAGGGTAACCTCTAGATTTAAGTAGGTATGAAAATCCTAATTTATCAAGCAATGTGATAATTTATGGCACATCGTCATGTAGTGTAGGTGAAATTATCATCACTTGTGAACAGACGAACAAATACATGTGGGTCATTCAGATATCTTGTCTCCAAATTCCATGAGCGTTAATCAAATTGATTTTTGCTATTTAAATCGTAACTAAAAACGAATTCATCATATAAAATTACAAACATGCGTCTTTCTCTGTATGTTTACCTATAATTTTTTATAGCCTGAACGGTTCCTGAAAGGCTAATTAATAAACGTTATTTCCCTTCTAACATTTGTTTCACATGTACAAGTCACATGGTGGCAACACCATGCTACGTTAAAATCAGTCTTCTCAAGCTTCACGCAGGACCAGCTCAAGCCCAATCAAAACAGACAGCGAGCTATTTCAAAGAGCACAATATCTCGTCAAATTTTTGAGCCCTGGGTGACTTACAATTATTTCCAGAAAATGATTCTCAGAAATAAGAGTAAAAGTGATATCACACAAAGCAGGGAAATAACTGGCACAATTGATCAAATTATTAGTATTTTGAAGCTATTGATACAAAATTTCTGATCAGGCAAATATTATATATATTTTATTTATTAATAAAAACAAAGACAGTACACAACTTTAATAATATTTTAAGCATTTTGCTTTAAAGGACCAAGTAAACAAGAAAGCAATCCATGGAGTTGCTGATCTCATCACCTTAAGCATACAGCATAGTGGAAGAGGGGGAAAGGGGGAAGGGAGAAAGGGGGGATTTACACATTAGTACATAACCACACCCATAAAATCACATACTTGACCTCTGACCCTTATCACTGAAACAACTGAAATTTTTCACATTTATCGTACCCTACTGTATGACACCATTCATGCTCACGTCACACCTACCATTCCATAACTGTGGGAAAATGGTGAAGTGGTCAATAGCTCTGTGACCTTTGACCTTTTGACCCAAGTCTACAGGAAACAAATTGATGTACCAAGGTATCATGGTACAACATAGAGTTGGTATAGGATGTGTACTTTTTGAGTTAAAATGCTGCAAAATTTTGTATTAAAAAAAAAAAAGCACTTATTTGACCTTTTACCCATGACCTTTTGACCTCGAATTATATAAAAAAAAAAAAAAATGTTAAACCCTACCCATATGCAATTTGTAAAGATACCAAGTAATTCCTTCAAAAGATACAGCTATCACCAAAAACTTGTTTCATTTGACCTGTGACCTTTAATCTTTGAATCCCAAAACCTTGAAGACAAAAAGTTCAGGGCCAGGGATACCCGTCCACCAATTTTGGTTCATATGTGTATTACAGTTTTTGAGTTACAAATGACACAAAATTAATTGTTGCATATGCACACACACAAACACACACACAGACAGACACAAAAATCACCAAATTTTGTCCTGTTCCAAAATCTTATGACCCCTAACCCCTTACATAAGGTCATCATATGAGACCCCCTGATGGGCCCCATCCACCCTCTTATATCAAGGGGTGTCCATGTAATTTAGAAGGTATCAGTCGGGAACTTTTGCTATATGACTGTTACTGCGATATTATTAACTTCTGAGGACTTGACCAAGAAGTTCAAATTGAGGATTTTGTTGTTTGTATAACGAACGCTCCCGAATAAATCCGGATAATCAAAACTGCTCTAACTTATGCAGTTTCAAAACATTATATTTCAGATTAAATCGGGATCCGAGCATTTTCTGTCTCGGTAAAGTTCCCAAAATAAAGATGTTTTGTGGCCCATTTTGTGATAATCTTTGAAAAGGTACGAATCGTCACTCATTTTTCTGATCTGTGTAAGTCACTTTTCCTCATAGCAGACAACTTTTTATTAGGCTCAATATGCTCATATGAAGTAAACAATTAGTGTCGTCAAATTTAAGCCACTTTTAGTACTTTTAGTGGATGAAAATGTTCGGGAAAATGCCAGTCCAAATTCCCACTTCTTGGACCTAATTTTCTTCCTAACGTGATAAGGTGTGGCTTTTCTGTAACACTAGGCCTAGGTTGTTATTATAGCAATGCATTGAGGCATAGGATGGAATTATGCAAAACAAAATTGATTTGGTTGTACGATTATTGACAGAGCTTACAGATATGAACAAATGATATTCTTGTTACCGTTATCCACAATTTTGGATTTGCTAGTACAAGGTTTAGGCCTACTAAAGAATGATCGGTTTTATGCACCAAATATTTAGGCCCCAGCCCTAGTGGCACTGGCAGTAGGCATACTTACCTTAGGTCTAATACTAAGGCCTACTACTACTAGCCTAGGGCCTATTACTGTAGAATGACCCAAATTTGTTACCTACCTTAGCGAAGTCGGACAAATTTGTTATGTAAAAAAGTTTATTTTTATGATTGATGAGTACAGAGTAGGCATATGAAGGTGCATGAGAGAGACATAAGGCCTATATCATGGCCGTGCCTCCAATACCATGTAGGCCTAGAAGCCTATTCCATTAATTGCCTTAATCAGTCAGACCAATAACTAAATAGTCCCTGCTTGTTTAGACCGGACCAGTACTATCATGAGTCACCCCACAAAATAATTTCGACATAGGGCCTACCAGCAGTTGACCACATCAATTATTACATAACACTACTGAACTTCAGCAGACAAAATCTGTTCCAAGTGAATGCTGGAAATGGCAGTTCTATAAATATGATATATAAAGCATACATTCACAGCCAGCATCATTCCCGAGTTAGATTGCCCTTCGTATTGATATACTGTACTTACTAAAATCTTACCTTATGATTGCTATTTTAAGTTTTTTTTAAATGTAAGCTTACTGTACAACATTGATAATAATTTGCTAAGTTCTAACATTATTCATTCTTTTTGAGCAACATTCTTAAGAACAACTGCAGATTCTAACACAATTTAGGAAGTATCCCCCTTTAGCTTGCGTTTCCCGAAGTGTTGGAAATCTGTTAATATTTACCGTCTTCTCTGGTATGTCCTAACTAAAGTAACAGTTTAATACACTGTCATACTTAGATGATTTTAGACTACTATGAAATATTTGAAAATTTTCATGTCATCTTTGTCATCAAAAACAAAACTTTTGTGTCAACTCCTGAAACTGTGTCATGCAGACGCAATGCAGGCTGCACAGTTAAAAAATGGTATGAGCCTTAACATTACATTGTGGTACTGTTAATGAATGTTGATTGTTTGCTACTTTTTCACAACTTTTTTTTTTGGTCAAAAATGTGCCAATTTACTTTTGGATCTCAGAAACAACACAAAAAACATAACATAAAACTGATATTGGTTTTGAACATAAGTTTGCAGTGTCCGATCATACATTGTATATTTTCTTTTAATACACAACGCCTTGATATAGAAAGTTTATGAAAAGTTAACGAGTTTAAATTACAACAAAATGTTTTTTTGTTTTTTGTTTGTCTCAAAAACAATTTGATCCAAATTCTGGCATGTTGAAAAGTTAAGCACATAGATCTGTAGGTAGAGCTGGTTATTCTGAGTTTATTTGAAGCATACTCTTCATAATTATCTGACTAGACCAGTATTGAGCATTAATGCAGAAATAACTGGGTGTTGTTCTAGTGAGGAACAAGTTAGAGTACTATACACTATTTTGCTGTTCTTGTTCTCAGTCTTGTTCTCACTTCAGAACTGATATCATTTGAAACATTTTATGCTTGTTGTTCTACATTGCAGATTTGTGATTATTTTATGCTTTCACAGGCCCCATAAACCAATCTTATGGTACATCTAGATCTGAAAAACTGTTTTTTTCTTCAGCAATACTGAGATAGACAACAAATTTTGTTAACTCTGTTATTTCCCTTAGATACTGTATATATAAAGCAGTGTACTGTTGCCAGGACTTTACAGTAACATTATGTAGTATTCAAATATCTTGTCGTTACAATTTATTTATTCTGTCATATCGTTTTTGTAGATTGAAAAGGGTTAAAATGGGTGCAGTACCGTTCCATATGGAGTGTTACTCTCTTATATAGTTTTGCTATTACATTGCAGCCATTTTTCTCACCTTCATACATTCATTCTTGAGAAGGCTAACAATTGATTTACACAAATTGCCTTCATTCATGTTGCTTCAAGGCCCCTATAATGTATTTCTAGAAATAATTCATATTCATTAAGAACAGTGTATATTAGGGGGAAAAGATTTAAGATTTTGAATATAAATCACTGATTTTTGCAGCCCAGAATGTAAGGGGTTAATAATTACATTGTTGAAATGCTGTCTTATCTACTTAAAATTACTCTTTGTGCTACTTGCAAAATATTTGAATCCTGCTTCTGCTCAAACACTGAAAGAGCTCAAAACTTCAAATAAAAAACACATTTGTTCAAAGAAAATTGTATAGCAAACCATCACAAGTTTTTTTAACCTCGCATGTTAAATTTGTATTCATAACCTACAGTATGATTTGATGTTAAGGTGGCATATACCCTTAAAATAGTAGTAATTAAATCTGCTATTCACAAATGGCATGGCATATTATGGTTTTATCAAAACTTCCCATCGAAAGTCCATATTTTCAACTTTCCGAAATAATGCAAAATTTTTATGTCATGCTTCAGTACAGCTGATTAGCATAATATAAAGAAATACATTAGAAATTGTGTTTTAGCAAGATAACTTCAGAATTTTTTATCCAATATGAATGAAATTTGGTGCACAGCAGCACATTAGCATTCCCCATAGCTTGAATTAACAAAATTTGAAATATCTTACCTAAAACTCTATTAATAGGTGATTAAACATAATCAAGTGCCTCGTTAACACTAATTAAGCCTATAGAATCAATTTGGTAGAACATTTTGTAATTTTTAAAAATTTAAGCTAAGGAGAATTATAATAACTATAAGTGTGCCAAAACTCCTTACATTTGCACATTCCACTATGGAGTTATTGTGTTAAACTAACAAAATGGGCCAAAATATGCGTTTTGAGAAAAAATCGTTTAAAGTTTACACGCATATTATGCTGGCGATAAATCGGTTGAAGAATTGAAATAAATATAGTTTTAGGGATATATATTTCAAGATTGTGACAAATGAACCTATACAAAAGTATAATACATGTTTAAAATAAAAACTGTCCTCAACATTTGTTCAAAGACCATAAAATTGTATGGCAGTTATTTATACTTCAAACCCACAGGAAAATAAAAATAAAACCGAATATATTCCAAAACAGAAATTTTAACTTTTAAAATGCATGTTTAGAAAAACAATTTTGAATGAAAATTCCAGGTGAATGAGTCATTTTTGGTTGTTCCAACAACACAGAGGCTAAAAATTTGGGAACATTCCATTTCATAACCTAAAGGAGTTCAGTTGAGTTTTTGATTTTTCTTTTGATGTTAATTTTTTTTCAGGTATAGAAAGCTGTAAATGTGATCCTCAGTTGTTTGAGAGGAAAGCCACCTTAACTTTTTTTTTTTTTGCAGCATCACATTGTCTTTAAATTAACTTATCACTACCTTTTACTTTCCTTTAAAGATTGTGGCAGAGCAACAGAGAAATCAAATAAGTACTATATTTCTTAAAGAAAAAATGTGCTCAAATAAGTGCAGTATCAGGACTAGATCCGTATTTACCCATCAGTCATTTAGGTTGCATGGAAGCTACAGCAACACCAACTGAAGAAGAATACTGTGACTGACAGTGATACTGCATCGAATGATATCTCCATCCATCCTGTTTTTTTTACAGCATACTTCATACATGATAAAATGAAACAAGTGTTGCTATATATGTGAAACATTGTTTCATGAGATGATTCTTTAATATTATATCTGTCTTTGTTTTACCTGCAGTAATTAATTGGATCAATACATTTTGATATTGAAGCAGTGTAACACATGAATATGGATACCACAATATCTTTGCATCAACAGAAAATGTAAACAAGATGCAGATGGTGTCTTATGCAAAGTATCGTTATCGGTGCTTTAGAAAACTTAATTTAGAAAAAGTAAAGTGCCATGTAACTGGTTAATGGTCAGTAATTACCATCTTTAACAATAATGTTATTATTATAAAACAATAATTAATTTGTATAGTGCAAAATCATGTTAAGCATTTCTATGCACTGTACACAGAGAAAATGATTGGGAGGAGCAAGAAAATAAGTGGAACTATTTAAGGATTCTTTTACAATATATTGATGAATTTCTTTGTCAATTTTCTGACACCAGGGTGAGGCATTGATAAATTTGTTGATATCGCATAGTCTTTTATCTGTAGCACTTCATAGACGCATACTTCGAAAGGCTGTCATAAAAGACTAGTGACATCTAGAACATTTACCTTACAGTTTAGTGCAAGAAAATATTAACAAGGAAGTCTAGTTAAAAAAGCATATTAAGTTTCAGACAAACAGCATATCAAAATTTGAGATTTATTAGGGTATGTATAATATGTGATGTAATGCAGTATGATATAGAATATTTTTATAGTGTATTATATTGTCTTTTTCTTCTTTTAACCTAGAGAATTTATTTTTCCCTGTGTGATATGGCAAAGAAAAAACAAAGCTATTTGCTCTCTTTGAAACTATTGTAGATTACAATTTCGAAGAAAAAATGAAGGGCACTTCCACTCACGAGACAACAAACACTTTGTATTTGTGTGAACAATTATTTGTTGTGTTATTTCACAAAGCTTTGAAATATACAAATATAAAACTAAATTTAATTTAAATCATTAATTGATGTCTGGTTTTTTAAGCAAACATATAAAGCTTGCTCAAATGTAAAGTGAAATATACCTGTAGTCCAAATCAAAGCTTAAAAGTCTACGAATGGGTAGGTGAAAAGCTTTATGTAATATTATGTATATATTTCCTTCCTCCTGCTAAATTATGGTTAAGGGGTATGGTCAACACTTAAAATCATTTTGTTAAAATTTCTTTTTTTCTTCTCACAAATTTGTGACAATGAATTAAAAAAACAAAAACAAAGGGGTTACATAAGGAAATAAAACTTCCACCCACTCATACTGTACATCAGAAGAGGGACATAAAGAGGAAACCAAATTTGTATATTTTGGCCTGAAAATTCAAAATGCTCTAAAATGGTCCATTTTTAACCGATTTGGATGATTTTCATTTTGCTATTTTCCATGGATTTTAAAGCAATTTAGCATAAGTTGCTGCTACACATCCATATATCTTTAAAGAAGCACTTACACATATGAAGGGTTTAATGCATTGCTTATTTGTGATGAAGTTGAAACAAGACTTACATTTGAACCATAAGAGAAATAAATTATCATTTGATTAGAAAGTATTTTCTTTGACTAAAGTGTTATGTGAATGTTTGTATCTGTGTACCGTTTATCCCCTAATTATTTATCTATAAATTCATCTGCCTCAAACAAGGATAGACATACCAGTTTTGTATGTAATTTGTCTTTTAGGTTACTGTAGATCTGATGAGAGCCACTTTTTTTAACTGAAATAGCAAACAGGCTTATTGTAACAAACCTGCAAGGTACACATGAATGTCCTGCATTCGCAAAGTAATGTGTTGTGTAACATTATAAAACCAATCCAATAATTTATTCATTTATTTTTGTCAAAAACAAGGATGGAAAGTATAAAAGTAATATTGAAAAGACTTTCTATGCAATCTGACAGCCCAGAGAAAAGTTATGCCCAATTTTGAAATGCTTATTCTTGGAATGATTTAATAGATAATAAGAAAAGAGTAATGCACCATCTGTTGTAAAATTTAATTGGATTTGAACAAACAAAAAGTGCTACAATGATTTCATTGAAAAGTGTGAGGCAGATTTTCCAGGGGAAAGGAAAACCAGTGTGTTAAAAGTTACCTTTCATTCAAATATTGATGTATGTCTCTTACAGAGGTACATTTTCCTTTAAATAAAAAAATTGGTACCATCTTAGTTTAGATATGCTCATTGGGTTTGGGACTCTCTGGTACTGTGGTGGTGCCACATTTGGTTATTTATTGGGTTATACCACTCATGTGAAGCCTGAGTCAAGACTCGTATTAAAAATTCAGTCTTTCCTGAAAACAGTTTATTCACACAGAAGTAAAATAACTTGATTTATGTTTGGAAGTTGGAAGCACCTTGGATCATTCAGATTATCTTCAAGCACATTCAGATGATAACAGTATTACAACATTGACAGACTGACAGTTATAGTGACAAGGAGATGCAGCACAGCCCTCTGACTACATCACTTGTATGCCTTATAGTCATCGATTTCCCTATCATTTTATTCCTCTCAGGCCTTTCCCATGATTGTTTGCGATAGGTTGCCCCAGCCCTCATAATAGTGCTTTAACATCATAGGTACCCCTTCCGTGCAACTATTCATGATCTTCTATTGGTCAAGAGTTTTATTCTCCAATGGATGGCTTAGTGACAGTTCCCTTCATGTCCCACCCTATTCATTCCAAACTGACAGTTTGCCCTACATTGCACAGAAGAAGAACCACTTCAATTCATGACAGATGGACAGACTTAGAATGTTAATTCAACCAAGTCTGAAGTTCCATGTTACGCAGGTGAGTTATAAACGTTTCAGAGGTAAACATTCCTACCAGGTGTGTAACAACATGGTTGGTAAGGAGCAGAGACGTCACTATGAGGGAGGTGGGTTTGAGGTGTTCCCCCTTCCTAAATGGAATGCCAGTTGGAAATTTAACATGGCACTTGGAAATCCAACCGTTCCTCTTCGAGGAACCCTCATAAATCCACCCAGTTGAGAAACTGATGCCTCATCCCCCGCCGCCCCCTTCATCACCACCATTCAGAAGACCCTGAGCCCAACTGTGCTTCTATTCCCAGGGTCTCTAACCAATGAGGTACCACTTTTAATGGTAAACCTCCACACTATGCCAGTGTGATTGAAGTCAAGCTTACATATCACTTAAATGTAAGCGGCTCAAGCAATGTTATATTGCAATTACTTGGACAAGGGTCCCGAACACATATCCCTCATGGACAATAGCTGCACCACTGATTGTGGTGTAGCCAACATTCAAAAAGTTAGGTGTTTAAGACCCCCTCCAAAGACAAGTGTTCAAATTTAGACAGATTTTGAAGGCAATTTTGAAAAGCGAAATATATATAAACAAAGATTATCCAAGTTTTTAAAAAAATTATGTAAAAAGGGGTCCCCCCCCCCCCTATTCACCCCATAGCTACACCACTAACTACAGAGCATGTTGAAGTCCCATGCTATGTATATATAAAAAAAAAAAGTAATAGATATATAATCAACTTATTTTCCAGGTGAAATATGACAGCTGTCGCAGTTTTGGGGCCCAGAGCCCCTCACCAAATTTCAGAAAATTGTGTTCAATTGTTGGCCAATAGGAATACAAAAGAAGTGACCAAATTTGTAATAAATGTTGCCTCATATGATTAAATGAGGTAGATTGGGTCCGTAAAATACTTATGGAGCCTACTTATCTATCTAAACTTGACAGTTATACAAACTGAGAGGTATAGCTTTTCGGGTAAAGCTGATAAGACTGGTACACATCTCAAAATTAGGTATGAAATTACTCTTTTAAATCACAAAATAAACTTTTTCTCTTGATATACAATCGAATCTAAGAGTATTTTGTAAACCTCAAGCATTTATTTCCACTCTAATAGCATCAGTTGTTCTTGAGAGGCGCTGTGGATTGTCTATTGGTGTTGTACATCCATTTTACGGACATACACTCAATGCCCATGCATTATAATCATGGCGTCCAATTCAAGCAGACAGCGGGTATAATCGAATTGTGATAGAACTTTTCTTAGGCTCTTGGTTTGTGATTTGCCCTAAGATAAATTTGAAATCATTTTTTTCATATTTTAAACAACATTTGATTCTACTTCACAAATTGGTAATTTTTTGTTATTGTGATTTTCATTACTTTTTGTTTTGGTCGGTTGTCAATTTTATAACGTTTTTTCAATCTTTCATAGGCTGTTGTGCGAAAAGTAGTGCTCGCATTGTGACATAAAACGATGTCGTTAAATCTTAAAAGTTGTATCTTTTATCGTGTATCCATACGATTAATATGTCTTCTTTGGTTTTAGAGCAAATTGCCCTAATCTAGAACAGAGATCCAAAATTCATCACTCGAATTCAAATTAATTGTCACGTGATTCTGATTAAAGTTTTCGGGTCAATCAAAGTCATGTTTCCGACTGGTATAGGCAGTCATTTGCCTATACAGCAAAGTGACTACAATATTTCATCCCAACATATATGTATATGTGGGTGATGAGATAATAATAAACATTCCAAATTAAACAGATACCCCCTCCTACACAATACAGGCTTGGAAATATTACTCGCCTACTCGCAACAAATTGTGGCGAGTAAAAATATCATAATATACTGTGTTACTTGCCACACTTAATAAAGCCATGGGGAGTGATGAAAATCTTACTTTGATAAATTGTTTTATTTCATGTAACATACAATACTGTCATGTGTTTTTTCTCTACTAAAAAATGCCTCCACACACAAAAAAACCAGTGATATTTCCATTAAAATCAAAAACATAAATCAATATTTGGCCGATAGCTGTCAACTTTAATTGCCCAAAACACCACCTATTGTGTGTAGCCATAAACACTGTTTACATCCAGTGAACGGCAAGGTATAGATAACAGATGTACCTGGGGAAATTGTGCAATATCTCGTTGTTTTCAGCAAGTTACCGCATGACCCAGCTACAAAGATAATCTGATTGGCTTGCAAGAAATGCGTTAGTGTCAATATGGGTGGGAACCCTATATCCTTCTGAGTAATGCCTTTGCTTGACTCGCTATCTCTATCGCTATCTTATTTCTTTAAGTGGGCGGAGCTTCGGAGCTCTCCTTATGCATAGAAAACTGTACTTTCCAAACTATTCCAGAAACAAATTCACTGAGCTGCTGCTAGTTTCGGACCAGTATGAACTACATACAGCACAGATATGCACACAGCCGCGACAGGCATTGAGTGTAAAGTTTCTGCCATAGGGGTCTACTTGTTTCTGCCAGTAGGCTTGAAATAAATGTTTAAATATCCAAGTAAGATTGTGCATGTTGATATAATTTTTGTTTTTTAGACCACCTACTTTATTTTATTGTTCGTGTGTGTAGTGTTGCTATGTTTTTTGCATACGCATCGTCATAAAGTCAGGCCCAGAAAAAGGGCAATGCAGAGGTATGCTAGTTGCACAAAAATTGTCAAATTTCAGTTAAAATTGTTGGCGGGAGGTTGAAAATACTTTGCGAGTGGAAATACTGGTTTCATGGAATTTACTCGCCAAGCTGCATAAGAGGATGGTGAGTGACTTTTTTGTATTTTTTTAAGACTGATACAATACCACATTAAAAACAATACAGACATAACAACTAATGTTGCTGAAAGGGAGTAGGTATAGTATGAATAATAATCAAGTCCCTTCTTCATTTTGCAGTTAGAAGCATGATTTACATTTTTTGTTTATCTGTTTTTTTCATCCATATTAAAACCAAATATACACATACTACAAGGGTAGGAAGGATTAATGATTAAGATGTAATTCTAAATTTCTCTCTTAACTCATGTTCCCACTAATTCTACCCACAAGAAAAACCAAATTTAAGAAAGTATAGATGGTTATCTTCAAGCTATATATATATATATATTCTGTAATTTTCATTATATTTTACATAATTTATTACTTATTTTCCATATTAAAACCAAATCTACACATACTACAAGGGTTATTTTCGTTGCATTGTATTGTCTTCACCGTTTTGTTGTTATGTAAATATTATGAGAAGATGGAAAAATAAATTGAATTGAATATATATACATATATATGTATATATATATATATATATACATATATATATATAAATATAAATATATATATATATATATATATATATATATACATATATATATATTTAAATATATATAATAAAATATATACATTATATATATATTTAAATATATATTGCAATAAAAATCAAATATATATATATTAATATATATATATATATATATATATATATAAATCAAATATATATATATATGATATATATATATATATATATATATATATATATATATATATATATATATATATATATATATATATATATATATATATATATATATATATATATATATATATATATATATATATATATATATATGTATATATTAAAAACCAGCAAAGTTGCAATACAATTTCTGACTACATTATAACCCATCTTATAATATATCTCTGCATGTAAGCAGTTTTCATACTTAATCATGTATTTGACACAGCAATCTATCACATAGGATAATAAACCAGTCCCACTCTTATTAAGCATGTCCATGAAACTCATGGATTATCTGTAAGCAATTAAAAAAAATGACATTTCTATGGAGTATTTGCATTGTTATGACCCATGCATCAAATCCTGTTTAGGCACGACCATGATTATTTGGTTTATTCCATTTTCCAAAACAGGTAATTTTTTTAATAAAGTGATCAAATATATGTAAACTTTTCTTGTTTTTCATTCTCTTTATTTGCTATCTATTTATTTTAAACAATCTAATATGGAAATTTTATGAAAATAAGATTGTTTTGGCAACGTGTTTATGTGTAAATTTAATGCACGGTTCAAAGGACTTTGCACTCGCGATTCACTAATGACCCTTGTAAAGCTGGGTCATTTCACTAGCATCAAAGTCCTTTGCCCCGTGCATTAAATATGCATATAAATACTCCACCTCAACATTAATCTTTCATTTTCAGACAAATTAACATCAGCAAACATTAGCAAACATTATTTTGTTTGTTTGGTTTGGTTTGTTGATGTTTAATGGCACCCAACATTCAGAGTCAAATGTGCCAAGAGGATGTTAAAAACTAAGGTTCTTGAGTTAGGACAGAGGAAAGAGAGGAGGGATAGAGGGAAGGAGGGAGAGAAGGTGAATAAGGGGGAAAAGTTCAGGGTAGTAAAAGGAAGATGAAAAAAGTAAGGCAGAGAAGGGAAGGAAAAAGTAAAACACAATCCTTTTAAAAATGCTATCTGCAATGGCATCCTCATGCTTTCTCATACAAGGGATAATATGGAATATTAATGTGCTTTTTGTAGTTAAAAACACACCACTTAATTCATTACAATGAACATAAAAACATGAAAACATGTTAATTTACGAGAAGCAATTCTTCATTATTGGGAATCCTCAGATAGTAGTCATTTTTATGGAGGAATGCACCAACGTTTTGAAGATAGATATGCAAACATTTTTGTTTTACGATTCTAGCTAGAAATCTTAAACTACATGTAGTCTACATGTTCCCCATTAATAATTAATTGTCTCTCCATTAAGCTAATGGCTACCAAAAGGAAAACAAGGGAAGCGAAAATGAAGCACTTATACAAATATACTGTAAATCATTCCTTTCACATGTTGGCTGATACAGTACTTAATGGACTTACCATTTACTTTGCAATGTTAATAATTTACTACAATAAAAAGATAGGGTACATAATTTTCTTGAAATATTTGCTTTTGTGTCAGGTGATTATCCATCATGACCAGTTCTCTGTTACTTTCTTTGACGTTCGTTACTTTCTTTCATGTGTCTTATAAACCATAAAGTGCAATGAAGTAAACTGCCTTGCCTAACATAAACGTATGTTTGTTCGTTTGATAAGGGCTTAAGTGTACCACGACAGCGAGGGTCAAATTGTTCCTGAAAGGTTAGATCATTCCAGAGGTATGAAGAAAAGAAAACAAGGAGAGACCTATTCTAAGACGAGCAATGTGAACGTTGTCAACATGGGAGAGGTTGTGGATGATGGGTTTGATCGGAATGGTGGGCTGGTGACGTGGAGTTTGTTATCAATTTGGGAGTCCCATTAAGTTTGGCAGCGGTCACGAACAAGGGAACCGATAAGCGGTTTGATGTCAGAAAGGGTTTTGGGAAATGGGGTAGGGGGAGGTTGAGGGCAATCTTAGCGACTGCATCAGTCCTGTCATTGCCAGGGATGCCAACATGGTTGGGTATCCAGAAGAAAAGAATACTTTTTCTGCAGAGGGTGGGAGAAAGGAGTTTATGGAGGAGGAGGTGGGATGTGGGGTTATCCCATTTAAGGTTGAGTAAAGAAGGACAGGAGTGTGAGAAGATGGCCAAGTGGCTGAGCAGGAAGTACTCAATAAAGTTGAGGGCAACGAGGATGGCCTTGGCCTCGGCCGAGAACTTATAAAAGAAGCATAAAACACATTGCACGTGTCCTCAGACTGGTATGAACCTTGAACCTGATACTAGTAAGGAGTATGAATTTTCTTCGATCCAAATTCAAATTTTTTTTATATTTTTTATTAACATGAAGAAAATGAATCTACATTCTTTTTCTTATATTTCTATGGAATAATATATCTAATAGAGGACAATAAAAGAAACAGATTGGTGAAAAAACCAATTTAATATCTTATTCCTACAGGAAGTTATTGAATTTTAAAGATTTTTCTTGTAGAGATTGTTGGTCTGATACCGAGTCAAAGTCACCATGCATCATATACTTCCTGTACTATTCTTTATGTACTTCTTTAAAAATTAATTTTGTATTTTCTAAATGATTCTGAATTTTCTCCAAAATTATTAACAATAGTGTGAATAAAATTTACAATATTTTTCAATCTGTTCTTGTGTAACTTATGTTTAAATTATGGAACATTGGTGATTAATTTTCAAACTAGAACGGTAAATACGATCATGGTTAGTTCGCATGCCCATGCAAATTGACACCCATATCATATGACCTTGCCAATTTTAAAAATGGCATCTCACACTAACTCCCATATAGCATCCCATGTCCCACATGGCATCCCATGTCCCACATGGCATCCCAAATGGCATCCCATGTCCCACATGGCATCCCATGTCCCACATGGCATCCCATGTCCCCATGGCATCCCATGTCCCACACGGCATCCCATGTCCCACATGGCATCCCATGTCCCACACGGCATCCCATGTCCCACACGGCATCCCATGTCCCATGGCATCCCATGTCACACATCCCATGTCCCACATGGCATCCCATGTCCCACACGGCATCCATGTCCCACATGGCATCCCATGTCCCACACGGCATCCCATGTGGCATCCCATGTCCCACACGGCATCCCATGTCCCACACGGCATCCCATGTCCCACATGGCATCCCATGTCCCACATGGCATCCCATGTCCCACATGGCATCCATGTCCCACACATGGCATCCATGTCCCACATGGCATCCATGTCCCACATGGCATCCCATGTCCCACATGGCATCCCATGTCCCACATGGCATCCCATGTCCCACATGGCATCCCATGTCCCACATGGCATCCCATGTCCCACATGGCATCCCATGTCCCACATGGCATCATATGTCCCTCATGGCATCATATGTCCCACATGGCATCATATGTCCCACATGGCATCCAACGTCCCACATGGCATCCCATCCCATGTCCCACATGTTATCCCATCCATCCCTTGTCCCACATGGCATTCCACCATATGTCCCACATGGCATCCCACCCTATGTCCCACCCTATGTGCCAAATGACATCCCACCCCATGTCCCACATGACATGCCGTCCTATGCCTTGTCCCACATGGCATTCCACCATATCTCCCACATGGCATTCCATCATACAGTATGTCTCACATGGCGTTCTACCATATGTCCCACATGGTATTATACCATATGTCCCACATGGCAATTTACCATATGTCCCACATGGCATCCAACCCTATGACTGACAAGGCATCCCATCCTATGTCCCACATGGATCCCATTCCATATCCCAAATGACATCCCACATCATGTCCGACATGACATCCCATCCCATCCCATTCCTTGTTCCACATGGCATTCTACCATATCTCCCACTTTGCATTCCACCATACAGTATGGTTCACATGGCATTCCACCATGTCCCACATAACATCCAACCATATGTTCCACATGGATCCCATCCTACATGTCCCACATTAATCCAACCATATGTACCACATGACATCCCTCCCTATGTCCCACATGGCATCCCTCCCTATGTCCCACATGGCATCTCTCCCTATGTCCCCAACCATATGTCCCACATCAGTGGCTTCCCATCTGATGTCCCAAATAGCATCCAACCTTATGTCACACATTGAATCCCACTATATGTTCCACATGGCATCTCTCCCTATGTCCCCAACCATATGTCCCACATCAGTGGCTTCCCATCTGATGTCCCAAATAGCATCCCACCTTATGTCACACATTGAATCCCACCATATGTTCCACATGGTATCCCTCCCAATGTCCCAATGACATCCTACTTATGTCCCACATGACATCACATCCCATGTCTCCATAGCCTCCTACCCTATGTCCCATATAGCCTCCTACCCTAGTCACACATGGCATCCCAACCGATGTCACACTCTGTGTTACTCATGGCATCCCACCCATGTCCCACATTACATCCCCCCCAACATGACATCCCATACCATCACATGTCCCACATGACATCCCATCCATGGCATTCCAACCTGTCCCACATGGCATTCCACCATATATCCTATATGGCATTCCACCCTGTTCCACATGGTATCCCACCATATATCCTATATGGCATTCCACCCTGTTCCACATGGTATCCCACCCCATGTCCCACACGGCATCCCATCCCATGTCCCACATGACATCCCATAGGCTCCATAAGAATAGAGTTGATATAATAACTTATATGCAAATGACTGGTTGAATAAACAAAAATGGCAGTCAAATAATTATGCCTGATATAGCCCTTGGTGTATACCACATGGTATATATTATATCATATGTCCTGCATGGGCCCAATCCATGTCCCACATGGCATGACTCCCTATGTCCATATGCAGTCACATCCTGTCACACTCCCTGACTGAGCATACTAGATAAAAAAAATCTGGTCAGTTCATATATTGTAGCAACTTTATGCAAATAACCACAATAATAAAGACAGAGTTTAATAATCATGCCTGATGCAGCCATTGGTGCCCAAATATTTTAAAGAATTTTAAGGATTTTAAATCTCCAGTGCTACAAGAGAAATGCCTGGGGATCTCTGAAGAATATTGGAAAATTATAACATTTTACACTTATCTTCTAAGGAAATATCAAATGTTTTGTAGACTTTTATGGGAATTAGTCTTCAATCTGTCGTAAGTGTCTCTGAAAAACTTTAACATTTTGTAAGAAAATTGTAACCTTCCATAAGGATATTTGAAGAAACTTTAACTTTTTCTGCAGAACTCTGAAAAAACTTTAACATTTTCTCAGGAATTTTCAAAAAACTTTAACATTTCTGAGGAAATCTCAGGAAAAACTGTGGATGGCCAGACGGACGAAATCGCCAATACATAGCTTCACATTATGCTTCGCATGCGAACCAAAAATACATAAAAATTAGTACAGGAAGTGCTGTGATGACACTATAATGACGACTTATAAACTCAGTACAAAAGTCATTTTTATGCAGGCAAGAAAAATCTTTAAAATTAAATAAGTTCTGCTAGGAATGAGATATCAACATGGTTTGTTTACCTAACATGTTTCTTTTATTGTCCTCTTATCAAATATATTAAAATGAAATTCCATGGGAATATTGCATTATGAAGAACTAGCAAATGCCCTATTTTAAGATCTGTGACTTTCTCACAGGAAAGCAACTGAAGAATATACCCATAAAATCCAGACATACCCATCCTTACAAAAGCTCAGTCTTTAGAATTGACATTTTCTTTGGTATTTTTGTAAGGATACTGACAGTAGTTTTTTCTGCAAAAAGAATAATTTGCAACACTATTTTTCTTTCCCAAGTGATGTGTTCCCCTCCTCTCTATTGTAATTGTGACAGCTGTACTGTTACAGCCAAGACATAAATATAATACCACACAACTGGCGCAACAAATGTCCTTGGGACCAGTAGGGAATTTGACATGTAGGGCTCCATTAAAACATATTGCAGTGTTATGACTAAGTTTCCCAAAATTCTGGACTTCGCTTAAGCCCATGGGGGTTCCCATCCACTTGATATGTCCATATGAATAGGTAAAGGTTTCCACCAATACTACTGAATTTATATTTTACTTTAAGTCTTCAAAGATATAATGTATAATATTAATATATAATTAATGGTAATATCACATCATTTTAACATATCAATTGGGTATCAAAATTAGAATTTAGAAGGAAAATACTGTATGTCACCTAGTAAGGAAAATAAAGGTATGTCACCCAGTAAAGAAAATGTCAACCAGTAAAGGAAATATGTCACCCATTAAGGTAAATATGTCACCCAGTAAGAGACATGTCACCCAGTAAGAGACAGGTCACCCAGTAAGCGATATATGTAGCCTAATAAGGTAAAGACGTCACCCAACAAGGTAAATATTACACCCTTTAAGGTAAGTATGTCACTTAATATGGGAAATATGTCACTCAGTAAGGAAAGCATATCACCTGCTACTACGTACCAAAGTGTTTTATAAAACACAGTGTTGGAAAACAACCCTGAAGAGTCTGGCATTCCCCATCAATATTCATTTTGAGGAATTGAAGGATAATTGAACCAATAAACATGCATTCTTTTCTCTTTAAGCTGATACCTAAGCAGATCAATCAATCGATGCTCTGAATGAACAAGGAGGTAAATGAGTCTAATTGCGCAGATGTTTGTCCTTTTGAATAAACAATAGAATGAACCTCAGAGTGAATATATAATCACCATCATAGCATCAGAATTACACCTCTGATCACAGAAATGGTGTCACAATAAAACCATAAATACCAGATAAATGATTTAAGTGTTATGTTTTGATTGTATAATTTACACTGTATCATATTACTCATAAGTCTAAATTACTAGATTGTGCTTTCAAGTACAGTATAAGAAAATATCCAAAGAGCCTGTAAATTAGTTTCTACGATAGAATCAAATATTGCTTTGTAACAGGAATGACCTCACTGGACCCCATCATCCCACGCCCGCATCACACAAGATTTTCTGCATACTAGCATGGGGATATTAACTGAATAGCTCCATGGTACACTGGTTTAGAACTAACAAATGATAAAAATGCCTCTCCTACTCAAAAAGACTGCTTCCTGTTTTTTTATTTTTTTTGGTCATGAATGACAAATGAAGCATACCACCAATGCTGTATTGTATTCACCCATGGATGAACTGCAATACAAGACCAGCCCATGTTCAACGCCTACAAGATTAGTGGCTTGGCTATTTGTACTACTGATTACATGCAGTAGAACAAATACACAACACAAGTTTAATTAGGAGATCCGAATGTCAAAATGCACAAAGCAGAAAGATATCATGCTCTTTCTGTTTGCTCGCACTGTGGGTTGCAACAAGTATTGATCTTATCTAAACTACCCTTCAAAAGATTGTATCATGAAATAGAAAAATACTACAAATCTTGTGGGATATGAGCTGAAGACAGGGTTGGAAAAATACAAAGTCACTCGCCAATCAAATACAACCTGTTGAGGCTTAATTAAATGCTGCGAATACCACAGTATATTATAATATTTCTCCTCATCACAATTTATTTTTGCTCGCCTATGGCAAGCAGGTGAGTGGTTTTCCCAACCCTGGCTGAAGCCCACCCCCCATTCAGCACCCCTCCCCCCTTCAGCCCGAAGCCCCCTGTGCTTTTGTCCAAGTGCACGTCCTTAATCCCAGCATTTCAAGGCAAAAAAATGTTTACTTTACATTTACATTCCCATCTCAAACTAGGGTGACTTTCCCTCCTATCTCGCAGAAATTACACCCCTGCCTTTAAATCATGTTGGTGTTTTACAACTGCATCTAATGCAATTGCCAGTTGTAGGACTCACCCATACTACCCCCGGCAATGTCAGTCAAAGGTGAGTCATTGACATATAAAATAGTGACTCACATGTGCATCATTGTACCAAATTGTCAGTCACCAGAGTGACTCTGGGGTGGGTCAATTTACTTCAGACCCATTGACTTTGTACAGAGGTGATTGATTTGGGGTAAGTCATTTCCCAAAAATGTCAGTCACCTTAGTGACTGAGAGGTGCATCAATGTACATGTTTTGTCCACCCACTTTGGTGCAATGACTCACCTTGTAGGTGATGGAAACCGATCTTTTTTGTATATTATTCTGAAGGCCATCTACTGTCACGCGAATAAAATGTGATGGCATACATTTCATTTTAAATGATTACTGATTGGCTTATCAGTATATGTGTACATTGGACCGTTGTATTTCGACCAATTAAAAGACACAAATAGAAATCTATTTACCTTTACCTACACATTAGAAAATGCTGGCCTTCAAATAATCATGAAAGTAAAGTAAAGCCCTCAGCATGTTATGTATTAAAGATAATTCATGACTGTCTGCTTAAATTTCATGCTTCTTGCTGTTTTAAATTTTAGAGACCAAATGATCTTAAGAGCAAATCCATACAATGGTTAGAAATCTTTTAATTTCATACTTGGCGTAGCTTGAAATCTCTCATTAAATTAAAATCAATAAAAGACAGAACAAACACAGAAGTTAGATCTCCAAAATCAATTGGATACAAAGATAGTTAAAGCGACGACGACGACAACAACAAAAACAAAAACAACAGAAACAGAAACAAAAACAAAAACAACAACAAGAACAACAACAACAATAATATTTATATTTATATTTATATTAATATTGATATTAATATCTATAATAATATTTGTATTTATATCTATATTAATATCTGTATTAATATTTATATTAATATTTAAATTATTATTTATATTATTATTTATATTATTATTATTATTGATTTGAGTCACGAAAACCTTGCATTCTATTTGCTGGTGTACCTAATGAACTACTAACTAAAGCTTCAGGTTTAAAGGAATATTCCATAAATCTTCATTTTCATATATATTAAAGAGAACTATCAAAGAAACAATTTGGTGCAAAAAGCATGTTAATATATTTTGCCTTTAGGGAGATATTGCATTTCAAAGATTGCATGTGTGTGTTGAATAGTGACCTCACAGTGTACAGTGTTATGCCATCCAGACAGATCCAAGACAATTCTTATGTATTTCTATTAAACAAAATTTCTTTCATTTAGAGTGTAAGGTTCATGACCAAAGAAGTCTAAGCCGCTCTCCTCTCTACCCGCTTTCTACTAGTTCTACCACCCCTCCTTGATGGATACAAATATTGGTCATATCAATATTCGTTCCCTCCGTAACTCCAAACCTATTCTTGCTCATTTTCTTCGCCACTACAACATTGATGTTCTCTCCATCAATGAGACCAAACTCCCACAGGGTTTTAACTTCAGCATCAGAGGCTACAAGTTCTTTCATGCCGCCGTCATCCCTCCCCTCGGCAATCCTTCCCATGGGGGTGGGGTTGCTTTTCTCGTCAAAACCTCTATCTCTGCTACTCTCATTGCCACTCCTTCCATCCCCAATTGCAATGAAAGCCTCACTATTCAAATTCACTCTCCCTCTTCCAACAGTCTTTTCCTTTTGACCACTGTCTACTGCCCTCCTACTTCTATTCTGGATACTTCTCTCTTACTCTCTAAACTCAACTCCCCTCTTCCTAGCCTTCTCCTTGGAGATCTTAACTCCAGACACATTTCCATGGGTGACACCAAGTCCAACAGGAACGGCAACCTGCTTGTTCGTGCCATCACCCTCTACCCACTCTATCCTTAATCCTTATGGTCACCCTACTTATCAACACCCCTCGGGTAGTACCTCTATCTTGACTACGTCATTGCTAACTCCCATGCTACTCCTCTCTTTCAAAATGTCACTACTTGCCATGACCTTAATAGTGATCATTTTCCTATTCTTATCTCTACCAGCCCTCTTTCTTTCCAGTCTGTGCCTGGCCCTCATTACACCAAGGATATCCCCCTCTTTTCTAAAACCGACTGGGTCAATTTCCGCTCTTATCTTTCTTCACTCCCCTATCCTTCTACTCTCCCCACTACAGCTGATGAGGTCGATCATCAGATTTCCATTCTCACTTCTAATATCCAATCTGCTATCTCTCAGTGTATCCCTACTTTCACCCCCCGTCCTCACCGCTCACCCCTTCCTCGCCACATTCTAGCCCTCATCCACGATAAACGCCTTCGGCGACTTTACCAAAACCATCCCATTCCCCATGTCAAAACCCGCATCAATTCTCTAGGTCACAAAATAATAATAGCCATCAAACTCCACAAAAAATCTGAATGGGAAGCTGCTTGTCATGCTCTCCATGACACCAAGGACCCCAAGAAGTTTTGGAATAAATTCAAATCGCTTTCTGGCTCCCGTACTTCATCCACCATCCCACCCCTTAAAACCTCCCCACTGATCCCTCCTTTGTCTATAACATCCAAGCTAAAGTTGACCTTCTTAACGTTACCTTGTGTAACATCCAACAACTTCCCGTCATCCTACCTTTCTCGAACCTCAGCTTATTCTTGTTGACAATTTTGTCAATGACAACTCTCACCTTCTCAATCCTTCACCTACACCCACCGCTCCTTCTGGTTCCCCCTTGATGCTCCCATCACCTTGACCGATGTCCTCCAAGCCCTTAAACGCACTTTTTCGCAACACTGCCCCGGCCCTGACCGTATTCACTACATCATTCTTAAAAACCTTGATATTCATTCCTTACCCATCTTCTGATTCTCTACAATGTTTCTCTCTCTTTGGGTTACTTTCCTCCAGCTGGAAGTCAGGGAAGGTTATTTACTTTCCCAAACCCGCAAAGACCCCAGCAGCCCTCGTAACTATCGCCCCATCACCCTTCTTCCGACACTGGGCAAGATTTTTGAGAAGATACTTGCCAAGCGCATTTCTGACTACATGGAAAGCAACGACCTCTTCAACCCTTACCAGTTTGGTTTCCGTCCCAATAGATCCACTACTGACCCGCTTCTTCTTTTCACTGAAAGCATTTTCTCTTACATCAATCGCAACATTCCTTCTCTCGCTCTCTTCCTGGATGTAGAAAAGGCCTTTGATGCTGTTTGGCACAATGGTTTACGCTACAAACTCTCTCCTGCTTTAGCTTTTCCCCCTCGTATTACTACTCGCCTCCTCTCTTCTTTCCTCTCCAACAGACTTGCTTTTTCTGAGTTTTTTGGCTACCGCTCCACTTCCTACACTCCCAATGCTGGTGTCCCCAAGGCTCTACTCTCAGCCCCATCCTTTTCAACATCTTCGTTAACGACGTGCCTGCCCCGCAGGGTAACATCCGACTCTCTCAGTTCGCTGATGATATTGCCATCTGGTCCCCGGTTTTTCGCCCCACCCAACGGGTCTCTACCGCTCAATCCTACCTCAACACTATCATCAATTGGTGCTCTACTTGGAGAATCAAAATCAACGCTTCAAAGACTGTCTCCTTCCCATCTACAATCGTAGGATTGTTAAAGCCCAGAGGTTCCCTATGGTCCATATCCATGGTGTGCCTGTTCCCCACTCCTTTAAAGCCACTTTCCTTGGGCTTACCTTCACCAGCAACTTTCGCTTCACCCCTGGCTTACCCACATCAAGGCCACTCACTCCAAAGGCCGCCGCCGCCTTGCCCAACTGTGTAAGGTCTCTTCCTCAACTCTATCTTCTGCTAAATCTCTCCTCACTCTCTACAAATGTTTCAGACGACGCCCATCTTTGAGTACGGCCTCCCAGCCATTTTCAATGCCCCTTCTGGTCACATTGCCAAACTCCAAGTCATCCAGAACAAGTCCCTTCGGCTGGCTCTGAGACTCCCGCAGTACCCGCCTCACGGACCTTCACTCCCAGGCTAACGTCCCCCTTCTTAGAGACAGGCTCAATCATCGCATGGACACTCATCTCAGTGACGATAATCAACGCATAAACGACCCCACCTTTCTCAGCTGCTTAACTTTCACACCGGCCCCTCCTGCTTCCCTTCACCCCTAAACCTCTACCTCTTTCCCCCCCACCTGGTCATCCCTCCTGACTAGCCCTCCCTCTCCTTTTTTTGTCTTCCCCAGATTTACCTCTTATCAAGTTGTATACCGGTAAAAGGCCTGTTTACTGGCTTCCGGTTTTACAACTTCCTTCACAGTGCCATGACCTCGCCCATGCCAAAGACGTATTCTACTCCGGTAAAAAGCCTGTTTACTGGCCTCCGGTAGTATAGCTCAAGACCTTCGCCCAAGACTAGCTCAAGTCCATCACGCCAACTTAGCCTTCTTATGACGCCGGATTTGCCTATCACCTTGCCCATCCTTCCTCCGGTTCCTGCCTGCTCTTTGCCTTGTCTCCACGCCCTGATGTCATTCTTTGGTTCTTCTTTTGAGTTGTTTCTCTCATCTCTATGTTTGTTTGTCCGTATATACTTTATCATCCTCGGTAGTGTTTAGCAGAACCCGGCAGTCACCTCTGGTGACTGATGGGAAAATGCAGGTAACTACCGTGTCTGTCCGTTAATGTTGTGTATTCAATTGTTGTTGTGATGAGCAGATGGGCAAAGCACATTCTTATAAAGTATATGTTATACCCCATCTCTTTATATAAACAAAAAATGCGTCCGGTAATTAAGGAAAAGGCAATTAATTTTCAAAGAAATACAGGAACATTGTCTTGGATCTGCCTTTATGACATTACACTGTGCACTTGGAATTTGTATTCGAAGCTAAACATGTTTTATTCAATCTGACAGAATTGTCTGTCCCAAGGTATACATACTGTACATTCTCACATCTATTCTCAAGAAATTTTCAAAATGTTCTTAATCATTCCTTAGAGCTATTGATTTGTGATTAATCTAATCGCCAACATAGCGATTACTAATAACCAAGATTCTCCCAAAAATAGGTAAAAAAAAGAACAAACTCTTTTCAGCGTTCAATAAATTTCAATGAAATATTTGTGGAACTGATTGTTACCGCACAAAGACCATGCTTTTTCAAATCTCATCAAATGCAAAGACAGTATTGTATGCCTTAAAATTACCCGTTAGTCTGGTGAAATTAATTGAAAATAAAGTGGTTCAAATGCCCTTCAACAAGCACAGAAATCAAATATCAGCAATAAATTGGCTGATTTTGTAGCTGTCTTACTGGCATTTTACACAAGTGTGACAAAATCATTTATGTACAGGCCATAAAGTCTTTTAGCATAGAGAGATTCATTTTTAATTGTATAGCATAAGCCTTTTTAGTTATTGCATGGGTATTAAAAGTGTTGCTAATTGTTACTGTACACTAAGCCACCCATGTAGTACTTTCGCAATCAATCGTTGAAAATTTTCACCAAGGCTTTTGAAGTGTTGCAAGTAATTAGCGATCTTCAGATTTCTCTCAGAACTAGATGATTAATCCTGTTTACCTCTGCCAGCTTGCCAGAAGAAGTGCTTAGCTGGAACTCTTGTTAAAAGTACAGATCCTTTACAATAATTTCCTTTCTTCTACTGGAAACTGTTGCTGTTTTCTCAAGTTTATGATTTTTAAGAACGAATGATTTTTCATTCGAACTCAAATATATAAGAAACTTTACACTTTGACTATACATATTGTGGATACTATGTTTTGACTCCATAACAAATTCTTCTTTGCCGCAACCACACCTCAAACCACAGACATGCCTGTTTACCACATCGGAGTACTATCAAGTTCTCCCTTCCTTAACATCAAACCCACCACCTTATCTTATATTTCATCACAGCTGTTGACAAACCGTTCAGTACATCTAAGTTACTCAGCACTTTTTGCACTTCTATTAAATACATAACACACAATTCATGATGCCAACAAATATTACACACAACACAATCATTGAAGATTGCATAATTAATGACTTTATATTTCTTTACAACTAAAATATGATATTATATTGCACTCACTTGTCGCTACTAACAAAGTTTTATATTAATTTTTCTTTCATATTTGTGAAATTCTGCAAGCATAAGATAACCCAAGATTGAAAACTTAACGTAACCTAACTCGCTTTCACTATTCATATTACAATTACAGTTACGAGAAGCACTGGCATGGACAGCTTCCAAAGTCAAATATATGTTTGAAAGACAACTATAACAGTCTGTACGTTTTTTCAACAGAACTTGTAAATTTCAAGGTTACTATAGTTACAAGGTAGATGGGAATGTAGTTTTAGTTTGGCAGAGATAACGGTTAAGATTTACTGTCTCTTTGTTAAATCAGCTGCTCTCTTAGATTTCAAAGAGTTGGAGCTGGAAAAATTCTAAGGTTGCGGCGGTTATAACTGCAAGAAACATCAGGAATTCACGGGAAGAAAAAAAAAAATATTGAAAAAAAAATGAAAATATATACATTGTAGCGTGCCGCCAGCCTTATGGTACAGACTCGGAAAATCACACACAAGTCTTTCAATTGAAATAACGCTGGTTTAGTTTCCCAACAGTAACTCAAAGTGAACAAAATACAGCCGGGTGAGCAAATCAGACTTGAAGAGTACAGTCCATCAATTCAAATATGCAAAGTCTTAGCTGTATATACTGTATAGTCTAAGATGGCTAGGCTTCCTGTAGCACCACCTTAATGTCAACCAACTTCTCAAGAGTATTCGGTCTACCAACTTTACCAAACCAGCCCTATTTGGAAACTGGCCACCTCTCCAAATTTACAAGCATAGCTACTTACATCAGCAATGGGCAATGCCCTATAAAAGAGGTCACGTGGTTGCCCTCAGCCAACAGGATTACGACAAGTTTAACTTCTGTTTAACCCAGACACTAATTAGCATATTTGTCAAACTTGGAGTACAGATTTGTATAATTCACTGGTAGTAAACAACTAAAGATTTAAAAGACAATAGGCCTGTGGAGCATGACGAATGCCGAGCTGGAAATAACGATGAGCTTGGAAATAACAATGAGCTTAATTGGAAATAACAATGAGCTTGGAAATAACAATGAGCTTGGAAATAACAATGAGCTTGGAAATAACAATGAGCTTAATTGGAAATAACAATGAGCTTAATTGGAAATAACAATGAGCTTGGAAATAACAATGAGCTTGGAAATAACAATGAGCTTGGAAATAACAATGAGCTTGGAAATAACAATGAGTTTGGAAATAACAATGAGCTTGGAAATAACAATGAGCTTGGAAATAACAATGAGCTTGGAAATAACAATGAGCTTAGAAATAACAATGAGCTTGGAAATAACAATGAGCTTGGAAATAACAATGAGCTTGGAAATAACAATGAGCTTGGAAATAACAATAAGCTTGGAAATAACAATGAGCTTGGAAATAACAATGAGCTTGGAAATAACAATGAGCTTGGAAATAACAATGAGCTTGGAAATAACAATGATCTTGGAAATAACAATGAGCTTGGAAATAACAATGAGCTTGGAAATAACAATGAGCTTGGACTATTCCGAGGAATTTCACCACTACAGCAAGAGGAGCACTGAACTGCTCATCACAGGGGTATACTTAAGGAAAAGTTTGGGTAAGAGTAACACTAAATTAACAACCCTTTCAAAATATATTTTTTTTATATGTGGTAAATAGGCCTGTGTGTTCTAAAAACATCCACCATGTAATTGTGTGATGAAAAGTACATTAATTGCGAAAGAGTGAATTACATAAAGATGAATTCACTACATCAATATTAATTTGTCACAATTTTTTTGTGGCAAAATGTTCGACACCTTTCTTCAGAACCGTGGGAAATTATCAAATTAATTCTAACTCGGTTAAGAGTATTGGCAGAGGATTAAAAGGCAATAGATTAACATGTATGTTACAAACCTCACAACAATCTGTATAACAGCTAAATTTCAACTGATGCTACAAGATTACTTGGTTCTTTCACAGTTTTAAGATCAATTTTCCAAATAGAATTAGCTAATATTGCTTTTAATTGTCTCTAGACGTTTGAAAAAGTGATAAGTCTGATCTTAATCAGCAGCAGTGTGACCCTTTCGAGAAAAAAAATATGGCATAGATTACTGTAGCAACAATAGTTTTGTATCAGAAAATGGACAGGTTGTTCCTGTAATGCCACATGTGCCATATAAATGAAAGATCTGTGATTAAGGATAATAATTAAGAATGAAGATTTGAACGGCTGTAAAGTATCATATTTTAAACTGATTTGCAGAGCACCTTTTGCTGCTCTAATAAATTTTCATGACATTTCCAACAATCTGGTAAATGGTCCCATCTACCGTAGATCATGCCAGTGACGGTGCTATGGGAGGGGGCATTTCCCCATGCTCCCGACAAGACTGTTTCCCCCCAGAAATTTTGGAAAGTGACATTATTTTGTCCGAAACATAGGCTTTTGTACCCCCTCCATGAGACAAAATTGCCCCTCTCTCTGTCCACCACGACCAAAATACTGGTGCCGCCCGTGGATCATGCCTTCCGATATGTGTTCCTCCAAACCATGACCAAATTAATCATGAATACGTACCTTGCATGTGACTTTCTTGTTAAAGATCATGCCAAATGTAGAGAAACAGCAAATACAATGTCTCTCATTGAACTCCCTCTGACGAGACAGCACCAGACGTTTTTGCGCCTCTTGTTCAACAAACTGCTGTACTTCACTAAGTAGAAAAGGGAAGAAAATGATAAGTATTTGTATTTGTACATGCACATTCTCATGGTTGTTGCTATGGTAACTGCAAAACTTATTGACCTCGTTATATTTAACGTGTGGGGTCTTAAAAAGGAATTTTGCACAAAAAAAAATCATTTATCAAAATGTACATTTTTGTAAACGAGAGGGTCACTTTTATTTTCTGCGTGGGGTTTCTGAAATATGAAACAGTTAATGGACCGTCAAGCCATAAATATTGAAGAAAAAGCCACTGGGATTTCTTGGCAAAAAATACAAGTTGAAAACAGTCTTATTGTTAAAAAGATTAAAGTAAGGTTTCAACTCTCATGTGTCCCCCACTCTGATGCAACTTAACACCTAAAAATGCAGAGAGTACAATGATCAACATTTTACTAGGGAATCTTTACAAATTGTCATTGATTTTTTAGCTAAAAATCTTAAGCTATTTTTTTTTACACAAGAAGTAGGACACTATTTTTCTCTCTCTAAATTTGACACATTTAATGAAAAAACTCCACGGTGAGGCATTTGAACTGCATCCCATGAGTGCAACCTGATTAATACACCATGAAATCATCAGTCTTCAAAATGTTTCTTCAAACTCACAAAACCAGATTACGATGAAAAAGCCTCATTTAATCATGAAACACTCTCAATATTGCAGACACAGCTGAAGTCTGATCAATAATGATGGAATTAAGTTTTCTGTTCCCAGCTCTGTCTCATCACCTGTATTTTCCCTTCAAGCCATACGGACACTAAGAGAGAATCTTTGCTAATTGCTTTAGAGTCACAACTTGACAAAATTTGTCACACAAAATGGTTAGATATTCAGAATGACGTGCATCTTTCCTTCTAGAGTTTGTCTTTTGATGACACAAATCAAAAACTTGTAACAGTTTGAACATATCTTCCATTCTTAGTGACAAATTCTTTCTCAAAACAAAACCACCTGTTCGATTTACCGTCAAAATAAGATCTTTGTTTGTTTGTTTTTATTAAAGAAATTCTTTATCAAATAGTGTTGAATATATTTTTTTCAAATGTCATTTTTCATACCGTTTGAAATTGAACTATACATACTTTCTAGTGATATAGGCGATTTTAACAATCTTCTGAATACTCTTATGATCTGAGGTCAGAAATTATGTCTTCCAATTTTTACCTAAATATTTATAATATGAAACTCCTAGATTTCGGTAAATCAAGACTGCAAGTCTTTTGAAAGCTCCATTAACTTTTCCATGAAGTCCCAAGTTTTACCCATGCTAAATAAGAACTAAAAAACATAAGATTTATATACACTTGACTGGACAGCAAAAGGTATCAAAATTATAGTACTGTAATTACTTGTAGCTCACTATTCCTGGAGAATAAGTCTTATTATAATATTCAACACTATCTTAAAATCAATGGCAACATTTTCAAAAATTCGCACTTATTTGCATAATATACAAAAATTCAATGATAGAGATGTAACTTTAACATCTCTCTTGCTTCACAATTATTCTTTATTACTCTGAGACAAAGCTACACAAGTTTAACATCTCTCTTGCTTCACTATCATTCTTTATAACTCTGAGATGAGGCTACACAAGTTTAACATCTCTTTGCTTCATAATCATTCTCTATTACTTTGAGATGGAGCTACACAAGTTTAACATTTATCTTGCTTCACAATCATTCTCTATTACTTGGAGACAACAAAGCTACATAAGTTTAACATCTCTCTTGCTTCACAATCATTCTCTATTACTTGGAGACAACAAAGCTACATAAGTTTAACATCTCTCTTGCTTCACAATCATTCTCTATTACTCTGAGATGAGGCTACACAAGTTTAACATCTCTCTTGCTTCACAATCATTCTCTATTACTCTGAGATGAAGCTACACAAGTTTAACATTTATCTTGCTTCACAATCATTCTCTATTACTTGGAGACAACAAAGCTACATAAGTTTAACATCTCTCTTGCTTCACAATCATTCTCTATTACTTGGAGACAACAAAGCTACATAAGTTTAACATCTCTCTTGCTTTACAATCATTCTTCATTACTCTGAGACGAAGCTACACAAGTTTAACATCTCTCTTGCTTCACAATCATTCTCTATTACTCTGAGATGAAGCTACACAAGTTTAACATTTATCTTGCTTCACAATCATTCTCTCTTACTTGGAGACAACAAAGCTACATAAGTTTAACATCTCTCTTGCTTCACAATCATTCTCTATTACTCTGAGATGAGGCTACACAAGTTTAACATCTCTCTTGCTTCACAATCATTCTCTATTTTACTCTGAGATGAAGCTACACAAGTTTAACATTTATCTTGCTTCACAATCATTCTCTATTACTTGGAGACAACAAAGCTACATAAGTTTAACATCTCTCTTGCTTCACAATCATTCTCTATTACTTGGAGACAACAAAGCTACATAAGTTTAACATCTCTCTTGCTTTACAATCATTCTCTATTACTCTGAGATGAAGCTACACAAGTTTAACATCTGCCTTGCTTCACAATCATTCTCTATTACTCTGAGACAAAGCTACACAAGTTTTAATCTAATCCAGCTCGTAATTGATGCAGATGGAGGAATCTAATCATCGTCAGCGAGACTTGTCTCTGTATCGGAGAAGAAAATAACATTCTTTGATGCTTCCATTAATTCAAATTACTTTCATTAAGGTTTTGGGACAGTGTACATGTACATGCTGACTCATATGAAATACAACCAACAGGATTCAATAACTTGATCTGATGTTGGGACTTGAAATAGATCCTCTAAAAATGTATGAGAGGTTTCAGAGTGAAGTTAAATTCACGAATATATTTTCTGGTAAAAAGAAGCAGTTGCGAGCCAATCAAGTTTAGAGCGAAACAAAGAGAGAGTTTCATATTGAGAATGAAATTAAATATTGCGAATAATAAGTTTAGTAGCAAATTTGAAAGTAGGCACTTCGGGTGTACACTATTTTTCTGTTTATTCAATCGTGTATATTCAAACCATACCAAATTTTATCTCCTTCTGACAAAATTTCACTTACATCAGATATCTTTGAAGATTGAATTATTCCTACCTACATATCTTTCTAGTGTTTTCTTTTCATCATTAGTGCATTGATCTTAAAAAGAAAATAATTCATTTAATAATCAGTGATCTTTATCTTCATCTAGCTAGATGTTTGCTTACTTTTCAGAATTAGTCACTAAATGTCATACAAATTTCCTATCTTACCTTACACGATCCTTTTCTTTTTGACGTACTTTAAAGTCCCTCTGGATTACTGCCAATACCTGGCGGCATTCCTCATCCGACAAATGAGAGAGATTCAACTTGCGACCCATCCTGATTGGCTGATAGATTCAAGTAAGTCTGTTGAAAATAAAGATTTTTTGAAAGATTTCCTTGGATACATGACAGCCACAAATGAAATAAATTTCTTCAAAATACCGTATTCGACATAATAAGTGTTCCTGTTCTAACAAGCGCCCACCCAACATCTTCCGACTGATAACATAATTTATTTGATTAATTTTAGGCCTTAATATACTCAAGTTTTGTTACATTCTTAGCTTATTTCACGTGTGACACAATCTTTTTCTGTTGGTTAGTGTGGGGCTAGTATACAACCAGCTCACATACATGTACAGTGTAGTTCGAATAGCACACTGTACATAGGCACAAATTAGGAAAAAACTTTGGGCCTTAAAAGTGTTGCAATTCTATTTGCGTAAGCGCCCGCCCCGTCGAATACAGTATTTGCATTTTGTGAAATATTAGTTTTTCACATCAGTGAAGCTTCTGTCATGGTAACATCCCAAATTTTAATAACATGATCCCGATTCCATCGCCAGCGACACATTTTTTTCAAAATTCTGATACAAAGCACACAATGTGTCTAATTACAATTTTCTTCTAGCAGTCACGGATTAAAGAATACATAAAGTTCAGATCAACATCAAGAAAACTGCGATGGATACAAAGACAGCTTCCAGTTCAAGAAAGTACACTTTCTACAAACACAGCCAACTTGGGAGGAAATGAACGAAAAAGAATAACAAACAATCTTTTCAGTCTTGCATGTTTGCGAAGGTCACCATGCAAATTCTTTAAAACGTTAGGCAGAGCTATACAACAAGAAAACCTATGAATTTCCTTATGTTGACCTACATGTGTGTTGTTTTTCAATTTGAATCTTTACCATCGTTCTTTGAATGGGGGCAGTTGTATACAAACAAGAGATTTTGAATTTCCATCATACCCTCATATCAAAATATAGCAGCAGAAAAAAGTCTAAGATTTTCAGTGACTGAAATTTAGGACAGAATTTTTCAGAATTACATCAAAGCTCTTAAGCTTTTCTCTCTTTCATACTGTATGTCACGAATTTACATTCATTCAAAAGAGTCTTCAAACTCGGAAACTACATGTTCTGCTCTCATAATCTAAAGACCACCCTGTTCAATTTAAAGGAATAGTCCCCATGTTTTTTCGAAACATTTCATAAGGGAAAAAGTTTAGAAACAATTTAGTACAAAAATCATGTTGATATTTTATTCCTACCAGGAGATATTCAAATATTAAGGTTCACAAAAAATGTCCATAAACGAATAGCAGAAGGCTCAGTATGACGTCACAACAACACAATCTCCAAAATCTATTATTGTTTTTTATTAGCAAAAGCTGCTAGAAAAATAAATTGATGAAAGTTTGGTATTTATAAACATTGCCAAATATAACCTACTTCAATAACTTTTGGAAAATTGTTTCTAATCACACAGAAACAACCAATTAAGATTCAAAGAAATACATAAACATTTGCAATAGAATTGCCTCTATGACATCATCAAACACAAATTCATCATACTTACAAAAACTTTAAAATGCAATTCTGAAATCTTTAAAAATCCATATCTTCTGAACGGAATATGATATTAACCTGATTTTTGTACCAAAATGACTCTGAGAGTTTTATTTTACACACAAAAAACACACAAAAAACATGGGAATATTACAAAAAACCATTGAAATATTACACACAAAAAAACCATGGGAATATTACACACAAAAAAACCATCGGAATATTACACACAAAAAAACCATGGGAATATTACACCCAAAAAAACCATGGGAATATTCCTTTTAAGCTCTTTCTGATGAATATAAAATCTATATACCTTTAACCTCCATACATGCACATACTGTATGACTATCATCAGCAACATAGAGAGAAACAGGTACTCAAATACCTCATTCCAGAAGCTTAATTGCATTATGTCCCCTGACAAATTCTATGATTTAAAGGATTAGTTCAGTGGTCAAGTTTTATCTTATATGAAAGAGGAATTTAAAACAAACAAAATAGTGAAGAAAGCAATCACAAAACCTATTCCGTTAATTATATATTAAAGTTTAAAGCTCTGTTATATCAGTGGAGAAATGACTGGTATAGTAAGTTTACTATAAAAGGTTGGCACTTTCATCCTCACATTCTTAATAATTGTTAGTGTAATTTTAAGAAAATTCATATAACTTTTTTACTATTTGAATTATTTTTCCTCAAACTTTCTTAAGATGGTAAATTATAATTAACTTTACTAGATTCCGTTTTAATACTTTCCTGATATACCCAATGATTTGTAAGCCACAAAATCACATGACAAAATATGATAGAATACATTAAGATTTTGAGGCCATTGTGTCACAACTAATCTGCTTTCAGTCGTTTCTATATAGATGATACCAAACTTTAACCTTAAATATCTCCTAACGGAAGAAGATTTTTGAAAACTTTTTTAACCATTTTGTTTCTTTGGCATCCTTTTTCATATAAAACAGACTTGTCTGACCAATGAACTCATCATTAAAGGCACATCAAAACGGTTCTCCAAAATTTTGATTTTCCTTGGCCCTGTCCTCTCTGATCTCTAATTATATTGAGATTAGAAAAATCCTTGTTTATGAGCATCCAATTATGCTCCCTAGGGTACGGTACACATAAATTAACCTTATCGCATCTACAGTATATACTTGAGAAACTTGTATACCTGGAGAGACAGACATGAATGGACACACCCATAAGGGACAGGAGGGAAAATCTCCCCTCCGATTATGGAAATCTCCCCTAGGGTACGGTACACATAAATTAACCTTATCGCATCTACAGTATATACTTGAGAAACTTGTATACCTGGAGAGACAGACATGAATGGACACACCCATAAGGGACAGGAGGGAAAATCTCCCCTCCGATTATGGAAATCTCCCCTAGGGTACGGTACACATAAATTAACCTTATCGCATCTACAGTATACACTTGAGAAACTTGTATACCTGGAGAGACAGACATGAATGGACACACCCATAAGGGACAGGAGGGAAAATCTCCCCTCCGAATATGGAAATCTCCCCTAGGGTACGGTACACATAAATTAACCTTATCGCATCTACAGTATATACTTGAGAAACTTGTATACCTGGAGAGACAGACATGAATGGACACACCCATAAGGGACAGGAGGGAAAATCTCCCCTCCGAATATGGAAATCTCCCCTAGGGTGCAGTACACATAAATTAACCTTATCGCATCTACAGTATACACTTGAGAAACTTGTATACCTGGAGAGACAGACATGAATGGACACACCCATAAGGGACAGGAGGGAAAATCTCCCCTCCGAATATGGAAATCTCCCCTAGGGTACGGTACACATAAATTAACCTTATCGCATCTACAGTATATACTTGAGAAACTTGTATACCTGGAGAGACAGACATGAATGGACACACCCATAAGGGACAGGAGGGAAAATCTCCCCTCCGAATATAGAAATCTCCCCTCCGAATATGAAATCTCCCCTCCGAATATGGAAATCTCCTCTCCGAATATGGAAAAAATTACATTTTGGCAAAATCAGAGGATGGAATCGGACAAGAAAGATAAAGGAAAAGGGTGAAAAGCAAAACAAATAGATCACCAACATAAATATTGGGCACGTATACATTTGTGATTGTGCATTGTACAGGTATACAATCACCATTCCATAACATTTGGAAATGAAAGTCAAACAAGCAAAATGATTCAATTCATTGTCTCCCTTGCAATAGCTTTAACAGGAACGATGAAAATTATCCAAGTTACTGAACAACACTCGACACAAAAATGCAGGTCCAATATTTCCTAATATTTACACAACCTGTTGCTCTGCAATTCAGTACTTGAAACAGTTTTGTTTACTTGCAGTGAGGGTAAATGAATATCTGAGTGTATGTATATGGTTGGTTGCCAGGAATGTGAAAATCGACTACTCCCTATTGTCTAACTATTCCAAAGGTTAAGTTCTCTGTAAGTGCACAACTACAGTATATGAAATTATATTGTCAGTGGTTCTTGGAAATCAGTTTGATATGAAATGAGTTTTATGCAGTCAGTTCCCAGCCTCGCATTAATGAGGTGGTTTGACGTCATCCTCTTCGCACAGGGCTCCGCCCACTTTCAGAAATTCAGTTTTCGCGAAACCGATCACTGAAAGAGACAATTTTCTATCACGTGAGGTATCACCTGACAATGTTGTAGCAGTAAAGTTTCTAAGCTAGGTGGGAGTTCGCTGATTTTCCTTTCCATTGATACCAAATTTTCAGACTTCCAATTTTGCATAATTGTCATTTGTATTTGTGTACTAAAATTATTGGCTTAATTGTTGGGCTGACCGGCTTCCTTCATATGAAGGTAAAATTGATCGATAATTCTTAGTTGACACAATAAGCTTTCTGCCAGTATAAATTTGTATGGGCCCGGCGGCGATTATGACAGTGCTTTGAAGTTGAAAATAGCCACTATTACAGAGATTGGCAATAGAATTTACATGCATTTTTATCGCAATCAAGAGTAAGTTAGTGGTAGCTAATGTAGAATAAGATTTATTTTACATTCATCTCATTTACTCTGACCTAGCCCAGGGCATAGCTGTCAATGTGTCATTTAATTTCTTTTGATCTGTGCAGCATTAAATCCAAAAGATAGTTTATCATAAGCATATTTGAAATGTGGTGTTGTATAGTGAAAGAGCAAGGTCTGTTGTGAAAATGAGAAGGGTGTGTCCATAGTTACAAATCATCCATGGATCTAGGTTTTATATTTACAGGATAAAATTT
Organism: Chiridota heheva; assembly: GCA_020152595.1. Taxonomy (NCBI): domain Eukaryota; kingdom Metazoa; phylum Echinodermata; class Holothuroidea; order Apodida; family Chiridotidae; genus Chiridota; species Chiridota heheva. Next base: position 1,622,266 of record JAIGNY010002050.1, read on the forward strand.
ACAATCAGGTTATTTTCAATATCAACCTAGTGTGTTGCCATGTTGGTATGCAGTATTCTAAAAATTGTCTTGAAATACCACATTAGACAATGAGGAAATACTTCAAGACCAAGATATCTAGACTGCAGATTATCTACTAGGCCTTAGCTTGAGGACTTAAATAAGCAATCAGAGTGGTTGTGAAACTTTTCCTTCTTATGTGTATGTGTTTTCTTTTTTCCAATTGAGTGTTTCATTGATCTCTCATTTCTGTTGAAAAAATTCTTGTGGCACTACTTATCCACATATGTACCTTGCATGGGGTTGTTTTAATAAGAAGTAAGTTGTTGTGAACATTTGTGTTTATTGTCTGTAACAGTTGAAGAACAGTACTGCATCTGTGTATTCTGTTTATATTTCAATGGTATATTTATTGTCAGTATCAGAAGTAAATAAAATGTTGAAGAAAAAGTGTCCTCCTCCTGGGAATAGCATTGCCAATTTTGATTGTTGCAAATTAATGCTATCATGCAAGCATGGATATTAAGAACACCAGTGAAAGTGCCCATGTGGTCCTTTTGTAGCGTATCATGCTATGCCATACAACTAGCCAACATTCTACACAGGCCTACTCATACAATGCGTATATGATTATTATCCGCTGTTATGTTTTAGGCTATTTTGAGAATAACGTGATTTTTTAAGGTAATTTTTATTTTCAGTGTTTCGGTTTAGAGGTCATTCTCACACTACAAGTCAGTGTTTTTCTGACCCAGGTCCATAAAAAAAATTGATTATTTTTTGTTATGTGTGAATTTCATTAATATTAATGGCATTTATTAAATCACTATCATAGTATATTAACAAAATAATCTCAACTTGCATTAAAATTTTGTTAGGAGGCAAGAGTCCAATCCATGGTTTACTCATGAAAATTCACACAAGGCAACAAAGCAACAATGTGTTTTACAAGTTGAAGAAAGTACATGAAATCAGGGAATTGTTATTTAGGATAACAAATCCCTGGTGAAATGGTATTCTAGCAGTATAAGCAAATTTAGCCCGCTAAGCATAGCAGGGATATCTCCGAGAGTTATACTTACCTTCCATGCTATGAATATGCAATCTGGTCCAATGACCTGATTCTAACACACTTCTAACCGACTTTAAAAACGTAGTTACCAGCCCAGCCCTGACCTCCACAATTCCTCTACTAACCCTCACTTAACATTCCACACAGGCCTGAACGAGAGGGGAGGCGGGCCGGGATGCATGGAAGGCAAGTATAAGTCTTGTAAATATCCCCGCTACACTTAGCGGGGTAAAATTTACTTCTAGTTATACCTTACCTTCCATGCTATAATATATGCAATCAGATTGCAACCAAGGATAGGAAGGGAGTTCAGGTTGCAGCACAATTTTCTAAAGGCTGGTACTAATACTCGCGCTAGTTTTATCCTGCTTAAAGGATGACACCCCTTTTCCTCCTAAGGACGAAAGACCTCTGAATAGGAACTATTATAAATAGTAACCCACTGCTAGTTACTGTATAACAAGAGAACAGCACCCTGTTAATAATAACCGAGGCAAAACGTCTACAGAACATAGGTTAAAGTCACCCGCAAAATCATGCAAACAGAATCTGTTAGTGAACAAAGTCAAACTGTAAACAACGCCCAATACGTCATGATAAAAACACACAAGGTTCGTCAGAGGACCGAAGTGGTTTAGTTAAACAAGAAGGGATCAAACCATCTGTAAAGGTAAACTAAACAGAAGCTGCCAGAACCGCGACAGAACCATGTTGGTAATACATAAATGAAATAAAAGGTGCCAAATTTCGGAAAGATTCGTTAGTAAAACAATTGCCAAAACAAGCTTCGCTAGTAAAAATAAATGAAATAAAAAGAGCCTGAACAACAGCAAACAAATTTCGGTAGTAAAAAGTTTGTTTGTTTGTTTGTTTGATGAGGTCTTAACGGCACCACGACAACAAAGGTCAAATTGTGCCTGAGAGGTCAGATCATTTTAGAGGTAGTAAGGAAAGAGACCAGGGGAAGAATGAGAGAAATTCAAGAACAAAAGCCAGAAAGCTGTGATCGAGAGAGGAGGTGCATGGGTAAAACTAAAAACAAAGTAGAGAGGGGGTGGAAGAGGAGGATTAAATATGGTTGTAGAGGGATGCATGCTGAAGGATGGAGACTATTTTATCTGGAGGATTTTTTTGGAAGAACTCAGCAATTGAGTTGTGGGGAGCGAGAGAAGCTCTGGGAAGGTTGTACAGGGGGCAAGCAAGGAGAACGTGTTGGATTGTAAGGATGCAGTGGCAATTGTTACAGAGGGGTTGGGGGAACCAATAAGGAGGTGGGAGTGAGTGAGGTGGGTGTGACCAATTCTAAGACGGGTAATATGAGCGTTGTCGATCGAGAAAGGTTGTTGATGGTGGGTTTGATCGGGATTGTGGGCTGGATAACATGGAGTTTGTTATCAATTTGGAAGTTCCATAAGGTTTGCCAGCGGTCACGAACAAGAGAAGCGATAAGCGGTTTGATGTCAGAGAGGGTTTTGGGAAAAGGGGAAGGGAGGAGGTTAAGGGCAAGCTTAGCGGCTGTATCAGCCCTGTCATTGCCAGGGATGCCAACATGGCTGGGTATCCAGAAGAAAAGAACACTTTTCCTGCAGAGGGTGGGAGAAAAGAGTTTCGGAGGAGGAGGTGGCAGGTGAGGTTATCCCATTTAAGATTGAGTAATGAAGTAAGAACAGCCTTTGAGTCAGAGAAAATGGCAAAGTGACTAAGAGGAGAGTACTCAATAAAGTTGAGGGCGAGGAGAATGGCCTTAGCCTCGGCTGAAAAGATGGATGAGTGGTCAGGAAGTCTGCTACTGAGGGTGATGTCTTGGATGATGGCAGCAGCAGCTGTCTTGTTGCCTTCCTTGGAGCCATCAGTATAGATGGAGGTGTAATTTGAGAGTTGGTCTTTGATTTGGTTGTGGAGATTGATGAAGAGATTAGGGTGAGTATGAGTTTTGTTATAAGTGGAGAGGTCTAGGTGAACAGAAGGAAGGGGAGTGGCCCAAGGCGGAAAAGTGGGCCAGGAATAGGTGCCGAGAGTGGCGGGGTTGATGCCAAGTTGAAAGAGGTCTGATTTAATGCGTAAGCTGAAGGGGGGCGATAGGGTTTTAGTCCTATCAAAGAGGGAGGAGAAATTGGGGTACCTGATGAGGTTGTAAACAGGGTTCTGGGTGTTGGTGAGGACTCTAAAAGCATAGGAGAGGCTAAGCTTTTTACATCTAAGTAGAAAGGGGGGTTCGTTGGCTTCAACATGAAGGCTAGTGATTGGGGAGGTCCTGTAGGCTCCTAGACAAAGCCTGAGGGCTTCATTTTGGATGGTGTTAATGTGGTTGAGGTATGAGTTGTGAGCGACACAGTAAACAATATTGCCATAGTCAAGCTTGGCACGAATGGTGAGCCTGAAAATTTTGAGGAGAGCATAGCGGTTCGCTCCCCAAGTAGTGTTGGAGAGCAGGCGGAGGAGGTTGAGGGAGCTATTGCATTTTAGTTTCAGGTTGGTGATGTGTGGCTTGTAGGTGAGCTTGGGGTCTAGAGTTAGACCAAGGAACCTTGTGTTTTCAACTTTAGGGATGCGATTCCCATTGAGCACAAAGTTCGGGTTGGGGTGGAGGTTGTTGAAATGACAAAAGTGCATGCAGACTGTCTTGTCTTTGGAGAATCTAAAACCGTTATTGTTGCTCCAGACTTGCAGCTGATTGAGGCTGGTTTGGAGCCTATTTTCAACAATAGGAAAGCTAGGGAGGAGTAGAAGATGGTGAAGTCATCCACGAGAGGGTACGTTTGATGCTGGGGCCAAGGTCATTCCCGATGTCATTAATGCTCAGGTTGAAGAGAGTGGGGAGAGGATGCTGCCTTGGGGACGCCCTCTTCTTGGGGGTACAGCTTGGAGAGGGCGTGGCCAATCTGAACTTGGAACTGCCTGGGTGAGAGGAAGTTTTGAATAAAGATGGGGAGGTGGCCTCTGAGGCCAATGGTGTGAAGTTTCGGGTAATGCCGTATTTCCAAGTAGTTTCGAAAGCTTTCGAGGTCAAAAAATATGGCAATGAGGTGTTCCTTTTTGCAAAGGATTCCCGGATAGCGGTGTCGGCGTAATTAACTGGTCTAGGGTATTGCGGCGTTTTGGAAGCCGCTTTGGTGAGGAGAGAGGATTCTGTTGGTCTCGAGGAACCAGTTTAGTCTCTGATTAATGATCTTTTCCATAATTTTACAGAGACAGCAAGTAAGGGCGATGGGTCGGTAGCTGGTGGGGTCGGTGCTATCCTTCCCCGGTTTAAGGACGGGGATGACAATAGCTGTCCTCCAGATAGGGGGAAAGGAGTGTGAGGACCAAATGTGGTTGAAGATGGTGAGTAGGGTAGTGGTGGCTTTGATGGGGAGGTGTTTCAGAAACTGATAGGGGATGTTATCTGGGCCCTTGGAGGTGCAGCCAGCGTCGCTGATGGCTTGGTTTAATTCAGAAAGGGTGAGAGGGGTGTTGTAGCTTTCGGAGTTGTCAGAGGGAAAAGTGATTCTCCGGGCTTCATCGCAAGCTTTTTTGATTTTGAAAGCATTGGAGTAGTTGGTCGAGGCCGAGATGTTGCTGAAAGAGGCGGCGAGGTGGTCAACGATGTCTTTTTTTGCGGTGAGAAGGTCTCCATTCCAAGAGAGATGGGAGATGGAAGATTTGCCTACTCTGCCGTGGAAGCTGTTAACCATTCTCCAAATCTTCTTAGTGGGGGTGTTGGTGGTGAGAGAAGAGATAAAGTTGTTCCAAGTGTTGGTTTTACTGTCCTTGATAGTGCGTCTGGCCTTGGCACGGCTGATGCGAAAGAGGTTAAGGTTATGGGTGGTCGGGTTAGTTTTAAAGTTCCTGAGGGTTCTTTTCCTGTTCTTGATGGCGGTTTTGCAGTCATCTGAGAACCAGGGGTTGGGGGGATGATTTGGGGGTTTGGAGGTTTTGGGAATTGAGCAGGTGGCGATGTTGATAATGAATTTAACGTGCCAGAACAACGGCCCAAATCAGTTAATGAACGACCAAGACGTTAAGAAAATTAACGAAATAATCGTAACTGAACGAGCGAACGCGAATAATTGAAAGCAAGAATATTCACCTCAAGAAAGGGGTGGTCCTCTTCTCGAAAGAACGGCCCTTGCAACTCCACCTTGGTAGTCTAGTAATTCTTTAGATATGCGGAGACCAATGTGGCTGGTGTTTTCCATACCGAGCTCGAAGAATCTCGTTGAGGGGAACCCCACCAAAAACCACAATTGATGTAGCTATGCCTCATACCTGATGTGCCTTAACCGAACGTTCTGTGAATAACGCGGATTTATTGTACGTGATTGCCTGAACAATCCAACGTGAAATCGTATCACGCAAGACGGTGCGATGCAGATTTTGTAAGAACACGAATAACGTGCTTACGTCGTTCCGAAAAGATTGCGTACGTTTAATATAGTGTTTGAGACATCGAACTGGGCACCAGGCCTTGTCCTCTGCCGTGTCAGAAAACGTAGCGAGTGACGGACGGAATATAGGTTCTGGTAAAAACTTTAATGTTTGGTTCTTGGCTAGGAAGACTGGGTCAGGCATGAATCGAACACCTCGTGATTCAAGCAAATATGGCTTTATTTGAGCGAAAGCGCGTGAACAATAACTCGTCCATGACCGGAAGCTTGTACGGGAAACCTGCGATAAGATTGAGCAGCTGAGGGAACCACTGCGTCTGGCAGAGGCCGCGGAGAGTAGAAATACTGTTTTGATCGTCAGTTTTTTGAGTGGACATTCCGACAAAGGCTCAAATGCAGCCTATGCTAATGTCTCGAGAAATACCTGCATATTCCAAGGGGGAGCAAGGTGCCAAACTGAAGGTCTCTGTAAGAACATTCCTTTAATTTATCTTTCCAGAGGCTGCGCGTCAGTACCTTGACTGTATTGATGGATTTATTCAGGTTAAACTGGACCAACAAAAAATCAGCTACATCACCGAGAGGCGCCATATGCGCAGAAACCAATCTATCCTGGCACCTCCAGTCTGGAAGCATAGATCCCCAAAGTGGAAGGTCTCTAGCTTCGGGCTGCCATTTAAGCAGCTGCCTCGGAAAGACCCTGCGACACAAGGGATTTGCGGATAGAGGCTACACAGTCAAATGGAGTGCTCTTGGATTGTGGTGCAGTTTGCCAAAGCCTGGGATTGAGACTAACTCGTCCGTGACCGGAAGCTCGTACGGAAAACCTCCGATAAGATTGAGCAGCTGAGGGAACCACAGTTGGCCAGGCCAGTTAAGATCTACCAGAAGACACTGTGAAGGCGTAGCCCACGAAGTGGGTCCACCTGTCTCTCCAGACTCTCAGGTCGGGTGTCAGAGCTCAAAAAATTGGTAGCTTGTGGTTGTCCATGGACGCGAACAGATCTATGTCCGGGAGACCAAAGGTCAACCAGATCGCCTTGGCCACCCGCGGAAGGAAAGCCCATTCTATGGAGGCTCCTTGGAGGTGAGATAACAGATCCGCAATCGTGTTCACCTTGCCTGGCAGGTGGATCACCTGGAGTGTTACCTTGTTCGTCATGCACCAAGACAGAGGAGACTTGGCTAGGATCCAGAGTCTCCTGGATCTTATGACTCCCTGTCAGTTGATATATGCCACTACCATGGTGTTGTCGGTGCGTATGAGAACAGTCTTATTCCATACCTGTGGTAGGAAATGAACAAGAGCCCGGCGTACTGCCTCTAGTTCCAACAAATTGATGTGTTGACTACACCAAGTCCCCATCCAAAATCCCGCGACTTGGGACCATGCTAATTGCGCTCCCCACCCCGTCAAAGACACATCAGTCACCACTGACACTGAAGGGCTGACGGGTGGAAAAATCGCTTCCTGTGACGGGTGAGAGTGGATGCACCACCACCGAATGTGGGGGCCACTGCCTGTGTACGGGGGACAAGGACACTGAGGTCCCTCCTGGATGGGACGAAATGATCCAGTAGATGAAATTGTAGATCCTGTATGTGAAAGCTGCACATGGGGACTACATCTACTAGGCTGGCTAGGTATCCTAGGAATACCAGCCACGCTCTCGCCGGCAACGCCGGTTGCGAGAGGAGGACGTTGGCTCCCACCCTCATAGCTAGGATTCGCTCCTCCATCGGTCATATATGACCTTGTGTAAAATCCAGGACTGCTCCCAGCAAGGTGGGAGTCTGAGAAGGAACTAGATTGGACTTGGCGGGGTTGATCACCCACCCTAAGTCCTGAGCCACTCTTATGACTACGTTCGTGTGTTATGTGACGGTGACTGTGTCTACTGCAACGATCAGTCAGTCGTCTAGGTACATAAAAATCCTGATGCCTTGCTTTTGCAGGAAGGCTGCTAGAACTCTCGTAATCTGGGTAAAGACCCTGGGGGCAGTCGATAGCCCGAAGGGTAATGCCCTGAATGTGTACGGAACTCTCTTTTGAATTGGAACGACAGAAATCGCCTGTATTTCTCGAGCATCGGCACATGAACATATACATCCGCGAGGTCGACAAAGGTGGCCCACAGGCCCCTCATTAACTGAGGGAGGATGGAGTGAAGAGTCTCCATCTTGAACTTTAACGGACAAATGAACCTGTTGAGTAATCTCAGATTGATGACTGGGCGCCACTTGTTCCCCTTCTTGGGGGCCAGAAAAAATAAGGTTTCTGGGAGGATTCGAGATAAGGGTGATGGCATTCTTTGCCAACAGCTCTCCGATCTCTGTCCTCAACAACTCTATGTGGTTGCTCAAACGAGGCGTGGGGGTGGGGCGAAAGACCCCTCCTTGGGGCGGGGGAATTGTGGTCTCCTGATGGTAACCCTGCCGAATGGTTCGTAGCACCCATTTGTCTGTGGTGATTCTCTCCCACGCCTCTGAAAATTTCCCCAAATGCCCCCCGACTGGACTGCCCGTCAACAGGGGGTGGGTCAAAAGCGCTGTCCCTTGCCCTTCCCTTACCCTTGGGAGGAAGAGACACCCGCTGTGCGTGCAGAGGGGAAGGAGCGTTGACCGCTCTCTGCCACATTTACTCTGCCATTCCACGAAGTAAACTCCTGGCTAGAGGAAGAAGTTGTATTGGGCCCCGTTACTGCGTTACGGCAACAACTGGCCCATCGCCGGGTAGGCTTACCGTGACGGCGACGTGCAGAAGGAGAAAAAAAAAGGCTTTGTCCTCGCTAACAGCTTTTTAGTCTTCCGAAGATCGTCCTGTCGGCCGGCTTGGCATAACAGGACATCATGGAAGTGACCTGCAAATAGGTCCGGGCCTTCTGTTGGTAAGTGCTGAAGGTCCCTCTGAGTGGCTTCAGAGAGTCCAAGGAGAGGGAGAACATTCTTGCGCCTCTCCATGACTACCTTTGTGGAGACTCTGGTGAGTTGGTCGACTGTCGCGTTGAGCAAATCGGAGAGTCCGGTTAACAAAGGTGCGATCGTTGTAAGGACGTCGGCTGGCAGATGTCTATGCAGTACCGAGTCTAATCCCTCTGTCACCCATACGGCGAGGGCTTGGTATTTAAAGACCCGCCGTATGGCCCGGTCAACAGCTGTTAACAAATCTTCCCTCCGCTGGACCGAACACACGACATGTACTGGTAATGTTAAATAAAATATAGGCTCTCTTGTAACATCTGTAGCTTCTTGGAGCTGTAGGAAGCCGACTCCTTGAACACCCTGTGATGAAGTCGGCCCAATACGCATGCGCCAACATCGAAAGAAGAAGTTGGCCTAATGCATACGAGAACCTGTACTGAAGATATCCCAACATGTCAATACAATGCATAGTATAATGCTAGGCTCTCCTCGTGGAAGGGCGAGCCGAGGGTGAAAAACACTTAAACCTAGGGGCAAAAGGTCCACTAAACAGGCACACTGGGTGCTCTGGGGACTAAAAACACCCGCCGCAAGAGTGGGACTTTCTCGAACTAGCCACCCATTTTGTACGGATGTAGGCAAAAACAATCTATCATAAGTGTAGGCTTAATGGGGAAAGTCCTGTGAGTCGAACCGAAGAATTTACGGTCCAATTTACGGTCCCATGGCTACCATGTTTAACCTCAGAAGACTTGAAAAGGCAAACAGAATAAGGCCGAAGAGCGTATAAACCTGCCTGGTAGGAGCTGCAAGGGAGAAAATTGTTAGAAAAGGTTCACATTTCTAAAATAAAATTTGACAAGTTTCAGCTATGTTGTGATAACAATGCACTGAAAAGAAGTGAGGGTTATTACAAGTATCATGGAGGTCAGGGTTGGGCTGGTAACTACATTTTTAAGGTCGGTTAGAAGTGTGTTAGAATCAGGTTATGAACCAGATTGCATATATCATAGCATGTAAGGTAAGGTATAACTAGAAGTAAATATAAATGTATTTCACCCTATAAATTATAGCAAAATAATAGTGAAAATACTACTGCATAGGCTGAATTTGAGAAAATCAGTATTGACAGATTGACACCACATTCCATACACCAGGGTTCTAATTATCAAAACCTTGCATACACTTAGTACGTGAATTCAGTTGCCTCAAGAAGCTCTGTCATCACTAAATCTCATTCATTTTATTCTTGAACTTGATATACAATGAAGATTCCCCATGTAATCTAAAATTTATATTGTTTGTTTTTTGAAAGAAAATATCATGTTATAGGGGGATTAAAAGGGTAACTTTGTGGCTATTTCGCGCGAACGCCATTTCATGAACATTTCATGAGTACATACGAGATTACGATACCGATGTAAACAATACCATGTGACTGCTCATTGTCCAATCATGATACAGATTGCACGATATTAGCAAACTCAACATGGTTCCTCTAGAAATCGGTGCAAAGCTTGCGAGCTCCTGACAGGCTTCCTCTGATTTTCATACTTATCTTCATAGATTTAAATAGAAAAGGAATTTTTCTGTCACATATGTAAGATCTTGTGGACCCAAAACTGGAAATGTGTATTGTGACCACGTTTTCCGACAGCCATTTTTTCTGAATCATTAATCGTTATAAATCTTTCTGATTTTCATTATTTTTTGCTCAAATTATTTCTTAAAATGTTAATGGATGGTAATTTCAACCCTTTATTTGGCTAAATTTTATTTATTGATACCGTTTTCTACCATAACAAAGCTGTAATCACCTTAAAAAACAGCATTTTCCAGCTCATTATACATTCACAAATCTGAGTGGGCGGAATACGCACAGAGGAGAATAAGCGGCTTCTCGCGAGGCTCGGAACTCACTGTATTCTGCGAATGTTAGAAAACAAATTACAGCATCTCATACTGTGCATTACAGTCCACTAATGAAAATAGCTGATCAAAACTGTTTACCAATGGATCATTTTAAATTTTGATGAATTTCAAGGTTTTCATATGCAAATGCATGATGTACAATATGAACAGACAGACCACTCTATTTTTTTAACAAATTGATTGTTTATTATAAAAAGTCACACTTTCTTGAAGGTACAATAGGTAGCTTAATCTCACAAAAAGGCTTTGAATCTCATTCCTACCCCAGTCAAAATCTAGGTCTAAGACATTCTCATCAGTTTCAATGACTGAAAGAATTACATACGTGAACATGGACGCTGTGTGAACCTGGACCCTCGTGGACGTGGGCGCGTTGGCGTGGGCGTGGGCGCCCGGCGTGGGCGTGGGCGCCGGCGTGGGCGTGGGCGCCGGCGTGGGCGTGGGCGCCGGCGTGGGCGTGGGCGCCGGCGTGGGCGTGGGCGCCGGCGTGGGCGTGGGCGCCGGCGTGGGCGTGGGCGCGGCGTGGGCGTGGGCGCCCGGCGTGGGCGTGGGCGCCGCGTGGACCTGGGCGCCGCGACCGTGGACCTGGACCGCGCGTGGACCTGGGCGCCGCGTGGGCGTGGGCGCCCGGCGTGGGCGTGGGCGCCCGCGTGGGCGTGGGCGCCCGGCGTGGGCGTGGGCGCCGGCGTGGGCGTGGGCGCGCGTGGGCGTGGGCGCGGCGTGGGCGTGGGCGCCCGGCGTGGGCGTGGGCGCGCGTGGCGCGCGCGGCGTGGCGTGGGCGTGGGCGTGGGCGCGGCGTGGGCGTGGGCGCCCGCGTGGGCGTGGGCGCCCGGCGTGGGCGTGACGCCGGCGTGGGCGTGGGCGCCCGGCGTGGGCGTGGGCGCCGGCGTGGGCGTGGGCGCCGGCGTGGGCGTGGGCGCCGGCGTGGGCGTGGGCGCGGCGTGGGCGTGGGCGCCGTGGGCGTGGGCGTGGGCGCGCGTGGGCGTGGGCGCCCGGCGTGGGCGTGGGCGCGTGGGCGTGGGCGCGTGGGCGTGGCGCGGCGTGGGCGTGGGCGCCGGCGTGGGCGTGGGCGCCCGGCGTGGGCGTGGGCGCCGGCGTGGGCGTGGGCGCCGGCGTGGGCGTGGGCGCCCGGCGTGGGCGTGGGCGCGCCCGGCGTGGGCGTGGGCGCCGGCGTGGGCGTGGGCGCGCGTGGGCGTGGGCGCCCGGCGTGGGCGTGGGCGCCCGGCGTGGGCGTGGGCGCGCGTGGGCGTGCGTGGGCGTGGACGCGGCGTGGGCGTGGGCGCGGCGTGGGCGTGGGCGCCGCGTGGGCGTGGGCGCCGGCGTGGGCGTGGGCGCGCGTGGGCGTGGGCGCCCGGCGTGGGCGTGGGCGCCCGGCGTGGGCGTGGGCGCCCGGCGTGGGCGTGGGCGCCGGCGTGGGCGTGGGCGCGTGCGCGTGGGCGTGGCGCCGGCGTGGGCGTGGGCGCCGGCGTGGATGCCGTGGGCGTGGGCGCCCGCGGACGCCATGGGCGTGGGCGGGCGTGGGCGCGGCGAGGCGTGGACGCCGCATGGACGTGGACGCCGCATGGACGTGGACGCCGCGTGACCGCCGCGTGGTCGTGGACGCCGCATGGACGTGGACGCCACGTGGACGTGGACGTAGACGCCGCGTGAACGTAAACGCCGTGTAACACGGACGCCATGTGAACGTGGATATCATGTGAACGTGGATACCGTGAAGATACAATCCAATCCAACTTTTCTAATGGGTCAAAATGTACAACCACCGACCTGCGCCGATAAGCCATTTAATTACTGCCATGGAAGTGTGGTTACTAGTTTGACCAGGTTTATTGGTGAAGATCAAGCAATTTGCGTGACACAAGATTTCCCTCTTTAAATGTTACAAAAATCAAAAGTATAAAATCCTCCAAATCAGCTTAGCCAAAATTGTGGTGTGTATGAATAGGATAACAAGCTCAATATTTGTACTCTTCCTTATATTCTTTTCTTTTCTTATATTCAAGTCTTTCAATATGATTACTCTCCCCCTACATGTAGATGTTAAGTGGAGGTATTATCAGATGAATTACTCTCCTTCAAGCAATTGTGATACATTGAGTAAAAACAATGGGTTTATGAAAGCAAATAGACATCTATGGCCATTCTTATATCACACAAATCTGCCTGTAACAACTAAAATTTAATAAAACTGTAAAATTGTCTATTTTGTATTCATTTATGAGGCAAATTTTCCTATTGATGTGCTTTTCACTAGTTTACAATAGTGCTGTCATGACATGGCTCTATAACATATCGATTATCGTGGAAAAACATATTGTAATATATTAGTATATCGGAATACTTTTCAAGAAAACTGACTCACAACACAAATTGTTGATATCACTAATGTTACTTCTTTTATAATGAAGGCAAGAAAAAATGCAAAAAATGCAGATCTAGCAAAAGACATGATTGCGTGACTATTATGTTCATTATGCATCATGCACGTGTTTGGTAATTCAGCAAACATGACCTGGAATCATCGAAGTGAGAGCCTGAGAGGCATGTCCTGGGACAATTTTTTGTTCTTTTTGCCAACTTACATCGGAGCATGCCAGTGTGGGGTGAAGAAGCGCGATTTTTAATTAGTTATTTTTAAATTTCACAATATTTTTGCATGTTTTTAATGGCCTAAACTTGAATTTTAGATTTGATACTGTAACATTAGAATTGTAACATATGAAGTAGCCTAGCCTAGTTGCACGAAAATTTCTTAGTTGAGTATTAGTTTTTGGTTTCGCGATATGTGTTAAGAGGCATATTTCATGTCGTGGGAAAAGAGATATCGCAATATCCCGATAATCGACATGTTAGGACAGCACTAGTTTACATCAATTTACCTGCAACCTACCTATCCATATACAGCATCTTGGAAGCATAATACAGTGCCTATCCATATACAGCATCTTGGAAGCATAACACGGTGTTCTGCATACCATAAATGAGTAGGTGGGTAAGTTGTCTGAATAAGACTTTAAAAGTTAAGTTGAATCAAAGGTGGTTTTTATACTAAAGGGGTGTAATTCTCCTCCATTAACTAGGAGGGGGATGGGAAAATATCCCAAGGGAGTTTGGGGCAGAGCGAGCCCCAATCAGGAGTGTGGAGAAAATCTCCACATCGCTACATGACCAAGATGTACTGTACAACCTACGTGTAAATGTGTGCATTTCAAGGCACAAATTTTCAAAATACAGAATACTACAAAATAATAAAAATCTGTTCTTTATCTTTTAAATTTCACCTCAAAGCACTTAGGGGTCAGGAAATCAAAGCCTTTCCATACCAGTGTGTCAAATCAATTAAATATGAAGTGCTAATTTAGTTATTCATCAAGAGCTGTTTCATAAAGGTGCATGCAAATTGTTCTGATTGAAAAAGTTTTCAAGTCATGGCTGCCAATGCCAAATTATTTGATGATACAATGTACAGTATGTGCAAAGTTGTGAGAAAGACAAATTGTGGTAAATTTTTGTTGTTTTATCATTTTCACTGGCTTTTAAACAATTTACTGCTGCTGACACTGAAAATCCAAGAATGTTTAATATGTTTGTTTGTTTGTTTGATGAGGTCTTAACGGCACCACGACAACGAAGGTCAAATTGTGCCTGAGAGGTCAGATAGTTCTGGGACATTATCTAATTATAACTGAGCAACAAATAACCTTGTTCTGGGACACTATCTAATTATTACTGAGCAAAAAATAACCTTGTTCTGGGACACTATCTAATTATTACTGAACAAGAAATAACCTTGTTCTGAGACACTATCTATTATTACTGAGCAACAAATAACCTTGTTCAGGGACACTATCTAATCATTACTGAGCAACAACAAATAACCTTGTTCTGGGACACTATCTTATTATTACTGAACAAGAAATAACCTTGTTCTGGGACACTATCTAATTATTACTGAACAAGAAATAACCTTGTTCTGGGACACTATTTAATTATTACTGAGCAACAAATAACCTTGTTCAGGGACACTATCTAAATATTACTGAGCAACAAATAACCTTGTTCTGGGACACTATCTAATTATTACTGAGCAACAAATGACCTTGTTTAGGGACACTATCTAATTATTACTGAACAAGAAATAACCTTGTTCTGGGACACTATCTAATTATTACTAAGCAACATATAACCTTGTTCTGAGACACTATCTAATTATTACTAAGCAATAAATAACCTTGTTCTGGGACACTATCTATTATTACTGAGCAACAAATAACCTTGTTCTGGGACACTATCTAATTATTACTGAGCAACAAATAACCTTGTTCTGGGACACTATCTAATTATTACTGAGCAACAAATAACCTTGTTCAGGGACACTATCTATTATTACTGAGCAACAAATGACCTTGTTTAGGGACACTATCTAATTATTACTGAACAAGAAATAACCTTGTTCTGGGACACTATCTAATTATTACTAAGCAACATATAACCTTGTTCTGAGACACTATCTAATTATTACTAAGCAATAAATAACCTTGTTCTGGGACACTATCTATTATTACTGAGCAACAAATAACCTTGTTCTGGGACACTATCTAATTATTACTGAGCAACAAATAACCTTGTTCTGGGACACTATCTAATTATTACTGAGCAACAAATAACCTTGTTCAGGGACACTATCTATTATTACTGAGCAACAAATAACCTTGTTCTGGGACACTATCTTATTATTACTGAGCAACAAATAACCTTGTTCAGGGACACTATCTAATTATTACTGAGCAACAAATAACCTTGTTCTGAGACACTATCTATTATTACTGAACAAGAAATAACCTTGTTCTGAGACACTATCTAATTATTACTGAGCAATAAATAACCTTGTTCAGGGACACTATCTTATTATTACTGAGCAACAAATAACCTTGTTCTGGGACACTATCTAATTATTACTGAGCAAAAAATAACCTTGTTCTGGGACACTATCTAATTATTACTGAACAAGAAATAACCGTGCTCTGAGACACTATCTGTTATTACTGAGCAACAAATAACCTTGTTTAGGGACACTATCTAATTATTACTGAGCAACATAGAACCTTGTTCTGAGACACTATCTAATTATTACTGAGCAACAAATAACCTTGTTCTGGGACACTATATCATTATTACTGAGCAATAAATAACCTTGTTCTGGGACACTATCTAATTATTACTACTGAGCAATAAATAACCTTGTTCTGGGACACTATCTAATTATTACTGAGCAACAAATAACCTTGTTCTTAGACACTATCTAATTATTACTGAACAAGAAATAACCTTGCTCTGGGACACTATCTAATTATTACTGAGCAACAAATAACCTTGTTCTGGGACACTATATCATTATTACTGAGCAATAAATAACCTTGTTCTGGGACACTATCTAATTATTACTGAGCAACAAATAACCTTGTTCTTAGACACTATCTAATTATTACTGAACAAGAAATAACCTTGTTCTGGGACACTATCTAATTATTACTGAGCAACAAATAACCTTGTTCTGAGACACTATCTAATTATTACTGAGCAACAAATAACCTTGTTCTGGGACACTATCTAATCATTACTGAGCAACAAATAACCTTGTTCCTAGACACTATCTAATTATTACTGAACAAGAAATAACCTTGCTCTGGGACACTATCTAATTATTACTGAGCAACAAATAACCTTGTTCTGGGACACTATCTTATTATTACTGAGCAACAAATAACCTTGTTCTGGGACACTATCTAATTATTACTGAGCAAAAAAATAAAAAATGATTTCCTCCAACAGAAAATCTTTCATACAATATCTTTCTTTCAATATCAATTCACGTTACAATTTTGTATATAAACCTCTATAAAACCAAAAGTACGTTACCATTAACTGCACAGTTATAACAAGGTTGCATTACTGCTACAAAACTACAAATATTGACACAACTGCCATAGACGCAGACTAAACAGATGGAAAATTCCTCATCAAATAGAAACTAAAGGTTAATGAGAAATAATCGTAAGACAAGAGTTAGCTGAGTAACAGAAGCTAGTTGTAAATTTGATAAGAAGGTTTGCTTTTGTCCTTTATTTCCAGTTTACAAAGGAAGTCAACTTTAAACTTCAACAGACTCTAAACTGAACAAACTACACATTTGACATGTGAGCCAATGTCAAGACTTTTTAACCACATTATGAGAAATGAAGAGATCATTTACAGAAACTTCACAAGCTTTCAACTGATTGCCACAATAACCCTGGATGGTAATAGTCTACAATATTTACTAATAAATGTATCAGAAAATAATATGATGCTTAAAGGAAAGGTATCATCCCATAAATGAATTCAGAAGTGAACGCCACCGAGATGGTAACGTCACTTCCGGTTTTGGATTATCAACAATGCATGTAGGCCCCTATGTTCAGACCGGCAAATAAGTGATCGATAACATCGCATATTTCTCACAGTTTTTCTTAGGTAAATTGAAAACAGGAACTGACACTACCAGCATGGCGGTGTTCACTTCTGAATGTGTTTATTGTATAGTACCTTTCCTGTAAATCAATGGATGGAAAGTCACTCTCTTGGAGAGTACTTGTTTCTGACATGGTTGTATGGCTTTCTTCCCTTCCCACCCCCTAATCCCCACCCCCCAGTTATGTCAAGGAGTTGGTCAAATGAAAAAGTTCAAGGACCTATATTCCGAAATTTCCAGTTTTGCTAACATCGTCAATAATTTGACTCACAAAATAGGTCCAAAAGCTAATCAAAATTTCAGATTCTGGCTCTGTGCTTTTCATAAATGCATCATATAACAACTTAGTTCAACTGATATAGTATTATTTCTGGCAGACTTTCACATGATTGTCTCCCCCCCCCCCCCTCCCCCTCCAATCCCCCTCTCCAAATGTCAATGATATAATACTTGAAAAAGATTCAGATGTCATTGTTATGAAAATAAGGTATTAACAGTTGAAAGGGACAGAACTTGTAGAATCAAAGAGATTTTTCACAATAACATATTACTAGCAGGAAAACTTTAAAACTTTCACAGACAGGTACAGACTTTTCAAAATAGAAAATTGAGATTCAACCGAAAATTTCCTCCCAAGTTGAAACTAACTTTAAATTTTCATCAGATTTCTACTAAAAAGGATGGATGCATCCCACCCCCTGGATCGACTAGGGATGAAGGTCAATTTCAGAGAAGCAAAATAAATCACTGTTCAATGGCAGTATTGTGCTGTTATTCCTAACACATGATCAATAGACACTACATACATATAGTTCCTTAGCCTCGTTAAGCACCAAGTCAATCTCACACATAAATTGTATACAGTACATGTTTTTATTGCACAAAACATAAAGTTCATAAATAACTACATTGGCCTTTGCAATATTGTAATTGGACATTATTGTAGCAGAGAAAAGCATGAATGCATGACACCCACCACAATCTCAATACAGCAGTATAATTGCCTCAGATTGCATGAATCGATCATTTGATTCAAATAGCTACTGTACTACTGTGATGCTACCTCATGCATGACGGACAAATCACAGAAAACTTTTGATCTGCAGACAAAGGGAGAATATATTGAACAGTTTGGATGAATTTGTGATTTAATGAAAAGAGCGAACCTTCACTCAGATATGCATGGTGATATCAGTAAAAAAAAAAAATTGAGAAAAATGCTACATCAAAATATGGATGACAAAAACGGGAGTCAACAGACCTTCATTTGGGGGTGAAATCAATTCCAATTTTTCTGATATTTTCTACATTTTTCTGACATATGAACTGTTTGCTGAATTTTGGCTACCATTTTTTGATTAATGACTGCACAATGTCAAAAACTTTTTAATTTCCTATGTACAAGTGTGGATAATATCATGATGAATAACTCTGGCTAAAATTTTCAGTCCAATAAATCCAAACTCACCAATGTTTATAAATCACTGATAAAACATGAATCCTCAGCCCCACATTACATGCATGACTTGGACCTGCAGGAACCAAATCCACAATACCTGGCTCTTCACAATAAGTTACATTGTCTGCATATGGATAATTAGGAGTGTAATTACTGATACGTAAAATCACTGAACTATCTGTGGTGGGTTTCTTAATTACTTCTAGCAGAGTCTAAAAGTCACACCCGCCGAAATGGAGGTTCTTGTGGGTGAAAAGACTGAAAATTTGTAACGAGGAATAGGCGTATATGAGATGTATATGAGAGATTTTCCCGCAAAATGATAAAGATTTGCCAAATAGTAGGTGGCCCATGCATCCCATTCTGAGGCACTTCTCCATGGCCCCTGGCCTATGCTGCTGTTTATAGCCCATAATCACAGTTCATAGGATGCAGAGAATGGTCAGAACCCTCACATGTTTAATATTAGTAGGAGTACTTCAAAGGGGAATGTGTTCAAACTTTAAATTACAACAACAACAAAATTACATGCACTTGTGCATGTACTTTGAAAAACTTACATGCACAAGAAAGATGCTACATGCACACAATGCACAATGACAGGACATTGTCGCAAAGTAAAAACATTTCATGTTGACGCCCTCTTTTTATAAGAGTTGATCATGAAATTACCAAACACATATCCGCCATGCTTTGTCTGCATCTGTGAGGTCACCTTACTGCTTTGATTGGACTGTAATGTCCTTTTTTTTCTATGAAGACAAACTTTGTTTGGTATTATCTGACAGAAGACGTGATCAATTCTAAAATTGTGATGATTGTCTTAACCTTCTGCCGTGATTTTTTCAGCTTGTTTCTTTTTTTTGTGTTGTGAAATGGGCTAGGTCTATGTGCTGTTGTGATTGTTGCGTTACTGTGCATTATATACTGAAATAGTTCCACAATTAATTTTTCTTATGGTTTGGTAGCATTGCGATCATTTAACAATTAATTCTGTTTTTCATTTTTTTCTTTAAAGAAAAGCAACACAATGAAGACTTGTAAATATGGAAGTATTGTATCCTACAAGTAGATAAACTTTGGAATTGCTAACTATTTTCTTGATTTTTTTTTACATGCACAAGGAAATCCTTACATGCACAAGAGAAAAGTTACATGCATACGTGCATGCGTGCACCTGAGTAATTCAAACTGTGCATGTGTTCCCCCCCCCCTCACAACTGTACATGAACAGAATTAAGTTATTAATTCATCAACTTTGACCATTGAGTGGCACAGTTGTCCACTCCTAACCACCCCCGGAGAATTACAAGGCAAAAGTGCATGGTATAATAAAGACATGATAACTGTAAGTACATAGTAAACGTACTAAGAGAATACAAAGGTACTAAGAGAATATAAAGGTACTTAGATAAAGTAAAGCAAATTAGCTGGCAAACTGGTTAGCTCCATAGACTACATGATACCTCTTTCCTGCTGCAGCCAGAAATGAGAGGATAATGCACATTTACATGTGGCCAGGACAAACTGAATAAACAGCAAAGACTTACTATAAGAACCAATCAAAACATTCCACAACACACAAAACTGAATTGAACTTGGAACACAAAGGGAACGTATAA
Source organism: Chiridota heheva (assembly GCA_020152595.1). Classification (NCBI taxonomy): domain Eukaryota; kingdom Metazoa; phylum Echinodermata; class Holothuroidea; order Apodida; family Chiridotidae; genus Chiridota; species Chiridota heheva. Next base: position 1,642,151 of record JAIGNY010002050.1, read on the forward strand.
CAATAGTTACCGTATTTTCTCTAATAAATGCCCTTGGGGCGTTGCATTTGAAAAACAGGGGGGCGTTAATTAGAGGGTAAAGTATGAAGAAAAAAATGTAACTTACAAAAGAACGGCAATTCCTTTTAGGCCTATGGTATTAGTTTCTTCAAGCTATTTTTGTGTTTTTAGCATTATTGTGCATGGATTATTTATGGAATATACTCTTTGCATATTTTCTGCTTGGCTACGTTCGACTTACAGCCTTTTTAAGTCACATTTGATAAGTTAAACGTACGTTGTTACATCCTGAAAGTATGAAAAATGACGGAGGGGGGGCGTTTATTAGAGGGGGGACGTTTATTAGAGAAAATACTGTATACACAACCTGAGACAATGCAACTGAGGGAAGTACCAAACCGCTACAGATCTTCATCTAAACGGCAAGCACAAGGCAATGTCCTTAGACCAATCCTGTTTTTACTCTACATAATTGACCTCCCATATTCTGTCTCATCAAATGTCTTCATGTTCGCTGATAACACAAAAATATACAGGCCAATCATAAACAACATGGACAGAAGTATCCTTCAAGATAATCTAGACGCCCTGTAAGACTGGTCCTCCAAATGGCTACTAAGCTTTCACCCTGATAAGCGTAAAGTCATAACAGTGGGCAGGACGCCTCTAAACCACACCACTCATTACACTCTCCAAACTACTAGTCCACTGTATCGAAGAGAAAGATTTTGGTGAGATATTCGACAACTACCTCGCATTATAAAATCATATTTACACCATGATCAATAAGGCCAACAAAATTCTTGGTATTATCTGATGCTCATCCACATGTCTCGACAAGGAGATCTTCTTGTTATTGTTTAAAGCCTTGATTCACCCACATTTGGAATATGCAGGATCTTGTCTCCATCTAGAAAAGGCTACATTGAAGACATTGAAAGAGTTCAACGTCGAGCAACCATACTGCTTCCAAACTTCTCCTATATGAGCTACAGCGACTGTCTGAAACATTTTGATCTGCCCACCCTTGTCTACCGCCATCTGAGAGGTGATATGATATAGACACAAAATTATCCACCAAGTCTACGATCCTAATCCGCAGCTTTCTGCCACTCTATCACTCTACTCTAATCATACAAGAAGTCACAACTACAACAAGCTTTTTGTTCAACCAGCCAACTCCAATATCAAAAAAAACTATTTCTCTCTACGCACAACTGAAATCTGGAACCACCTACCAACCAGTGTTGTCCATGCACCAAGTGTCAAGTCATTTGAATGTAGATTAGATCAAAGTTGGTCAGATATCAGCCTGAAGTATGATCACTGTGCTGATTTAAAGTTCTGTTTCAACTTAACAAACCCAGTAAAAGACCTGTAAGAATACCTGTAAGAAAAAGGTCTCGACCCTATTAATTTACTTAGCCGAGGCTAAAAACACTTGCAGTTGTATGACTCACCCCTACTACCCCCCACAATATCAAAGGTGAGTCATTGACATAAGAAATAGTGACTCACATGTGTGTCATTGTACCAAATTATCAGTCACCAGAGTGACTCTGGGATGGGTCAATTTACTTCAGACCCATTGAATTTGTACAGGTGATTGATTTTGGGTAAGTCATTAAAAAAAATTGTCGGTCACGTAAGTGACTGAGGGGTGCGTCAATGTACATGTAACCTATGACGTTTCCTGGACGAAAGGCTAGTAGCCTGAGTTTCCAGACCTAGAAGTGTCAAGTAATTTGTGACTCTCAGCCTTGAAGTGAAAGCGAAAAGCCTGATTACACCAGTGCTTATCCAGCCTGTTCTTAAACAATTTTAGATTGCATGCTTTCATGACCTCCTTCAGTAAATTATTCCATAACTTGCAAATCCAATTGGAGAAAAAATTATGTCGAACGCTGGTTAACGAATGTGATGGAAGAATTTTCCTGTTTTTAGAACCTCATGTTCTAGTATTATTATGAATAGGTAATAAATTTGCAACTCTTGTATCATATATATGTGAGACCATCTTACATACTTCAATCTTATCACCTCTTGCTCTTCTGTAAGTTAATGTTGGTATTTTCAGATTATTAAGCCTGTCAAGATATGGCAGATTACGCAAATGTGGGATAAGTTTGGTGGCTCTCCTTTGAACATTTTCCATCGACTCAATGTGTTTTTTCTTTGATGGGTGCCAGACAGTTTGAAAATTCCAGGTGAGGTCTTACAAATGCCTTGTAGAGTTAGACTAAGGAGGTTTTGTCAAGATATGTGAATGATCTATGGATGAGTCCAAGTATCATATTTGCCTTGTTGACTTTCTCATTGATGTTAGCTTCAAAAGTAAGTTTGGAGTCAAAAGTTACTCCTAGATCCTTCTCATTAGGACAAATTCAAGATTGTGATTTAAGATGGTGTAGCATAAATCACTTGAAAGAGAACATCGTGCAATTTCTAGGACCTTGCACTTGTCTGGGTGAAATTTCAATAGCCATTTAGAAGACAAGTTTGCCAAGAAGTCCAGGTCAGCTTGCAAGATATTATGGTCTTGAGTTGACCTCATTGACCTATAAATCTTAGTGTTATCTGCAAAAAGGTAAATTAAAGAACTCACAGTGTCAGGGAGATCATTTATATATATAACGAATAGGATCGGACCCAAAACACTACCTTGTGATATACCACTAATCACTGTCACTGAATTAGAAGTACAACCAATTATCAAAACACGCTTTGACCTATTTGTAAGAAAGGATCTGATCCAGCTATATAATGGATCTACAATACCATACAACTTTAATTTATGAAGCAGACGTTAATGTGCCACCTTGTCCAAAGCTTTCATAAAATCGAAATATACAATGTTAACCTTCTCATTATTTTCCCATGCTAGGGACAGATCATCTAAAACCTTTAATAATTGTAGAGAAGTAGATCTCCCTTTCATGAAACCAAACTGTTGAGGACTAAATTGGATTGTTGTTATAAAGATCTTCCACCAAATGGTCTCTAAATTCCATCGTTTTACCTACAACACTTGTTAGGCTCACAGGGCGATAATTTGATACTAAAGATCTGTTGCCCTTCTTGAAAATAGGTGAGATATTTGCCACCTTTCAGTCATCTGGAACTGTCATATTGTCTAAGGACAGTTGGAACAATGTAGTTAGGTATGGAGCAATGATATCAGAACACTCATATAAAATCCTTGGATGAATACCATGTGGTCCCGCTGACTTAGAAGTATTTAAACATTTCAATTTTTAAAGTACTGTACTTTATCATGTGATATGGAAAAAGAAATGAGAGGAACTTAAAAAATTAGTTTCAACGACGACAAGTTAACACACAACTACAATGATGGGGTCGTCGCTTGCGTATTCGCTAATGATAGTAACAATGCTATCACGAAAAGCTTAATACGACCCGGACGAGAACACAGGTACGACGTACGTACAGACATAACATCGACAACCAAGTCAATGTTTACGGCCTTTGATAACCAGTTGTGGTGCACTGGCGTGTCTACCCAACCCAGGCTTAAACCCAGGGCCTCGTGGTCTGTAGACATGTATGATAACCGCTACACCACAGTTGGTAGACAAATTATGTTTCTCAAAGTCAGGCATTTTATCATCATCTTCAAATGTGAATACACTCATGAAAAAATGAAACAAGACCTTGGCTTTTTTAAAGTCAGTTATAGTTAATAATGGTTTACCATGCTCATCAACCTCACTGGTCTGCAAGTGAACTATGCCCTGTTTGAAGTTTGTCTTAAATTTGGCATGACCCCGAAACTTTTTAGGGTTTGACTTAGCTACATGTACAGATAAAATCATTTTTTCATGTTCAATCCGTGCTTTTCTGGTCATAGCACGCACTTCATTTCTTACACGACAATACTCTAAATACTTCTGGTGATCTTTTGTCTCAACATACCTCTGCCAACACCTCTTTTTCTTCCTTACTTTTTTCAGAATATCCTTGCTAAGAGGAGTGGTGCCTTTCTGCTTCTTTAGACGAGTTGGGATCAAAAAATTGGAACATATTTATTAATACAATCAGACAAATTATCTTTAAAAACTTTCCAGCAAAGGTTAACATTGCTTGATGCACATGTAGGGAATAACATATCAGACAACTCATTATTCATGTCTGCAAAATGACCTTTATCATACAGGTAATGCAAAGAAGTATTGCTATTATGATGAACACAGCAATTCAGTTGAAATGTGATTACTCAATGATCACTCTTTACCAATACCACATTGAATACCTATGTTAGAAATTAAATACTCGTAACTTGTAATGACAAGATCTAAAATATTAGCTCTTTGCCCCACTCCAACTCTGTTGGGGAAGTATAATCAATTGATATAAAAAGCAGTTACGTAAACACTCAATAAATCTGTTATTATAATTATCAAAATTATCATGTGCACTAGACCAGCTAGACCAATTGATATCTGGGAGGTTGAAGTCTCCTACAATACATAGACTACTAAATTGAGTAGAAACAGAGTGAAGTAACTTGATTAAACTATCATTATTCAACTTACTAGAGCTGGGACTCCTATATATACAGTATACAACCGAATAAAAAATAAAAGCTTGTTGTTGTCAAAACAATTTAAGGTTACCCAAATTGATTCACTCAAGTCAGTTTCAATAATATCTTCAGTGTAGTTTATGGAACCATCAATATAAACAAGTATACCTCTGCCCACATTACTAGATAGGTTACTCCATATTAAGTTGTACCCTTTTAAATGAAGCTCAGCAACACTAACATTATACCTACTATTTTTAGGTTTAACCCCAGTTAGAGCTATAACATTAGGCTTAGGAATCATGTTATCAATAAGAAAAGAAATCACAATCATCTTATTAGGCAAACTGTCAACATTTGAATATACAACATTTAACTGATTGTGCATGTGCTTATATATAAGTGCAGAGGGTGTAGATGCCTCTAGACATCTGGTGCTGCAGTGTTCTGAACCTGCAGTCTTACAATGTGTCTTGCCCATTGAGGGCCTCTCACTTTGAAAACGAAGTTTCCCGAGTCCTAAGCCATTATTTCTTTCCCTTGCCTCCTGTATAAGTTTGTTATTTATTTCCCTTTTATCTTTGGACATATCATGGCTAAGGCCAATTCTGTTCTCATTTCCTTTAAGTTTATAGACATTTTTCATAACCTGTCTCTTCTTTTCTGAGGAAATGAAGGACACCAGCATAGGTCTTGGCTGATTATCCTGGCGTTTGGCACCCAGTCTGACTATCTTACTGATATCATCACTACCTATCTCCACTTCTAGTATGCCCTTATTTATGTTAAGAAAGGTTTCTTTGTCGTCTTTTACTCTTCATTAATGATATTGATGTTTCCCTTGGCTTCAGGATTTGTAAATTTGCTGATGACAAATAAGCTGTGCAGGATTGTTAATGATGCTAGGGATTCTTCACTTTGGCAAACTGATCTGGATAAGTTACATGTAGTTTCTTGGTCCCAAACATGGCAAATGTCATTCAATGTTGATAAATGCAAAGTTATTCATTTTGGTCAGAGCAATTTGGGTTTTGATTACTGCATGAATGCTTTAAATCTTGGTTGTGTTGATCAAGAGAGGGATCTAGGTGTTGTCATTACTAGCAATCTAAAGCCTTCTAAACAGTGTGCTTTAGCAGCTGCAAAGGCAAATAGGATGCTACGTTTGATTAGAAGAAATATTTGTTTTCTTGGTAGAGAAGTTGTTCTTAATTTGTATAAGCAGTTAGTCAGGCCTCACCTTGAGTATGCTATTCAGGCTTGGAGTCCCTTTTGTGAGAAGGATAAGTTTGTTTTGGAACAGGTTCAGCGAAGAACCGCTAGACTTATTCCCGAAGTAAGGAATCTTTCTTATGAATCTAGGTTGCAAATTCTTGGTTTGACCATGCTTGAGTTGAGAAGAGTACGTGGCGATATGATTCAGGTTTGTAAGTTCCTATCTGGTAGTGATGCTTTGACTTCCTGTTATTTCTTGCATGTTTCAGGTAATCTTCATGTGACACGTGGTAAGAGTTTGAAGTTGACCAAAAAGTTCTCACGGATAGATATTCGGCGTTTTAGCTTTTCACAAAAAGTTGTTAATGAGTGGAATGGTTTGCCTAGTGGTTAGTTAGCTCCAATTCTGTTAACAATTTCAAAGTCAACATTGATAAGTTCGTTACTAACTCTTGGCGTCTTTATTTTTTTTTTTGTGGTGGTGGTGGTCTTAATTTGGGCTTTTTATGGGGTGACTAAGCATTCTTAGCCCGTAATCTTGTTATGTTATGTTGTGGACTTATGGTCTGATGCACTCTCTGGTACATTGAACACAACAATGATAAGTTTTCTTTCCTCTGCTGCTGATGCTTCTACTGAAGCTCCCTTGATCTCTCTTTTCACTTCTTCAATGATATCATCCTTTAAGGGTGTGACTTTGGATTTGTAGATAACCTTGCAGCAAAGTCATTCAAAAATTCCTCGCATCTTTCCTCTAATTCGTTATCAATTTATACAGCTGTTACTGCTGCCTTTTCACACTGGCCGCAATACTAGTGTGGGCCAGATTGTTTCTGAATGATCGCAAATTCAGATGTTTTAAGGCCAATGCAATTAGCGCAATGCTAAATTTCACATGTTTTATCCACCCACTTTGGTGCAATGACTCGCCTTGTCTGGGGGTGTAGGGGTGAGTCACACAAGTGCATAAGACAAGGCCCTATTATGCCTACATTAGGTACTTTACAAGCTGTACTGACTCTGCATTTCCTAACTATTTATAGTCCCAAATGATGCAACAATAACAAAAGTCACACAAAAAGCCAAGTTATAGGCTTAACGTTACTTACATTAATATTCCAGGCCTAGGCCCTACATGTACATACATTAATATTCCAAGAGGGCAGACAATTCTGGTCTTGTTGTATCATTTGTAGGTCTAACCAGTATTCTTTCAGATAACAGGCCCGTAATAGGCAATTCCAAAAAATATGTGAAGAGGGAGAGTCGGTGACTTACCACTTGTACCCACCCACCCCCAATCCCAGCGAGGTAACACACCCACCCACCTTCAATCCCAGCAAGCTAAACCCACCCACTCACCCCCAATCCCAGCGAGCTAACCCACCCACCTACCCCCAATCCCAGCGAGCTAATTCACCCACCCACCTTTAATCCCAGCGAGCTAACCTACCAACAAACCCCCAATCCTAGCGAGCTAACCCACACAATTACCCCTACTTCCAATCCTGGTCATTCCACCCCCCTCCAATTCCAGTCATTTCAACCACCAACCCACCTTTAATCCCAATCATTTCACCCACCCACCCACCCCTAATCCCGATCATTTCACCCACGTACCCATCCAAAAGATAATGGCATTATAATTAAATAATTACTGTCAGACTGTTAAATATGTAGGCCTAGGCCCCTAAGTCCAACTCAATTTTAAGTGCTCTAGGCCTAGTTGCGCGACAACGACATTATTTTTTCATTCTTTAAATTATTTGGCCTTCTGTTTAGTAATTTGTGCAGTAAAATGATACAGTAGGCTCCAGACAGCTGGAAAGCACAGCACACACTGGCCTTTGCAAGTTAATCAGTCACGACTGTTGTCCGCACCCAACAATTTATTGAAATGGAAAAATAAGACAAATACGTACCTTCTATACAAACATAATATGAGGTTATTTACAATATATACACTTAATAGTTGCTGATCCTATGTTTCTCGTCAAAAATCCTTCCAAGATGCACTTTTACCGCAATTTGAAAGGTAACGTTACAATCCAACGGCACCGAAACATGTGTTTACGTGTTTACATCAGTACTAAGCATTAACACTGTAACAGACACCGCCTTCACTATCTTTCCAACAAAGTTTTTCTGTAACATTTGGCGCTGTTGCGGAATTCAGTGAGAATTATCGAGAGGGTGCGTAGGAAGTTATTATTATGATGCATTAAATGTAATTAATAAAGTTATCTGCCCACTGTAATGTAGCGGTTATCATACATGTCTACAGATCACAAGGTCTTGGGTTCAAGCCTGGGTTGGGTAGACACACCAGTGCACTACAACTGGTTATCAAAGGCCGTGGACATTGACTTGGTTGTCGATGTTATGTCTGTCCGTACGTCGTACCTGTGTTCACGTCCGGGTCGTATTTAGCTATCATAAAGGAATACGCAGGCGACGACCCTGTCATTGTAATTGTCTGTTCACTCGTCGTCAAAATGTAGAGTATGGTATGCGTAAAGGAGGTTACGGAAGGAGATGCAGAAGAAGAGAAAAGGAGTAAGAAAATGACATTTAGGGGTAACATCATTAGCAGCAAGAGCGGCTCATTCCTCTTCCCCTTGACCCCGAAGAACAGCTCTGGCAGAATTTGCAGCTCTCTGAGCCATATTACACACGTATCCCCGACGAATTTTACCACGACGTCCCAGACGGGGATTCAAGCCTCCCCGAAGTCCCGTGCCCCTAACCCCGACCCCACCATGGTGACACCACTGTACCAGAGACATACGGAAGCGGGGTAAGGGGCTAACTGCTCCTGAGAAGATTTCATTCTCCACTTGGGAGGTAAAATTGGGAAAACATTACCATAAAGTCAAGTTGAAGAAAATTTGGTAAAATTTGGCAATAGTAGCACATTTTTTTTTTTTTTTTGTAAAAAAATTTGGCAACATTGGCAACAAAAATTGAAAATATTTGCCGAGAATAAAGGAAACTTCCCGAAAATTGTAGAAAATCGAACAAATTTGTCCGAAAAGAATAAAAATATTCCAAAACTTTTTCCGAAAATGCAGTAAATTTCCCAACAAAACAATTAAAGATTTCCCAAAATTTGAGAGAGATTTTCCAAAAAGCAGTAACGTTCGACTATATATTTGATGGAAACTTATTCTACCAATAGAACCAAGACTTTTTTAGGGTTCTTTTTTCACCCATGAGAGGCCCCTTCCTTTGCCCCTGCAGTCACTACACACTTTGGAGGAATTTAACTGTAGATCCTGATGCGAAGCCTACTGTACTGCTGCTATCTGTTTTAATCCACAGATGCACTCGGTTTGTGAATTATGTTACCTTCATCAGTAACTTTGGCTGTACATAAGAGGGGTCTCGACACTTCGTTAAAAGGTTGAACATCTATCAAATCGCAAAAAACCCGAATTTCACCTAAACCGTCAGTTACAGGTTTATATTGATATTTTGGTAGTAGTACTACTAATGTCGCTGTTGTCACGCACCTGCAGAACGATTGATTTGGATCGAAAGCCGTAGTGCCTTACTAAAGGACCTGTCAAATACATCCACTTATATGCTGCTGCTTTCATTTCTAATTTTAGCATCCCATTTTCTTCTTCTGATACCTTTAGAGCAGGTCTCAATGTCTCAGGTAACCATGTTTTTTGTATTAGATCGGAAAGACTAATTTGTCTTAATGAATTTATTTTTGCATCCTTTTTTTTTGCTATTATAATCAGCCAACTTATACCTTAAAAAGGTATTAAAATCGCTAACGAGATCAACGTCGTCAGGGAAATAGGCAGCTGTTACTCCAACTTCCCACTCCTCTTCTAATAATATAGGTCTGCGCAGCGGAACCGTATTATTCGGAAATGTATCTATTCCTGCATTACTAGGTACTACACATGAGAATGCCGTTTGTTCAGCCATTGTTTACAAAATCTGCTTGCTTTATCCACGAATTAAATTTGTCGCCGTACCCTTGCCACTTTACAAAATATTCTTTCCTATTCCCTGAGCCTCGCGTGCGTATCCATCCATCCATCCATCCATCCATCCATCCATGTTCATTTGTAGTAGGCGCCTTTTCCATAGGATACAAAGCGCCCAGAATGCTGCCCCAAGGTTCAGTAAGTAATACATGATTAAAAAAGAAAAGTCTTGAGACGTGTTTTGAACTGTCCAAGTGAACTGGCATGGCGAATGCGTATCACTTTTTCAATTTTAAAACTTTCAGGGTTTGCTACTTTCTTAACCTTTTCGGGGTAAAAAGAACCAGTGAGCGTTTTACCCAGCTGATCTCTCAATTTATACATCGTTCTTTCATGATTTATGACACCTGTGACCTCAAAAATTTCGATTGACCAATTCTGATAATACCCTCTCCCAAAAATTCCTCGATCTTTGCTTATTCGAACCATATCACCTACAGAAAGTAGTATCTGTCGGCTGTGCAGTTTCTATTTCCCTGTACAAATGTCTCCACACTTCTTTTTGGTTTATATCAATTACTTCATTTGGTGCCATTTTAATCGATGTGTGAAATCGTTTACTATAGCCTTCTTCAAGCTGTGATAACACCGGCAACCAAATTGAATTTTCTACGTATGAAAAATATTTATACAAAGTATTCTTAACTGTTTTATTAAAGCGCTCAACTATGCTGGCTTTAACATCACTATCGGTTGAAAACAGCTTGATATTATGTCTATCCAACAAATGTTTAACTTCCTTGTTGTAAAATTCTTTACCCCTATCTGTTTGTAATTTTAACGTGGTTTTTCCTGATCTCTCAAAAATTGAGCTGAGCGCTTTCGAAACTAAAACACTGGTTTTACGTTTCACCGGCTCTAACCAACCTTTTTTAGAAAAAACATCAATGACTGACAAAATGAAATTGTAGCCTTTGTTTTGAGAAGCAATTGAAACCATTGCCATTAAATCGGCCTGCCATTGTTCCCCCTCCCCAAATACTCTTACAGGTAATCTAAGATAATTCTTGAGTTTCGGGCGGTGAAGGCTCTACACTTCCTGCGACTTCAGCCACTCTTTGACTTGCTTTACTGGCACCCCTTTGCTGTGTTTGATTGCCGCCCCTTGTCCTGCGAAGCCAAGTGGCTCTCAGAGCTTCACTGTGTACCAATCCTTTAATCTTTAACATTTATAGCACTTCCACAACAAGCACGTGTACAATTTAATTTTCACAAAAACTCAGACACGCTGAATGTGGGTATGCCCGCCATCAATATAATTAAGCTTTAGGTACCCAATCTTTTAATAAACCTGCCAAACCAGTTTCTTCTACGTATTCATCTGGTATCATCTGTGCTATTTCTCTTATCTTAATGCTCTCCTCATCTTCGGGTTCTTCTTTTATAGGTCGGGGGAGCAGCGATTTCATAGGTCGTTCATTTCTAATATCCCTTACAGCTGCTCTTAGTTGACGGTTTGGTATCAAAGAGTGTGGAATATCTGAACTTGCAATATGATTTGCAAATTCTTCAATTCCAGGTGCATCTAACTTCATCATGGGGACGTACTCTGCAGCAGAAGGTAGCTCAAACTTGATCCTTTTACAACATTTCCTTTATAATCGGTCATACCTCCTTGTTCATTAAAAACATCCCCGACATCACTCCAGATTGCATTTAAAAAAGTCTTAGCTCTCGATTTATCTTTGTCATTAACGGCACTTGCCATTCGTTTTGGTAATTCAAATGCTGTATTATTTTGTTCTTTATACGGAGGCAATATGTTTTCAACGGGTGCAGGGGTACATACTGCTGTTGCCTACGTGATGCCTTGGGGTCATATTGTTTAAATTCATGCAGTTAATCAGCATATTTTAAAACTTTTTTATCGTTCGGGATTGTACTCTCCAGCACCTGCCTCATTTCTCTATTCAAATCAAAAGCATATTTTGTTTCAAATGGGGGTGTACTGTAATTATATGTTAAAGCAGTGTACTGCGCAAAAGGGACTATTGCTGATTTCTTCATTTTTAAGTCTTACCGTTGTAAAAATGTTTGACAGAATGAAAAGTAAACTATTTTTTTTTTTATCTATAAGGAAACGCTTGTTTCCCATTGTAAGTATCTTTATCGAATAGAAATGCAGGAATACCTGCAAACGGTGCCACTGCTTGCAAAACCGGTTTGATAATTATGTTATAAAAATTAGCACCTCCCTTCTGTCCTTTCTTCTTACAAACATGTGTTTCAAAAATCTGTTTCTTCACATGCAAAGGTATTTTGCTATTACTTAGCACTTGCAAAATTTGTGAAAAAAGAGAAAAGTCATTTTTTTGAGTTTCAGATAATATAACATTACCTTTCAATATATTCGTGGAGATCTCACATAAACAATCAAAAAAAGCATCTGGCAACACTTTATGCAAATCTTTGCGGTCTTTTATAGTTAAGCTTGGATTGCACATAAGATGCAAATTCATTAGACATTTTACTGATATTACTAAGCTAAGAAATATGTAACCGTGAGGACGGGCTGTAGCATCTTTATAAGCTTCTAAAAAAAAAAAGACCCTCGGTTACCACCGGGGTACATTTGCTTGGACAGAATGCTAATAACCGACATATCGGCAGGATTTTTAAAAAGAGACAAATAGTTGGAATTGAGCTTAACCTCCCTACCCCCCTTAGAATAGGCGTTCTGAACTATCAATATAACAGACACATTTGCGTGTAAATAACTTAGTAACAACATCCCCTCCTTTCCCTGATATCTCCGACATAAGGTCATCTATTACAATGATATTATGAACGATTGTATCGATAGTTCTTAACAAATTTGTCGGAGGTAAGCCCTCTTCAAAAACAAAATGTGGAACAGAAGGGACATGCTTGTATTTATCTTGCCGTATGCCATAAAACCAATAAACGTTTACAACAGCTTCATTTAAATATCCCTCATTAATCACTTTGAAGACCTGCACCGTTTTCCCGCTTCCAGAAGGACCAGCAACATACCATGTGCATGGAGCTTGAAGAGAAGTATCAAAAAGTGGACTATCCATCACAGTTGAAAACTTTTGCGTTTCTTCTTAAAAACAAATTTCTTAGCAGGCAAAGCTTCGATGTGTTTAACGGTATTTGGTTTAGGTGGATGTGTATGAGGGCTGTGAGTCAAATGTTGCAAATGCAGAAACTTTTTGTTTATCAATAGATTCCTCACCCGACTGAAACAACCTTTTTGGTTTTGAAATCATTCTCAGCGGAGGTCACCTTATAGGTTCATCTCTGTCCAAAGTTGGTGTTATTTGATACCATTCTTTGAGCCCTTTATGTTGTGTTTTTTAAAACTTTGGACTAGAGGGTTCATCAGTTTGAAATTTTGGACTGACACCATGCAAAAAAGGTTTAAGGAGTGCATCGTGCGTCATTTTGGGGGTTGCTATTCGCTTTTTCTTTTTGCTGGAATGGAGTGAATTTCCGCAACAACGACTTTTGTATGTTTTTTTTTAAATCGACTCTCTTATACCCATAAGGCAACGTTGAATAATCAGGATTGATCATTCTTTTGGTATATACTGGTTTGTAACCCTTCGGCAGCACTCTAGACATAACTTCGGTAGGGCCTTGTCTGCCAATCTTATGGTTATATTCAACAGTAACCGTGTAGTCTTCCACAGCTTTACCTGCTATTCTACCGTCTATTTGATCTGTAATTGTATCAAAATTCACAATATTGGCTGCATCGTAATTAAGAGTTATTCCTCGTACCTTGCAAATGACTTCGAATAACCCAAAACCGTCCGTTACTTTGTAAGCGTAATTCTTTGGTCCGCCGCTAACAAGCTCAGAAATGTACGGGCGTCGTCATCATAAAATGCAAGCTCGTCTGTCAGGTCACCTTGAAAGTCTCCGATGGGTACTTTGAAATCATCCGTAGATGATTCCAAGTACAAGACGGAATCCGTGTCGAAATGCAGGACAAGCTCACCCAGAAGATCCAAAAGCTCATAAAGCTTCAGCCGGGCTTGGGCTGTGGTAAAGGCAGCAATAAACACATTGTTTTGCCCTCCACCAACAACCCAATCATCCTTGTCCGCATGAGTCACCATGGCTGTAGCATCAACCAGGAAAACTACATTTGATACATTCTTGGAAGTGTCTGTCAAGAGCAGAAAAAGTTCAGCGCAGGTGGTTATGAACGACGTCTGCGGTAAATTTGCTCTTTGACCAAACTTAACCCAGAAGGAATTCAACATCAACTTGGCTAGTGCTTTCAACCCAGGATTCTTTTTTATATCCGACATATCCAAGGCAACACCTTCGGATCGGAAATATTCTTCGACATAATACTCACGATCTTCATCGGTTTTGCACCAAGAAGGGAAGCCGCTGGCTTCTGCTTTCATTTTCAGCATACAATTGATATATCTGCTGAACAATCCTTTCTGTGTATCTGACTCTTGGCATTTGGTTTCAAAATGCCACGCTTCTGAAATTTCAAGAATCTTATAGCCCATTTCAAGCGCTTTTGCAAGTTCCAAATGAACCCATGTCCCCCAGTTCGCTCGTTTTTCATCGGTGTGAATACAAACTTTATCCCCGCTTTCGGCGCACATGACACAAAGAGGGAATAACAATTTTCCGATTGACTTCACAGGAAGAACCGGGTGAAACAAACCCGAAGGAGGAAGAACCTTACATCTGACAAAACCGTATATATTAGGAAATTCGTCAGGAGTAAGATCTTTTAAAACCTTCGGATGCCCCACCGGGTACGTCCCTCTCTTGTTAATGTACGGATACAAAGAACAAAAGTCAACATATTTGATTTTTTCGTTCTCCAAACATTTATGGTACAAACGAGCTGCATTGGTCCGGCCACCAAAAAATGTATCTTGCGGGTTCAGAGGTGGACGTACAGGTTTGCGTAGAAGAAAATCACGTACTCTTTTTGTATTAACTTTCATAACATCCCATTCGCATTCCCACATCACCTCAACATTAAAACCACCACGCTCAATCTCCCCAATCTTTCTCTCTGTCTGGTCGTAAGCTTCGCCCATGGTCATGGTACCATGAGGAATCAGTGCATTTTGGTCCGGGAAACACTCAAGACAGCCATGGTAGGCACACCCATGAAACTCAAACACCCGCTTCCCACACTTCCCATCCACATACGTACCGGCAACCTTAGCCTCACCTTCATCCATTCAGCACTTTGAATTTTATCTTTCATTTCGTGGGCTCTGTATTTAAGTCATTCTAGTGCTCTCAGTGATTGGACACGCTGACCCGCCCGACCTCCCGGTGGGACAATTGCCAAAGAAACCGGTATCAAAAATTTGGTTCGAAAAACTCGCATACAAGCAGATGCTATAATTATGGTAAATTGAAATGGATCAAACCCGCATTTATTTCGAAAAAAGTTTTAAATTTCACACATCCTTCTTTCAGAATACATACATCAATATGGCAGTAACTTTCAAGCTCTTTCTTTATGCAAAACCTCTTACCTTTCTGCAAGGTGTACCAATCTAGAAACTTTGTTCGCTTCTTAGTAAACATTTGTCCGGCGTCGTAGAACATTTGGTCAGGCCAGGGTCCGTCATAATCGTCGTTTATCCCGTCATATAGAAGATACGGGGAAAAACCCTTCTCTTTTTCATGTAAATCAAAAGTTTCAGGAAAATTCGCCAATGCCATAGGTAAAAAGATTATCCCTTTTACTCTGCATGACAGATTCGATACGCTGCATTATGCGCTTAACTGTTAACTGGTCAACGCGCCCGAAAGGGATACCTACGGGATAATCGAGACTATCGCCAGTAATACTAAAAGAAACTTTATCATACTTCTCAAATTTATTCAATATGGCATGCAATAATATTGTTAACAGCACTTCAAATACCTGAAACCGATCGGGAACATCATCCATCAACCTTTCCAAAACTTCTTCATTAAAAAGTATTGAAAAGGTTGACTTAGTTGCTCTAAATTTGGAATACGCGGCTCTGTTTGTTTCGTGTATAGCAAGCACGTCGCTATACTCCTTACTCAAAAAATTTGAGTCCGTAATGGACTCAAAATCAAGCGACGGAGCCCGATCGTTTTCAGGTACATCTCTCATTATTTCATTAAAAACTTCATCCAACAGCTCATCATTCGCTCCTCCTTCCTGCGGGGGTGGCGACTTCTGCGTCTATAACGATCCTGGTTGTAACGGGTCATCCTGCAAATCCTTACCGGGTGAGAATATTGAATCCGAGCAAACAGATGAATCAGGTGAAGGCGCTGGTGACGGAGAAAAAATTGAATCAGGTGAAGGCTCTGGTGACGGCGAAAAACCGGTAACGCCTGCTCGAGAGGAGTACTGTGAAAAGAAGATAGTAATTGTGTTTGTGTATTGCAAATTTTCCCGGGTTGCATGCTTATTTGAGTTTCTGGAATCAATACAATTCTATTAAAAACGTTTATCTCGTGAGCATCATTTCTGAGGAAGGAAGCACAACTATCACTGTCAGAATCATCTTCACTGTCAGACTCAGAATAATCCTCCTGGGTAGCCATATGGAAACATCACTTCTTCTTCTTCTTCTTCTTCACCACTTTCTTCAACAGAATTAAAAAAACTTTGTCCATTTTTTTCACCAATACTAGTAACAGAATTAAAAACACCTTGTCCACTTTCTTCACTATCAGAATCCTAATCAATTGGTGCCATATAACGCAAAATACTGGTTTGCTTCAAGCCGTCATCATCACAACTAATGCTATCAACTTCTTTCAGTTCATTTAATTTTGTATCTAGTTTATTTAAGTTTTGCCTTAAAACATCTAATGTTCTGTGCTTGCGAAAAGTAACTGTTCTTCCCAGACTGACAACCCTATGTCTAGGCGAGCAATTATCCATTCTCGAACCGTCAGCATTAGTCCAGGTGCCACTTGACGAAAAATTGAAACCATCTTTTACTAATTCAACCTGTCTCCAAGCCATTTTGAGTTTGAATGACTAAAAGCAATATTATTCCTTTTTATACAATACACGAACAAAATCTTTTTCCCACCTAAAAAAAAAGCCCGCCCAAAATTTGTTTTATACCCGCCAAAATGTTATTCTTCATTACTTTTCAAAAAAGTAGTTCGGCATCTAAATCAGTTCAACATGACAACATAATTTCAAGTTATAAATTTGCAGAAATTGGGCTAAAGATCTATTTTCCTCCAACGTATGAGCCACACTGTACAAATATTTTATGGCATTGCCAATTTCAGAAGCAACAGCCTCAATACCTAGTTCTCTTAAATTGTCATCAATTAAAAGTTTGTAACTGGCCATTTCATTACACTCATCCAGCAAGCTGCTAACGAAATGAACTAGCACCTTCAATAAAATCGACCTTCCATATAATACTAAAAATCAGTAACTGCAAAAAATATTTTAACAAATCTTGCCAACTCAAGTGATAGTAACGTGTGCAAAAATATTTAACAAATCTTGCCAACTCACCTGATAGTAACGTGTGCAAAAATATTTAACAAATCCTGCCAACTCACCTGATAGTGACAGGTGCATTTTTTTATATTTACTTACCTGATAGTGACGTGTGCAAAAAAATATTTATTAAATTTAGCCAACATATATTTTAACAAATCTAGCCAGCATTATATTTTCACAAATCTTGCCAGGCATATTTTAACAAATCGTGTCAGCTCAAATTTTAACAAACTTAGTCAACTTACCTAATCGCTTTGAAATTTTGAGATTTCTATCAACTTTCCAACCATTGAATCGATACAACTCAAATCCGTGGGTCCGCGCTGCTTAAAACAATCGCACAATTCCAGATATTTGTTATGACTGCACTGGATAAAAAGCATCTTTCCATTACAGCACGGTGTTGTCTCTACCCGTTAAGCCTGCATCCTTTCAACAATCTTCAGCAAATCCTTTCCTTTCGACATGTATTCCCCAACCACAATTAACGGGTGTGTGCCTCCACTAACAAATTGTCATATTCTAAATCTCCTGCATTTCTTATGTCTTCATCAATCAAAACTGCTTGCTGATTACCTCCGTAACTGTTATTCCAAATAGCAACAGCCATCTTAAACCAGTCATTCAGGTAAACTTAAGGATCTTGTAAACTATTTTCATTAACGCTCCTCTGTCACCTCTGTTCTCAGCCATGTTGTCAGAAAAAGTGAAATCCTTAAGTGTGCAGTATATGGATTTTCTTGTTAAGCAGGAAAGCAACTCTCAAACTAGTTTCACTTTGCTGTGGCGAAATATATCAAATATTACTGGCAAAATATGTTAAATATTTTCAGCAGGATTTGTACAGTACTTTTAGTTTCAATTTTACATTTTTTACCGCGTGGCAAAAAATACTGTGGCAAGAATTTTTTTTTTTTTTTTGAAATTCTCTATAAATAGGATGATCCCGGTTAGATGCCAAGAGGTTCCCTATGGTCCATATTTATGGGGCTCCTGTACCTCACTCCTTCAAAGCTACTTTTTTTGGGCTCACCTTCACCAGCAACTTTCGCCTTCACCCCTGGCTTACCCACATCAGGGCCTCTCACTCCAAAGGCCGCCGTCGCCTTGCCCAACTGTGTAAGGTCTCTTCCTCAACTCTATCCTCTACTAAATCTCTCCTCACTCTCTACAAAACTTTCGTACGCCCTATCTTTGAGTACGGCCTCCCAGCCATTTTCAACGTACCTTCTAACCACGTTGCCAAACTCCAAATCATCCAGAACAAGTCCCTTCGGCTGGCTCTGAGACTCCCCCGCAGAACTCGTCTCCCTGACCTTCACTACCGGGCTAACGTCCCCCTTTTTAGAGACAGGTTCAATCATCGCAAAGACACCCAGCTTAGTGACGATAATCAACGCAAGCGACCTCACCTCACACAGCTGTTAGACCTTCACACTTGCCCCTCCTGCTTCTCTTCACCCCTGAACCTCTACCTCTCCCCCCCCTTCCCCACCTGGTCATCCCTCCTGACTTTTTGTTCCTCCTCCGCTGCCTGCTCTTTGCCTTGTCATCACGTCCAGCTGTCATTGTTTGGTTCTTCTCTTGAGTTGTATTTCATCTTTATGTTTGCTTGTCTGTGTGTATTTTATCATCCTCGGTAGTGTTTAGCAGAACCCGACAGTCACCTCTGGTGACTGATGGGAAAATGTAGGTAACTACCGCGTCTGTCCGTTAATGTTGTGTATTTAATTGTTGTTGTTGTGGGATGGGGTGGCCAGGGGGTAACGTTAAGATGGATACTTCTAACACTAACTTAGTAGCTTTTGTTTTAAGCTACTTAAGTCTAGTATTAACGTGCAAAAAATGTAAAACGTGTGAAAAATGTAAATACGTGTGAAAAATGGAAATAATTTCTAAAAAACAGTCGCTTTATTTAAAAATTATTTACATTTTTTGCGCGTATTTACATTTTGTGCACGTTTTTACATTTTGTGCACGTATTTACATTTTGTGCACGTTTTTACATTTTTTTGCACGTTATACTACTTATTTCTTTTACAATATGAAACTGTTATCTGTTATCTGTTATCATATAGGGGTCATATTACAGAATTTGAGAAAAAGTACATCGAAAAAGAGTAAATTAAAAAATTACTGAAAAATTTACAAAAAATGTTTTTATCTTTCAAATCTTACAATAACTTCAAAATCACATTTTTGCTTCAAAATCACATTTTCGCTTCAAAATCAAACACGCAAGTCCTAAGACATGATAGTATTGCTTTCTGGTATAATTTTTATAATCCCCACGTGTAATCTTTTGTTCTGGAGAAACTTCTTTAAAATTTAAATTTCTGCCATTTTTGACCCGTTTTTTTTCTTCTCAAAAAATAAAAAAAATCGTGTATCCAAACCGTACATCGCACATGTTTCGCTGAACCGCGGTTCGAAAAAGCGCTTGAACTTTCCTTTTCATTTAATATTTAAATAAAGGCATACTTCCCTCTATTTAGAACCTGCCTTTTAAGAAATGTATTTTACCTCTTTAATTTGAACGACTACGTGTGCAGAGGATATGTACGCGGCTAGCATGCGAGCAGCTCCGTGTTTGAGTCTCACCGTGACCACTGCATAATTATTTTTCTGCTGGAGCTTTCAGGGGTCGTTCGACTTTATCATTTTCGATGCTTTTCATCTTTACTTTATTTCTAAATATTATAGATTAGCATCAATGTAAAGGAAATCTTTATAAAGAATTCAAATTTATAACACAAATCTCTGTTTTCAATACTGACAAGAAGTTATACTTCTGCAAATATGATCATTTGTTGACCAAATTTAGCCGAAAATTGCTTTATTTGCATATTTTTGTCCAATATTTCCCAAATTGGTTTTCATTACTCAAAAGATAAATGTCTTAGCCTCTATTCCAACCAAACTTTTAACGAAAGAAAATGAAAGGAAAGTTGTTAAAAAATGCATATGGTAAAAAAAAGTTACGAAAATTGGGGTCGCTTCTTTCAACAGTCGGAGATCTGACCTCGCTATACCGCCGTTATCCCAAGTTGATTAAACATTTACAGCTGACCCGGAAGTCGTTTTGCAGTAACTCCGAAGATGCAGTTTTGAGCTACCTAGAATTATCAGTCAGTTTTTGGTACTGAATATTCAGATTTAGTGACGTCAAATTAAAATTACATGGCTACCTGTGGAAAGTAGAGGTGTTGAATATGTAGTGACGTAGAGATATGGATATTCAGCACATTTTTGCGATCAAACAGGTGCATTTAACTGCAAACCCATTTCCATCGGATGCTTTAGAGGTGAGTGGCGAGTCTGCACTTTTGGTTTTGTGAATCTCTCATAGACAGCCAGATATGGACTTGCATATAGTACCATGTAACGGCCGAAAGTTTAAATTATCGTTCAATCTTACTTTCCCACTTGTTGAGTGTGATATTTCTTGTAAATTTAATATTTTGTGGAACTTCCGGTTTGGGGCTCCTTATCGCAGCCTAACGTGTTGTAGTACCCACATCATTTTTTATCGTACCTATTAATACAGGAGCTTAGGGTCGAGAAGGCAATACTAAGCATCATGCAATTTTATGCCAGTTGATATTTATACAGAGCCTAGACTAACATTCGGGCTTAGTTTTTCTTCTTCCTGTTTTGTTATTCTCACAAATCACTCAGTTCTGTATTCAGTGTTTGTTCCCTAACGAGTAGTAGTAGTAGTACGCTTATTATTTAGCCAGGCTGTAATGACATTAGGCCTACAAGTGCATGCTAACTCTTCTTAAGACAGTTTTACATTGGCAATTTGCCATTGGGCATATCATTACTATCAGTACTAATGAATTGTCTATAGCAGTTGTTTATCTCATGCAGCAAGGGGTATGCCTCAGTTTCACAATGTGTCTTTTTAAATTTACATTAGAAAAAACAAATTATCTGTTTTTAGACCTAGGCCTAATAGTAGTACTTCCCGTAGTACCGTCGAGCTGATGTCAGCCGTGTTAGTATGACTGCCATTAGTGGTGGCTGGCCGTATGGCAATCCCAATGTCAACCCGTACTGAGGGATGTGTATAACAACTACGTAAGACCTAGTACTCCCTGTAGTACCGTCGAACTGATGCCAGCCTGTCAGTATGGCTGCGCTGCCGTTAGTGATGGCTGGCCATCGGAGGGTGCTACAAAATCCTATACCCTCCTGTACTATTTTAAGCGAGGTGTTAAAAGTATAGGAAAATCTCAGTTTTAAGATCTTAATGAAAACAAAACCATTCTATCTTCTTTTTCGCCCACAATGATTAGAATCAATGTTTGAAGCCCATTCATGTCTTCAAAAATTGTTTTTAAGGTGATTTTAGTTATTTTTATTGAATTATTTTGGATTACCTTTCTTTCCGTAAAAATTGCTGACGAGCTCTTCAAAGTACAGTCACTTCAAAACACTGTCATCGTGGCTATAATATTTTAGCAGGGGTGTTATATTTTAGATTATTTAAGGGAAAAAATTTAGATAATACTTATAAAGTACAATTATATAATCTAAACATTTCTTGATGTTTTATATGTTTTCGCACACAGTTTTTTTTTTAGCAAAACTATTTAATAAAATTATATGAACAAAGATTTAAATGTTGTCGGTGAAAAATAAACTTGCAGTTTAGTGGAACATTCTAAAAAATTTTTGCGAACATTGAATAATTAATCACAAACGTGCGGTGAAAATGACGACCAAAATATGAATCTCAGAGAACTTTATCCTGTTGTGGTGCTAAATAGGTAAATATTTAGGAAAGTTTTTATTGAAAAAGTGTATTATTAATCTTAGTAATATAACTACACCCAAAAAGTAAGTTATTTTTCAATCATCAATTTTATACAACGTGTGAATTTAAAAAAAGGAATTGTACCTAATCTATAACAACCCTCGTCAGTCAGGAGAATCCTGGACTTTTGGTGTAGTAAGAAAATACACCAAAACTTGGAGCTTCGTAGTATTCATTAAGATCCATGAAGGCCGCCATTTTAAGTTGTAATAACGTTATATGAATAGGATTTTTACTAAGAGAACGGTAGTAATTGTGTAATGTAACGTATGATATATGTACATTGTATCAGCGATGACTGAGCCATTAGAAATCCTGTGTCGAGAGGGTTGTTCAAAAGGTCAACGGAAGTCTTTTGTTATTCTATCGCGAAGTCCACAATGAAATTGAAAAGTCTGCGGTTAAATCTAATGAATATTCATTTAATATTGGTTTTTCGTTTCAAAAATACCCCCTGCGTTCTCATTAAAAATCCCCATTGACTTAACCTTATCACTACAATTAAAATGGCGGCCTCCATGGATCTTAATGAATACGAAGCTCCAAATTTTGGTGTATTTATTATTACACCAAAGGTCCAGTATTCTCCCCTGTCGTATGGCAATCCCAATGTCAACCTGCACTGAGGGATGTGTATAATAACTAGTAAGACCTAGAAGCTTTTACTCTCAGATGATTCCCAAGTTACCTCAGATGAATCTTATTTCAGTTCCAATGAATCAGATTATGGTCCCAATGTTTTGGGAGATATCAGTGACAATGATGATTGCGAGGAACAAAATGACTTTGAAGAGGGAGTTGGAGTTGAGATGATTATTGATTCTGGTGATCTTTACAGTATCATCTAAGAGTTTCCCATGAGTTAGAACCTAAATGTTATATTTTGGAAGGCTTATTTTGTACATGCAATTCATGGTTTACATTTTAAAATTTTATTTAAATGTTACTGTATCGGGTAACAATTTTATAAAACTCTAGATTAATGGAAACCATGAATTTTAGTATTGAAATTGTATTAAAATGTTAATGTGTATATATGATGGGCAATGCAAAATGGAGCCCATCAGAAATTATTTTCCTATGAAGTAGAAAGCACAGATTAAAAGTACTTGCCTGCCTTTTATTGACTTTCAGTTGCCTTTGTTTGAGACATTGTATTGTGAGGCTTACTAAGTGTTTTTAATTTTGCCATGAAGCTGCTATTTACAAGTGCTAAAGTTTTACTTCCTTTTTTATTTTAAAAGCTTTACCATACCAGTAACTGTGTACTTCTAGAGACATATAACATTTACCACTTTTTGGATCCCTATCTTTTACTTTTATATATCATGTGTGTGCCAAAGATCAGTATGTTTTTCATTTGCCATATCTGATGCCAGTACAAATGCCCGCCTTAATTTACAGTGTATTTATTTTCTTTGTTTAAAGAATGCATGTGTGTGATACAAATTTAGAAAGAATAAAGTTTTGTACAGTGTATTTATTTTCTTTGTTTAAAGAATGCATGTGTGTGATACAAATTTAGAAAGAATAAAGTTTTTTTAAGAACATTCATTATATTAATTTATTATTTTCACAGGTACCAAAGTCTTTTCTTGCTGTTTTCTTTATATATAGAACAAGTTAACCATTCCAGCAAGCAGTAACTTCCGTGCCAATGATGACTTGTATTCTTTCCACTTAATCCCTTGAGCACTTTCAAGTTTGGCTCATATATATAGTATATAATAGTTTATGTACAGTATGATTTTTTTCTCATGATTACTCAAACATTTTTTTTAATTTTTTTATTTTCACAGGTACATATGCATCAGTACAGTGATGGATGAATGCTAAATACTAAATGTTTTTTTTTTATATTTTTAACCAAAAAACTATTACGAACTCTTTTTAGCAGCCATTGGTAAGTATGTCAAAAGTGAAAATGTCATGACTCCTGTCATTTCATTAACCATTGCTGGGCTTTTATTGAATGCCACTATGCCCCCCCCCCCCCTCCATCTTACTCCCTCCCAAAGATATTGTATGATCTGCTACTGTTTTTCATTGAGTGATCAGTTAGTAGCATTGAAGATAAGTGATGTCCAGTTTAAATCCTGAAAGTGAATTTACTGAAACCAGGGGCCGTCCAGATAGTGCATTCACAAATGAGTGGCATGGGTCCTGCAAGTGGCTATGGGCATGGACAAATTTAACCAGTGCTGGAGAGCAGTTAGCCTAAAAGACTATTGTTTGCCATATACATTCAGTTGGATTAGCAATGATGTCTTCATTATTTATCATTGAATTGCGGATGATTGTGGAGAAGTTGTGAAAAGTACAAATAAGTTTGTCTCTCCAAATGTAATTGGCTGGTAAAGAAACACATGTTATTCAATCGATAAAGATGTTACAATCAGTGTCTTTCTTTCTTACTTGTACCTTGGGAGGACATAATTGATTACTTTTCTATGGACAGGTTTCAAGTTGTTTACAAAGAGCTGTAAATTCAGAATACAACAACTTTTAAATTTTCTTGTACATGACCTGACCTGCCCATAAATTATTTGGTCACAATAAAGTGAGTTGGTGTGTACAATAGCCACATGAATGTTATTTTCTTAAAGTTATTTTGTAATGCAGCTGTGTAAAAAAAAAAAAAAAAAAAGCTGTGTAAAACTAGTATGTTTGAAGTGTTGGTAGCGACTAACAGCATAATATTTGTGCTCTTCATGTTTGTACCTTTTAAACTGTGCAGTTTATTTTTTGACATATACTAGCTATGTACAGTTTTACAACTATAAATGTACATATGAACAGTAAAGAAGGAGAAAATGTGTCTATTTTTCTAAGAAGTACCATGATTTATCACTTGTGAGCTTCCTGTGCAAAGTAGTCATAGTATAAAGTTTTGCCTTGTTTGTATCTGTCTGGTTTTCTATTTGTGTAAGGTGGAAAGTGCATTATATTGTATGTATTAAAGACTGGGTGACATATATTAAAGCCGGTTTGGGTTACATATATTGTTTTATTAAAGACTGTCTGGGTGACATATACTGTATATATCTAAGGCTTTCTGGGTGACATATTGTATTTATTAAAGACTGGGTGACATATTGTATATATCTATGGCTGTCTGGGTGACATTGGTTTTATTAAAGACTGTCTGGGTGACATACTGTATATTGTCTGGGTGACATATACTGTATATATCCAAGGCTGTCTGTGTGATACGAGGAAGTGCCATTCATTTTAATTTTATAGAAGTGTCAGATTTGTTATATTTATAACAAATAATATTAAAGAAACTTACAGTAATACACACTTGATGTGGAGTTTTTTGCCAGCTGTTTATATTTATATTGTGTATTGCTAGACTTACATAAGCACTACCCTTTATTCAGGTTAACTTGATAAAGATGTATTTTTATTGGTTCTTGTTTTGTTGCATTTGAAGATAAGAAGAGTTATTATTGTTTAATCTGTCTCCATTGTGTCTTATTTATTGCTTTTCTTAAATTAAAGTATTCCAAAGGTGGATGTAAGGATGGTCAATCGAGGTCATTAAGTCATTAAAGGTATTGGTGTGCTAATTTTACTTCTGTATTGTTTGAATCAATTTCCAGTGCACCCATTGTGGTTAACCTCATCCTGAATTCACCTTTGAAGTATTTTGAGTTTTTTCTGTAGCTGTTTTAGCATTGTGTTGGCAACCTTGTTTAAACTATAAACTGACTGGAGAAAAAAAAGATAATTCTTTTGGAATTAATTAAACTGATTTAAAACTTCTTTTTAAAAGTTCCCATCCTCATTAATTTTTCAGATGGTTATTTAGCCCAAAGATTCAGGGTCAAGCCTGAACCAAGTCACACCACAGGCTAGAAAATGATACCTGGTGCTTCATTGTCTTGTGGTGGGCATCCCAAGGAAAGTGGGTGTATATGCAAAGGTTTATGGGAAGAATGTATTTGTTCTATGTGAAGTATTGCCAAGTAATATTTCCTCTCCTTTGTTTCGCCTATTTCCCACCATTGCAACAAGGATCTTCCCTCTCAACCTCTCAAAAAGGACTGGGAATGGCTGAAACGCCCACCTTTTTCCTTGTAATTTCTAGACCTTGACATCACAGTTCGACCCTTCTCACAATTGTCCCCCCTCACCTTTCCCTCCTCACCCCTCCCCCATCACCCCCTCCCCATAACCCCTCCTTCATCACCCCTTCCCCCTCCCCCATCACCGCCACACTCATTTTGTTTAAGGCTGGCTGTGTCATTTGCTCCTGATGTTATCCATTCGTTACTATTTTGCAAGAGGAAAAGATAATGTATCCCATGGACCAAGTACTGAAGGACAACACCATGGATTACTTTGACGTTACATTTTGTGTTTTATGAACAAATACCGAACACAGTGGAGGAATTGAATGGGAGATAAGAAGCAATATCTACTCCCTGCCTCAGTTGGACTTAATTTCCACACCCACTTTTGATCTAACAATTTTTGCTAAACTGCCAAAATGCATTTGTGTACCATATATGAGGGTCAAATCCAGGCGCGGACTGACACATAGAAATATACCGGTCCAGGTAAAATGACCGGTGCCTTCGTCTGACCTTACCACGCAAAAAATGATAAGTGTCATAATGTTTATTCGTTCATTTGCATGAAGCATACAAATATTTTTGTTTTATTTTCTGAAAAAAATTACATTAGCTAGTCCAATGGGCCAGCGGCCAAACTCAAGTTATGGGGGAAAAGTCGATCAGCGTGTTGGGATCGGCGTCTTGGACCACTGGTCCAGGGTCAGTTGGCCAATCTGCCCCTGGTCGAATCCATAACTTCATAATTATTGCAAGCCCAGTTGGAAATAACACATTAGGGGCAAACTATGAACTGTCTCCCTTCTCGTCATGTTGTTTAACCCAGTCTTCTCTTTTTTTATTTAATATCTCATCCAATTTTTCTTAACCCCACCGACTGAACCCCATATAACCTCTAACCCAAATTTACCCAACCTTTATTATGTCTTTTTTATTTTATCTAAAAGCTTAGCTTATTTGTAAAGTGTTCACCATACTTCTAAAATGTACCAGGAAAGTGTCATTTGAGATGTACTGTTTTATCCGAACTTAATTTGCCCTTCTCAATCGTTTTCAAATAATTGAATCTCCCAAATTGAGTGTTGGAACCAGGCTGCTCCGCGATTGCACTGATAGAACCAGTGTACTACCGCAACTGCACTGATAGAACCAGTGTAATGATGATTAATATTCAAATACCTGGTCATATATGTTGAATATTCAGCGTTCAAAATGGCGACCATCACACGCGTGTTTAACATTCGAAATCTGCATGCAAACGTTTTGTGAACTACCGTTCACAGCGTAACTGTCTAGTGTCGATTAGTTTTTGTGTCAAGAAGTAAATTTCCTACAATTTTAGCTATAAAATTCTTTTGTTGATTTTGAAAAAGTCAATTTAGGCCTAATTTTCGACCATCGGCCGGTACGTTCGATCGGACTAGTGGTAGGTCTTGACCTTATTTTTTCCACTTGTATATCAGTATACATAAGGGTTAGGCTGTTCTGTGTTTGCTTTGATATTTCTCCATAAAGTTTCAATCATTTAAGTTAATTTGACTTATAAAGGGTGAAATTTTGCTCGATGTTGTGTCGTACATTGCATTTGAATTTCGAGCCAAATTATATGACGTCCGCAATGTTTAATGTTTTCAGGTCAAACGAGGTCAGATTTCCGACTGGATATCCTAATAATTGTAATATTGTTCAAAGTACGTGGCATTATCTGAAAAGTTTGTGTTAGAAACTTGAATTCCAACTTAAGTTTTCTCCAAATTTGTAGATCATAATTTTTCCATAATATGGGATTTGGATAGTATTCTAAATTTCTACAAGGTATTTATGTTCAGAATGCGTTTGTTTTATTTTTGTTTTTTACGGGATCAAACATATAGTCAATACTCGAAACAAAATTTATCTGAAAATACTTCATTTTTACTTTAAAACTAATTATTTATCGAAACAAGTGTATATTTAGAATAGTATTTCAACTGATTTCTCCGCTCTTAAGGTTTAAACATTTAAGAAAAAATTTGTCACTTACGTATAATGCTTTTCTGAAAATTATAGAAAATTTTAAAGAAACTTTTACAATCCGAAGGAACCCAGCTTCCACAATGAAATCTGACAAACTAGAAAGAATCCTTCTACCTGTCAAAGAACCTCAAGATTATGTAAAGGACCTTAGAGTTCCATTGAGAGCCCTGAAGAACCTTTTTTTTTTCTAAGAGTGTAGCTGTGGAACGGTAAAAAAAGTTCCAATGTCGATGCTATCAAATATGTTGCAGGAAACCAATAGAATGCTACTGAAAACATTACAAAGTATTCTCAAAGGTAATCTGTCATTTCTTTTCGGAATTAAATTGCCATGCATTTGATTATAACAAAGATATTATTCGAAACATTTACCAAGGGATGTCGCTACTTAACATTAGGCTTGATACTCGTTAGACTACAGCTACATTACAGTACAGTACTGTACAACCAGTACAGTACTATTCAATAATTATCTGCATGGCAATTTGATTGCGAAAACTTTCCATCCTACATTCGAAAATACTCAATGTTGTTAGGTTTTTATTCTATATTAGATAATAGCAACACATTTACATGGATATTTCCTCAGCAGGTAAAACTTGATACTGACCAGGATAAAGTGTTCAAATTAACCCCATTTATTGCTAAAATTGACATGGAATTTCCTGGTCAAAATAACTAGGAAGAGTGGGTTAAAATGATTGACCAGAAAATCCTGGTCATAATAACCAGGAATATGTTGGTGACTCCGTGCATTCATCCTGGTTGAAATTGAACATTTACGTGGTTAAACTTAACCAATGTGTTTTAGAGTGTATACCTAACAACATAAATATACCAAGGATGAATCAAAACAGACATTTGACTATTTCAAGATTATTATATTCTTATAGCCTCGCCTACTCATTAATATGCATGACATCACCACCAAAAACAATACGGCATATCTACAGACCATGGGTTATCAGTGTTTCAAATATGACATGAATGTACTTTATCATTCTTGAGGTATCATGTTAACAAGCTCTTTTGATCAAAATCATATCAAGCACCGCCAACTATGCATGTTAATGAAAATTAACGTTTTCGTACCACGAGCATATACACACCCGCTAACATCATAATAAAACAAAATATGAAACAAACCAGACATGCGGTTGTTGAAATATAAGCATTTCAAGTTTTCACATTAAGCCCCGCCTCCTCAATAATATGCATTAGACATCACCATCACAACAAGGGCACATCTACGATGAATTTCATTAATATGCGTATAGGCGGGGCTTAATATTTTGGTGAAAAGAGCAATATTTCAAGAATAATTCATGTCATGTCAACGTTTCATGATATGCAATGACATTAAACAATTAATAACAAATAAAAAGCATCGGAACTACAAAACATTTTGGTTCTAGTTCTTATCGTGTATCAAATCAATAAAACAACCTGCATTACAGTATACACCCGTCTCCGTGTTGTGTTGTTACATTAAAACGGAACAACCTCTTTACAATTACAGACTCACAATGGCGTCCAATTTTTCAAATTCCTTTCTGTTTGCTGCGGGACATAAAACTAGGTACTTCCAATATCGCCTTATCCTCAGAATAATAGGAACAAATTATCTCCTCTTCAAGATGCAGCTGATCGAAAATTCCTTATGCAATGTCCCTTGTCTGCAACGTTAACGAGGAGCTATTTTAGCCGTGGAATTTACAGTTTTAGGCTCTCGGGTAGTTTTTTCAAAGTAAGATTTTATTTATTTATTTTTCGGGGGAGGGGTGGGGGTAAGTTCTACCTAAATCACCTTTATAATTTTCTCATTTTCCACATCAAATATCATATTTACCAAAAAAGCGAGCTGGTACTATCCCTATTGTAACATATTTTTTATGCAAATTGAAATTCCTTATCCAAGTCGATTGATTCATAAGTAACATTCAAATCAATTTAATTAAAGAGCTGATGCAGAGTGGTTTAAAAATGCTTTCAAACAGTGTGTTTAGCGAGCCTGCGAGTGGCGCATCATTTGTGTAAAGTTTGTTTCTTGTAATTGAACCTTGTATCAGTTAAAGTAAGTTTTAGTTTTCTTTAAGCGTTTATTACAAGCATTCAGTTTTGTTTTTATATTGTACAGGACAATATCCGGAGAGCTATTTGTCGGTACACAGCATAGATTCGTTCTTTCTTATTGTTTTCATCCAATTTAAACTGTTTACGAAAAAGTTGTAAAATGTTTTTGCTATACCTTGTTACATCATCATAGAAGCATGCAATAAATGGTACAAAAAACGTCTTAATCTGGCCCTGCCTATGGCTGATCTTTTCATCAGCAACTCGATCTGAAAATTACGTATTTCTTTTTTACGTGCTACCTTTGGCAATTTTCTTTTATATCAGCTAGACAAGTTGAAAAAATGAATTCGTCGCAAAACGGATCAGCGATTGACAGACCGGACACAAATCCTCAAAATGGAGTAACGCACTTCGACGAATACCTCAACAAACGCGTTGATCTTCATGAGAGGATGGAAAAAGACAAGAGTGGCAAATCTGTTATAGAGTGGTATAATTCCCAAGCTTCCCTTTACGAGGCGGTAAGGAATTTCTTCATGCATTCATGCAAAGAATATATATATATATATATATATATATATATATATATATATATATATATATATATATATATATATATATATATATATATATATATATATATATATATATATATCTATATATATATATATATATATATATATATATATATATATATATATATATATATATATATATATATATATATATATAATAATTAGGCTACATGATTAGGAGTAGTAAGAGGGGCTATACATGTAGGGTTCTGTTTTAGTCTTATTTCAACGTGTAAAGCAAAACAAATGAGCAAAGTGTTTTCAAAAAGTGTTCAAATTGAGCGATTTTGTTTTTACTTTAAAATTTAAGCGACGGTTTTCAACAAAAAATATTCATGTCAGAAAAGCATTTGTTATTTTCAAATCCTATTAACTTAGCGTAGGGTGCGAAAATTGTCGAATATTTTGTCAAGTGTGCGATTTGAAAACGATTTGCGAAAAGAAAAGATGTTCACATTTAAAAAAATGTTTTGTAAAAAATCATTAACATTTGAGCAATGTTTTTCTTCTTTAACAAAGTTTGAAATAAAACTGAAAGCCCCACATAGCCTCTCTTACTACTATTATTCATTTCAGTTCCAAGAATTATTTAAACGTGGCCCATGAAATATTCCTGCAATAGAAATGTAAGAACGATTTACGTTTATGACATAAATTATATTCATATGTGATAATTACAATAGGCAAACAAATGTATATATAATCAGATAATTGTAGATCCAAAGCAATGTTTATTTTGTTGAAAATGTATTGCCTCTTTCTTTTTTATTGGAAACATTTTTAGTTTATTGGAAACATGCTTTGCTTATCTGCGCATGCACCTTACTTTCTAAATGAACAAAAAATATATTTGATAGAATTGTATAAAGATTTATCTTGGCTTTGCAATTCTGACATCACACTTTAGGGCGAGCAATATTTTGGATAATCATACAGGAAACAAATATTATAAGATGCTTTGACTTTTTCCTTACACTCTAAAAAAAGCCTGAGTCAAATATATGACTAGTTTTCCGGTTCATTTTTATCTAAACCGAAACGATTTATCTGAACAGTCGTCCGGGTCGCGTCTTTTTTTTTTCTGCAGCCCAAAATTGACATTGCAGATTTTTTCAGCCAATCATATACAAGAATAACAATGACGTAATTAAATATGAATATTCATATACAACTTTAGAACGTTCAACGTTGCATATTCATATCAGTTGGCAGACACCATCTGAACTGCTGTATATATATATATATATATATATATATATATATATATATATATATATATATATATATATATATATATATATATATATATATATATATATATATATACATGCTACGATTAATGTATAGTTTCTTCTTTAAAGTAAATTTCGCAACTGTCAAATTGTTTGAGCGAAAATGACTAAGATTTAAAACTTCAAACTAGCCATTTTTAGTCCTTTTGGCTGTCATTACGCTATGTTTGTGCAAATTGCAAAGGCATATCCAGAAACTAGGATGCATGTTGCACGCTTCCCCAGTGTAAACTTGAAACTTTTTGTCCAAAAAGGAAAATAATATGGGACTTAGGAAGTTAGGGCCTAATAAAACAAACAATGAAACTCACTACGACTACGCACTCCACCTTAAATAAGGGAGCTTTCATTTTGCAGGGTATTCTATAGTTACTCCCATACTCCATAGTGCAAACGCTGCTGTAACTTTAATGCAAGGGAAAGTCGCTTAACTACTACTATATGAATTATGTCTTAATTTTCATACAAGGAGCGAGTGTTAGAACTTCACTCAAAACACAACTTACCGAGATATTGTTAACTACTTCCTCGATATTCAAAGGAGGATTCGCTTCGTAGCACATTTTAAATTGTGCCATATCTGTAGTGTCAGGTGTTTTCCATTGTTTCCGGCAAAGTAATGTTATTCACTCTCGGTTATGGAATTACTAAGTTCCAAATTATTTTGGGAGACGATATGTTAGAAGTTGTATATGAATATTCATATTTAATTACGTCATCGTCATTCTTGTATATGATTGGCTGAAAAAATCTAAAATGGCAATTCTGGACTGCAGAAACAAAAAGCGCGACCGGGTCGAATGTGAACCGTATCTGTTCAAATGGAAAATGCCTTGCCTTGCCAATATCTGATATCTACCTACTGTAATGTAGCGGTTATCATACCTTGTCTACAGACCACGAGGCCCTAGGTTCAAGCCTGGATTAGGTAGACACGCTAGTGTACCACAACTGGTTATCAAAGGCCGTGGACATTGACTTGGGGGTCGATGTTATGTCTGTCCGTACGTCGTACCTGTGTTCTCGTCCGGGTCGCCGTATTAAGCGTTTCGTGATTGCATTGTTACTATCATAACCGAATACGCAGGCGACGACCCTGCCATTGTAATTGTGTGTTCACTCATCGTCGTCGCAATATCTGATCCGTTCCTGAGCAAATTCTGATCCATAAATCTGGCTAAACCAATACTGAATTCTCATTGGTTGGTGATGACGTCATGTCTGTTTAAGCCGCAGTTATCTGAATTTCGCTTTGAAACTCAAAGCGAGCTTGGACTTATTTCGTTGACGAAACATCGAGAGAATGGGAGTTAAAAGGTTCAATGAATCATCGCAATATTTTCAACGCTTAGACAAAGAAGGTTAGTCATAATTGTTACCAATTTATTTACCATAAAATGTTTGAAATTGTGAACAGTTACGAGCCAGTTTACTGTTTGCTTGAAGTAGCCTATGGCCTAGCATTACTTAAATATGGCATTTGCAATAGTTAGCACCACTAGGTAGCCTAACGTACAGTAGTTGAACTTAAATGAAGCGACATAATCTGAATCGGTTACACGTAAGTCGGCAAAAATCTCGCTCATGCGTTTTGGTGGTCTAGAGGGTGCCTAAAAATGTATAAAATTGTGTTCAACCGCCCAATATATCAGTTTAGTAAATACTGTATGTAAAATCATACTGATAATGATAACAAAATCACTGTCAACTACTACTCATTTGAAAGCTTGGTCTTTTTTTTTTTAAAGGGTGGGGGCGATAACCCTTGGCTACGAGCCTGGATATATACTATTTTGGAGTCAGCAACAACAACAAATTGTATCTTATTTAAAATGTCACCACCACAAACAAAGGCCCCCTCCCATGATGAAGTGTTCAAATTTAGCCCACTTCTGAGGGCAATTTTGTTTTTTAAATGTAAATAAAAGTTTATAGAAAGCAAAGTTTTCCCCAATTTTTGAAAATTTACTCAAAGAGTGTGTGTGTGTGGGAAGGGAGGGGGGTGGGGAGGGGAGATATTCCACTGTCTAAATCATATTTGTTATATTTGTAAATTGTATGCAAAACTAATTTAAAATATGATAGCTTCTTAATTCTTTAAGAGTGCCATCTTATTTGACTTATTACTTACTAAGTCAGCAGAAACTCAGCAAATAGAAACAGACTGGCATAAAAACACGGGTAGGCATACTGGCAGAACAGTCTGATGGGCCATAATGAAGCACTCTATATTTGAAATGTTTGAGTTAATTCACACATTTCATCATTTTCCATTCATGGCAGAAACCAATTGTTTAATTTTCTTTGATACCCCTTGATTTAAAGGATTAGGTCAGTGGTCAAGCACGTTTATCTTATATGAAAGAGGACTTCAAAAGAAACAGAATGGTGAAGAAAGCATTCAAAAGTCTTATTCCGTTAAGGAGATATTTAAGTTAAAAGTTTGGTATCATTTGTGTTGAAACGGCTAAAATGATGTATTCTATCATATTTTGTTCTGCAATTTTGTGGCTAAAAAACCATGGGACATGTCAAAAAAGTTTTTAAACTGAAACTACCACCTGAAGAAAGTTTGAGGGGAAATAATTTAATTAGTGAAAAAATTAAATAAACTTTCTTTAAAAGACATAAAGACTTTAAGGAATCGAAGGCTGTGACATCACAATTAGTCTGAATTCAGTCATTTCAACAGAATTATACCAAACTTTAAACTTAAATATCTCCTTAATGAAATAAGATTTTGCAATGCTTTCTTCACCATTTGAAGTCCTTTTTTTATATAAGATGGTTATACTTGACCACTGAACTAATCCTTCAAGGTTCAATGAGTCCAGAAAATGGATTGTTTGGATATCCTTTTATGGCATAACTTCATTGTTCACCCCATTCCATTGGAAAGTTCAAATCAAATCTTACAACTAGCTTTATCCCCACCCCTTTATTTCTGCCGTTTCCTTGTACCAATATGTTCCAAATTGGTTCAACACTTGTTCCTTATTAATAAAACCACACACCAAACTTATTTAAAATCCAATCAAAGAGGTATGTTGATGACACACAGTCCACTTAAAAACATAGGCATCCCTCAATTTCTGCCCTTTAGCCTTGCACAGTAAATGTGTTATAAATACTGTAAGGAGAAGTTTAATTTTAATGGTTCAAAAAGTTTTTATTGCAAAACCTTAATCTTCCCTTCTTTGATAGTACGCCAACCCTCTCATTTATGCTCATTTGTCTTCCTACCATAACCAAAACAATCCTTTAGTGGTGCTTTCTCACCTGCAAATATTCACTTTTACTCTCCAGGATTCTTTATATCCCATCCTCAATGCCTCATACCAAACTTGAGCTTATCCTTAATGCCAACCCTACTCCCTCATTCTTCTTTCCCTCATCATTATGGCCAAAGTCCATGATCAAAGCTTGTGTTTTCAAAATAAAAATGGTCGTAACTTTCATTACAGTATTTGTTTATTTTTATGGCATGCGACAAATTTAGTCGTGAGTTCCGAAATTTTAGGCGTAAATAGAGCTCTAGTACTATTGTACTTGGCCTTTAGGTTAGTACATGTTTTCCTACTGACTAACGATTGCAGGAAATTAACGAGTAACATTATGAGTCTTAGCCTAGCAGAATCAAAGTTTGCATACCCTCTTGTAGCGTTGAAATGTCCCAGAAAATTATCCTTATCACATATCATGTTTTAAGAATACCAATGTCATTACGTCAGTAAACATAATTAAGTAAATATGCAAATAATAAACAACAACTGTCATGTCTGCCGCTAATACACCATACACACATGACATAACACTGTACGTGCATTGCTAGTGCAGCGCATACATGTTTATTTTACACAGTACAGTGCAAGCAACAAGCATTGCATAAAAACAACTTCAAGTGCCCAAGTACCCCACTGTATACTAGCAGATCTGGGGTTTTTATCTGGATTTGATCTTGGAATTTATGTCTGGTAGAGATCTGGTGGAATTTATATAAACAGTCCTTCACATGGATGAACCAGCTTTAAAGTGTATGAAGGACTTTCATTTGTCCAAAGTAACTCTCAGTGCCTATAGTCACAACTAAATTAGATGTTTTAAAAGTAGTCAAATGTAAGCAAAGCTTTCTTTTCTATTTGTTACTTTCAGTATGAGAACAGAAATTCCCTGAAAATTCAACAAAAAAGTTTAAAACAAAATATTTAAGGAATGAAACCACAGTGAAACTACATACCGTACTAAACTGATCATATGAATTTGAAAAATATGAATATTAATGCAGTTATTAAGTATATTTCTATATGAATATTTATTGGTGCCAATTAATGTGACTATGCCCATCACCATCATATTAATATTTTGCTGGTTAAAGCTTATGAGGAAGTTACTGCTAGTCAATACCCAGCAACACAAAAGGATTGAGCCTTCGTATCTGCATTCTGTATTATATTATATCAAATTTTATTTGCTTGTTAGTCTTGAAATTACTTTTTTATTCTTAATATGAATTTACATATGTAAATTGTCACATTAGAAAATCCTCCAAAGGGATCTCTTTGGCTATCCCAATGGGATTTTTCACTCACTCACTCACACACTGTATTCATCGGGATATGTGTCCTACTGTATAAGGCTGCAGTGTACTTTCTCCAACGTATCCTGTCTCTGACAACATGTCTGGCTTCAATCCAAAAACATCACCCTAGCTCAACTCTTTCCTTCACTACCATTTTTCTCCATGTGGGCGTCCTACTTTCCTTCTCCCCTCTGGCTTCCATGTCAATGCTGTCATGCAGTGATTGTTCTCGTCAATTCTTAATACTTGCCAATCCACCTCCATCTTCTCATTTTGACTTCATTGTTACATGTAAATCTTCTTTGCTTAGTAAATCCCAATACTTCATTATTTAAAACAAATGGACATCTGATCTTTAAAATTCTTCTCATGCATTTGAACATGAGAGTATCTAATTTCTTATTGTCAATCTCGTTGGTCTTCCATGTCTCAAAACCCATAAGAAAATAGACTTAACAATAGAGAGTTGAATAATCTGATCTTTGTTTCGACTGAATATATATTGGAGCTCCATATCTTTTTTAAATTTCATGAAGGATGTTCTTGCTTTAGAAATTCTGTTAACAATATCTTCTTCACCACCACCTTCTTGTACGTTTACAGTCGCTCCTGGGTATTCATAAGTATGTACCTCTTTCAGATCTTCTACAAACTCCACACTCTCCTCCTTAGGAAAGAATATTATCGTTTTCTTGATTCCCAGCCATGTCGGCAATCCCTGGCAACGAGAGAGCCAACAGAGCCGCCATCAAAGCTCTGTCAAACATCGCCTCTCTCCTTTTCCTATTCCACACTCAGACCTCCGTCTCTGCATCTCCAACTACATAAAAAAACCTGCCAAAACTCCGGAATTACGAAACCAGTAACAAACTCCACACCATCAAACCCAAAGTCGGGACCAACACCCGCACAGTCGCAACCGCAGGGAAGACATCGTTATCAACCGCATCTGCCTCGGCCACTCCTCTCTCAATCCCATCTCTTATCCGGCTCCCCTACCCCTCTCTGCCCCACTTGTAACACCGATCTCTCCATCAAGCATATCTTCGTAACCTGTCCCCTATACCAGAACTCCAGATATCTACTCTCCTCACTATCCTCAATCTTGGACATTTTCAAAAACAATTCTTCCTCAAACATCAACTTCCTCCACAACAACAACCTCTTCTACCACATTTAACTCCCCCCTCCCCTCCGTTTCTACACCTAACCTTATATACCCCTTTGTTTTCACCAAAAGTTTTTTTCTTTCTGCTTCCCCCCCTCCATCTCCCTTACAAACCTTCCATCTCCTCACTATCCTAACTCTTACACCATAATTTATTAACACCTTCTTGGCACAGTTGACTCTGACTGTCGTGGTGCCGTTAAACATCAACAAACCAAAAATCTTTCTGATGTTCATTATTGATTTGCACTTTGTCACTGCATCTACTATTTACTTTCCTGAGTTCAGTCTTATTGTTATTGATTCTTAACCCACTTTGTGCAACATATTGGGTCAGCCTTGTTAGTTTTGTTTGCATATGTTGATACATGTAGGTAGATGAGGTCAGAACGATGTCTGCAAAATCAAGGTCTTCTAACCTTGACATAAACCTCCCATCTTATTCCATTACTATTGGCTTCAGTTGTCTTACGCATCACCCAGCCCACTATCATAAGAAAAATTAAACCAGACATCATATCGCCTTGTTTGACTCCTGTACGTCTTAACTTGAAACAATTCTGACACCACCCCTTCATTTATTACTGCACATTCATTACCTTCATAAAGTATTTTGACTGTGTGATGATTTTCTTTGTGATACCATAAGCTGCCATTATTTTCCATAGTAATATAGAGGGTTGACTGCCATTTGACAGCCTCTTCTAATATGTCAGTATGTTGCGAAGTATAAATATTTGTTCGGTGGTTTTCCTTCTTCTGAACCCTGCTTGTTCAACTCCCAGCTTGCTGTCAACTTCGTTTCTGATTCTTCCGCTCAAAACTCTCCCAAATACTTTGCTAGGCACTGATGTTAAGATAATACCTCAAATTGTCACAGTTCGTGATATCTCCCTTTAGGACTTTTACAATCAGCCCCTGTTTCCAAGATTTTGGTACTATTTCTGTGTTCCATATTGCCCTGAATAAATCCTCTAGCGATTCTTAGTTAATATGGGTATCCACTTTCATTAGTTCTGTTGCAATATTATCTTTACCAGCAGCCTTGTTATTCTTTAACTTCTTTATTGCATCCTTTATTTCAAATCTAGTAATGTGACTAGTGTT
Organism: Chiridota heheva; assembly: GCA_020152595.1. Lineage (NCBI taxonomy): Eukaryota > Metazoa > Echinodermata > Holothuroidea > Apodida > Chiridotidae > Chiridota > Chiridota heheva. The sequence continues at coordinate 1,681,101 of JAIGNY010002050.1, forward strand.
GATATTATCTATTACAGGATCACAAGTAATATCTGTTACTGGATTTATAGGTATTGATCTGTTTAAAACACCTTCAAAATGTTCTCTTCATCCCTCTCCCGGCCGTCTCATCTGTCAATAGTCCTCCAGATTTGTCTCTTACTGCATTTGCTGTTCAGCCTCTTCCCTTGCATAATGTCTTGGTAATGTCATACAGCTCTTTCATTCTACAACTACCCACTGCCTTTTCAGCAGTAGTAGCCATGTCGTCTACCCACTTTCTTTTGTCCTTCCTTGTTTTTTTCTTGACTTCTTTATCCTTTTCGCAGTAGCTAGCTTTTAAGTTACTTTTAATTCTATTTGACTTGGCCTGTTAAATATTACTCTTCAGCCATTTTCTCTCCTGAATTAAATTCCAAGATTATACTGATCCATGCTTTTTGGCCCCTCTCCTTATATCTTTAAATTCCTTTCGCTGGCTTATTGTATGCGCAATGTTTTGCCACTCACTCCCTACTATATCATCATCTGTCTCACTGTCTCATAATTCTAATCTTGTAGGACATATCTATTTCTTAGCTTGACAGAAAACTGGGTTCTTAATTGCTGGCTGTTGTAGCCTGATGGTATCGTACTTCATCCTATTTACTTTTGCCTTCTGTTTTTTCTTTAATTTCAGTTTGAATTTTGTGCACACCAAATGATGGTCACTAGCGATGTCAGCACCTGTCATGGCTCGAGTGTTCAGTATAGATGTCATGTGCTGTTTTGTTACCATTACACAGTCACATGGTCAGTTTGATTCAGCGTACTCCCTCCAGGGGAAATCCAGATTTCCTTGTGTATTTACTTATGTGGGAAAATTGTTCCAATTATCACCAGATTATTGTTACCACAGAAGTTTAGAAGCTTCTCAACATAAGCATTCCTCTCACTGGTACCACGTCCACCAATATCCTTCATTATTAATGACCTACATTGGCATTGAGATCCCCCATCAGTACATCATGTTTTAGTACTCCATCAATTAGAGTACAATCATAGAAATTGTCTTTGTCCTCTTAACAACTTCCTGATCAGACTGTATGACAAAAAGTTTGATGTCTTGGTGAAAAACATAACATAAAGGATTTTTCAGCTGGGATCATATGTAGCATTAACTCAAGTTTATACATGGCTACATCTGGACAGATCAAACTTAATCTATAGTTTAAATTGGGCTCAATAAAGGATATAAATAAAGTTTATATCGGGCTAAATAAAGTTTGATCTGGCCAGATTTTATCATTATTATTATAAATAGTCAAATAAAATTTTATTTATGTATCAAATTTGAACATTAAATCCACTTTATATCTAGCTTGATCTAGCCAGATTAAACTTTATTTGTATATCAAAAGTAGCATTAAATCAAGCTTATATCTGGTTTGATCTGGACAGATGAAACTATTTGTAGATCAAATTGGCTTTGATAAAGGTTATATCTGGCATGATTAAGAAAGATTAAACTATATTTGTATATCAAATGTAGCATTAAATCAAGTTTATATCCGGCTTAATCTGACTAGGTTAAACTAAATCTGTACATCAAATTGGCTTCAATAACTGTTGTATGTGGATTCATCTGGCCAGGTAAATCTTTATTGTATATGAAATGTAGCATTAAATCCACTTCATATCTGGCCAGGTCAAACTTTATATGTGCTGTAGATCATAATAGAGGTTATATATTGCTTTATCTGGCATATGCATATCAAGCTTTTTTGGATATAAAACTGATGTAGTATTAATCAAAATGATCTGGCCATATCAACCTTTATTTGGAGATCAAACTGATTGTTATCAAGGCTGTATCTGACTTTAAACATGGTTGTATCGGACTATATCTGGCCAGATAACACTTTATTTGTATATCAAATGTATTACATCATGTTTATATCTGACTTTATCTGGCCAGATCAAACTTTATTTAGCCCGATATAAACTTTATTTGATCAATTCATACATATCATATTGTAAGATGAACAAAGTCTTTAGACAATCAGAAAGGAATACCAAATGAATATTAGTAAGAAACATATTCTAATCAAGCTACAAATTAACAACACAACAAAGGAAAAAGGCAGTCAATAAATGAATACCTGTAAAAAACATAAATTAATAAAACTCTATGTAACAACACAACAAAAGAAACGAGAGTCAATAAATGCATAAGTGTAATAAACAAAATTTAATCAAACACTATGTAACAACACAACAAAAGAAAAAAGAGAGTCAATAAATGCATAACTGTAATAAACAAAACTTAATCAAACGCTATGTAAGAACACAACAAAAGAAACGAGTCAATAAATGCATAACTGTAATAAACAAAATTTAATCAAACACTATGTAACAACACAACAAAAGAAAAAAGAGAGTCAATAAATGCACAACTGTAATAAACAAAACTTAATCAAACGCTATGTAAGAACACAACAAAAGAAAAAGAGAGTCACTAAATAAAAAGCGGTACAAATTTTTTTTGAAATGTGAACGCGAAGAGCATTAGGTTTATTATTCAAGGAGATTTTACTAAGACTTCATGATTGTTTTCGTAAATATTCAAGTGTTCTTAGAAGCCAATCTTTAGCTATTAAATTGATGAAACCCCAGAGCTTTTATGGGCATTGCCCAAGGTGCATGGTCCTCCACAGAAATGTTGCCCTTGAAATTTCACCCGTGTGGCTCTTGGACCCATGCTATGCGTACGCATTATGCCTGTGGTGTCAACAAATTATGCGTGCCTAGAAATTTGGAATGCACACCCATTTCTCCAATTTCCAGCTGAAACCCTGATTGGGGGATTGTATGTGCATACTAATTGACCTAATCAATTGCATAGCAATGAAAATATTTGTATATGTGGTATCTCTTGAATTAAAGTGAGTATGATGGTTTTGCACAAATGATCATACAGGACTGTATATGCGAAGAGCATTGTTCACACTTAATGGTAAAGTATAGTGTGCATTTGCTGCAATATGTTTGACCCAAAAATATATGACTTATGACTTACTAACTTCACATTTCTAATTAAGTTATGATATTGACATTCCTGACATAAATAGCAATCAAAATGTTTGTCTTGCCATGAATAAAGAAGTAAATAAGTTTCGTCCCTTCTAAAGAATGTTAAATTAGGGGTTTGGGAAATATAAACAATAAGCAGAATATGGGGTAGAAGATGACATGATGATAAAGTAGCTGAAGGAATTAGGATGAGGTCATGTGGGACAGGGTGGAATTATACAAGTATGTAGGGCAGGGTGCTGTGGGATGTTGGTCAGGATGTGTTGGCATGTTAGACAAGGTGGATTGGCATGTAGAACAGGGTGGGTTGACATTTGGAACAGGATGGGTTGGCATGTGGAACAAGGTGGGTTGGCATGTGGAACAGGGTGGGTTGGCATGTAGAACAGGGTGGGTTGACATGTTGGACAGGGGGGATGGCCTGTGATGGGATGTCATCTGGATTTCAGTTGTGATGGCACTTGGGTCATGCAAGTGGTGGAATGACATACAGTATCTGGTTTTCAGGTGTCATTGCATGGAGTATAGAAGTGGGATGACATTTGGGACAGGTTGGGATGGGACAATCTGGAATATGCATTATTAGCAGTGAGAGGATTTGTATCATTTCCAATGTCTAGTTTGTCATACATTAAGCAATATTGTTTTGCATAATTTTGCTTTAATGTTATTGTACATTTTTCATGCTGCTTGACTTTGCTTGATACACATTTTTTCTTAAATTGGAAGTTGTATTACAATCCAGACTGTAGTTCTGGGAATGTTTAGGGGCTGGGGGAGGGTACAGGTTTATCCAGCCCACAATCCCGATCAAATCCACCATCAACAACCTTTCTCGTATCGACAACGTTCATATTACCCGTCTTAGAATTGGTCACACCCACCTCACTCACTCCCACCTCCTTATTGGTTCCCCCCAACCCCTCTGTAACAATTGCCACTGCATCCTCACAATCCAACACGTTCTCCTTGCTTGCCCCCTGTACAACCTTCCCAGAGCTTCTCTCGCTCCCCACAACTCAATTGCTGAGTTCTTCCAAAAAAATCCTCCAGATAAAATAGTCTCCTTCCTTCAGCATGCATCCCTCTACAACCATATTTAATTCTCCTCTTCCACCCCCTCTCTACTTTGTTTTTTAGTTTTACCCATGTACCTCCTCTCTCGATCACAGCTTTCTGGCTTTTGTTCTTGAATTTCTCTCATTCTTCCCCTGGTCTCTTTCCTTACTACCTCTAAAATGATCTGACCTCTCAGGCACAATTTGACCTTCGTTGTCGTGGTGCCAATAAGACCTCATCAAACAAACAAACAAACAGGTTGGAAAGGGGGTTGAATGGCATTCTTTCATTGACATTGGCAAGTCAGGGCCTCTACTTTCTTTGTTATTTAATTGATAAAACTAAAAGAGGTGTTATAGTTATAAAGACTGCTAGGTTTTGCATGTTTTTCGAGTTACTACCTGAAATATTAGGAAAACTCAAAGATATTGTGAAGCTTGTAGTGCAAATGAAAATGTAAGTGCATCTTTCAAAGCTCAAGTAATTTGAAATTATCTGCCCCTGCTACCCTATTTCTGTATATACTTCCCTCTATAAGCCCATTCTCTATACTAGCTTTAAATAGTCGAGCACACTGTCCTTCCGACAGTTCCAGTTCTTCAAGGTATGGCGAAGAGTCTTAAAAGTCATACTGTACAATACATAACTTATAATCCAGAGTTGTGATTTCATAAGAAAGAACAAAAATTAACTGCCATTTTAAGGTTTGTACTTTCTTTCAAGTTTGTGTGTTGCTTGTCACAACTTATCCCATGCAGTAAGTACCTATATAAATTATCTTGTTTTAGAGTGCCTGATTTTGAAAACATCCTTTTTAGCTTCTCATATTTGAAAACATAATTTGTTATTTGCAGAAGTCCAACATTGCCACTCAAACACTGCCCCTGCCACCCCATTACCCCAAGGAGAGAGAAGGGATGTAAAGGTCTAAGCCAACAGAGGAAGCCCTGAAGTACTTCATCCAGGTAGAAAGGGTAAGTGTTTCATTATCTCCATGGGACCAGCCACAAAAAAGAGGAAAACATTGGAATAGGTACAAATTCTGAAAACTGTGGAAAAATTAAAATGTATTTCAGTAAGGAATGTGTAAACACTGTTTGAAAATAGGAAAAATTGATCCCAGTAAGTTTCAACATCGAAGATGGCTATTTTGTATTATGAAATTGGTCTATTCCTAACTCGGCTCTCTCACCCAGGCAGTTCCAAGTTCGTATTGGCCACACCCTCTCCAAGCCGTACCCCCAAGAAGAGGGCGTCCCCCAAGGCAGCATCCTCTCCCCCACTCTCTTTAACCTGAGCATTAATGACATCGGGAATGACCTTGGCCCCAGCATCAAACGTACCCTCTACGTGGATGACTTCACCATCTTCTACTCCTCCCCTAGCTTTCCTATTGTTGAAAATAGGCTTCAAACCAGCCTCAATCAGCTGCAAGTCTGGAGCAACAATAACGGTTTTAGATTCTCCAAGACAAGACAGTCTGCATGCACTTTTGTCATTTCAACAACCTCCACCCCAACCCGAACTTTGTGCTCAATGGGAATCGCATTCCTAAAGTTGAAAACACAAAGTTCCTTGGTCTAACTCTAGACCCCAAGCTCACCTACAAGCCACACATCACCAACCTGAAACTAAAATGCAATAGCTCCCTCAACCTCCTCCGACTGCTCTCCAACACTACTTGGGAGCGAACCATATGCTCTCCTCAAAATTTTCAGGCTCACCATTCATGCCAAGCTTGACTATGGCAATATTGTTTACTGTGTCGCTCACAACTCATACCTCAACCACATTAACACCATCCAAAATGAAGCCCTCAGGCTTTGTCTAGAGCCTACAGGACCTCCCCAATCACTAGCCTTCATGTTGAAGCCAACGAACCCCCTTTCTACTTAGATGTAAAAACTTAGCCTCTCCTATGCTTTTAGAGTCCTCACCAACACCCAGAACCCTGTTTACAACCTCATTAGGTACCCCAATTTCTCCTCCCTCTTTGATAGGACTAAAACCATATCGCCCCCTTCAGCTTACGCATTAAATCAGACCTCTTTCAACTTGGCATCAACCCCGCCCTCTCGGCACCTATTCCTGGCCCACTTTTCCGCCTTGGGCCACCCCCTTCCTTCTGTCCACCTAGACCTCTCCACTTATAACAAAACTCAAACTCACCTAATCTCTTCATCAATCTCCACAACCAAATCAAAGACCAACTCTCAAATTACACCTCCATCTATACTGATGGCTCCAAGGAAGGCAACAAGACAGCTGCTGCTGCCATCATCCAAGACATCACCCTCAGTAGCAGACTTCCTGACCACTCATCCATCTTTTCAGCCGAGGCTAAGGCCATTCTCCTCGCCCTCAACTTTATTGAGTACTCTCCTCTTAGTCACTTTGCCATTTTCTCTGACTCAAAGGCTGTTCTTACTTCATTACTCAATCTTAAATGGGATAACCTCACCTGCCACCTCCTCCTCCGGAAACTCTTTTCTCCCACCCTCTGCAGGAAAAGTGTTCTTTTCTTCTGGATACCCAGCCATGTTGGCATCCCTGGCAATGACAGGGCTGATACAGCCGCTAAGCTTGCCCTTAACCTCCTCCCTTCCCCTTTTCCCAAAACCCTCTCTGACATCAAACCGCTTATCGCTTCTCTTGTTCGTGACCGCTGGCAAACCTTATGGAACTTCCAAATTGATAACAAACTCCATGTTATCCAGCCCACAATCGATCAAATCCACCATCAACAACCTTTCTCGTATCGACAACGTTCATATTACCCGTCTTAGAATTGGTCACACCCACCTCACTCACTCCCACCTCCTTATTGGTTCCCCCAACCCCTCTGTAACAATTGCCACTGCATCCTTACAATCCAACACGTTCTCCTTGCTTGCCCCCTGTACAACCTTCCCAGAGCTTCTCTCGCTCCCCACAACTCAATTGCTGAGTTCTTCCAAAAAAATCCTCCAGATAAAATAGTCTCCTTCCTTCAGCATGCATCCCTTTACAACCATATTTAATCCTCCTCTTCCACCCCCTCTCTACTTTGTTTTTAGTTTTACCCATGCACCTCCTCTCTCGATCACAGCTTTCTGGCTTTTGTCCTTGAATTTCTCTCATTCTTCCCCTGGTCTCTTTCCTTACTACCTCTAAAATGATCTGACCTCTCAGGCTCAATTTGACCTTCGTTGTCGTGGTGCCGTTAAGACCTCATCAAACAAACAAACAAACTTAGCGTTTTATACAAAGTTGAAAGTCATGTACAGTAGTCAGCAATTGAAATATTTGTTATTTCCTCCCCATTAAAACATTCAAGTCAAGGACTCCTCTGGGGAAAATATTGTCACTTACCTTTGGTACGATTTTGGTTTGCCTGGTGTTGCCATAAGTCTAGAAAAAACAATTTGTGTTATTGACATTAGACAAAACTGGTCATATCACTTTAAAATTGTCATATCAATCACAAATTAAACGTGTGTTCGATTTCCAGATATATGTTGATTTCGAGTATTTTCATTGGCTATGATTTAAGGCATTGTCATTGGAAAGAAATTGATACATTCAGTTTTATATGATAGGGTAATTTGAAGCTAGAAAATTGAAATACAGTACTTGTTCAATTTCTTCTGAGTGATGTAGTGGTTATTGCTAGAAATCATCACAATGAAAGGAATGAAACATGTATTTTTGTGTTTGAGTGAAAATGAGAGAGAAAAAAATTGAATGTATATGCTTGATGTGATGATTTCATAATCACACAACCAGTTTTGACACTAGGCGCTATGAGGGGGAGGGGGAAGCCGGATCAACTGTCCCCCAGGGAGGATTTTACCGGTACCTTCACATTTGCCTGCTTTTTTATTGGTTGGGAGGTAAAACTGGAGATTTATTAACATAAAACCAAAGAAAATTGCCAAAAATGAAAGAAATTTTCTGAAAATTAGATAAAATTGCCAAAAATTAATTAAAATTCACAAACACCAAAGACACTTGCCAGAAATGTTAAAAACTTCTTGTAGATGAAGGAAATTGTCCAAAAATGAAAAAAACTTCCTGAAAATTGTAGAGGAGTTTTCGAAAGTTAGAGGAATATTTCCTGAAAATTGCATATTTAAATGTTGGATGGAAACTTAATTTACCCTTGCAATTTTCCTGGGAAATATTTGTGGTTATTTCCCCTCCTGTGCCCCAGTGACATTGGTCTTTCTATTCTCCTGGCTATTATATAAGGTACCGTATCATTATTTTAGAATTTTATGTTATAATTTATTTTACCAATTTTCTACTATAGGGATCTAAGGATTGGACGTGCCGCACTGTTGAAGACTGAGCCAGATGCAGGTACAGCATTGGGAGAGCTTGAGACGGACACCAGAGCAAGGTTTTGATGTTGTTCAGAGAGAAAGTGAAGTTCAGGCGCGTTAGTATTTTAACTGGGGGTGTAAAATATCAGATTTACTGACGACCTCAAATTAACATATCGCATTCAGCTGTTAAAAGAAGTGGCGATGGTTGAATGGTGCTCGCCGTCCTTCGGAGGGGACTTAAATCCGTCGGTCCCGATGGTAGGACAGTTACACCCAACCTGGTTTTCTAAACACTATTCGAGAGAGAAGCGTGAAAACGAGGTGTTCATCCACTTTCCGTCTTATCCCATCCTGGCCCAATCAAGTCCAAGTTCTTGTGCGCCTGTTCCTATTCTTCTGGCTGCGTGGGAACTTATTAGGTGGCTAATTGGGTCCAGCGCTTTGAGGCCCTGGCAAAAGGCGCTATACATGTATAAATCGATGACGAATAATAATAATTTGAAAAAAACTGCCTCCTGAGAGGATTTAACTTTCTTGGTTGCAAGCTGTCTTCCTGTTTAGGAGGGAAAATTGAAGAAGAAAAAAAGTTTGTTATTAAAAATTTGTTGAGATTATTGGAAAGTTTGGAAGAATATGACAGTGTACAACAAATTCTCAAAAATGAAGGAAGTATCCCAAAAATTTTAAACAAACTTTCCCTAAATCAAAAGAAAATTGAACAAAAATGAAGGGAATTTCTTAGAGAAGTAGGAGAATTTTTTGTTTCTCGGTGGCACTCTTCCAATTTAGGAGGTATTATTGAGAAATTATTAAAAAACAGTTGGAAAAATTAGGTAAATTTGAAAGACAATAAAATTTCCCAAAAAGGATGAAAATATTTTGGGGTAAACTGCCACATGCTAATAAAAGCAATTTGCCCAATTATGAAGAAAACTCACAAGGGGAACTGCCACTTTAAAGAATTTTTAGACTGAAATAGATAATATTGAAGGGAAATTTCTTAAAATTATTGGAAAAGTTTATGGAAAACTTATTGCAACATTCCCCCATTTTGCCACACTCGAGTAAAAGACTTTTGCCCTGAAAATGAATAAAATTCCAGGGGGAAAGGGGGAAACTGCCACCTTGGAAGATTTCTCCTTCCCAGTTATACGCTTTCTGCCTATTTGGGAGTTAAAATCTGGAAAAGTTTAGACTAAAAGTGATATTGCATTGCAGGGATGGCATTTGCTGTCGTTGGCCTGCGAAGGTAGCGACCCACTTATTGTATTTGTGTATCCATTCGTTGATTATCAAGATTTGAAAATTCAAAAGCCAATAGGAATGGTCATTTTTTAACCAATCTCGACTTATTTAGCAAGCTTTTTCATTGATTTTATAAAGCAAGTAAGTTTTTTTTTACTGCATCTGTCCATCTTTACCAAGAAAGCATCCCAAAAGGTACACATATCTTTGCTGCTCTGTATTAATTTGGAAATTTTGTAAAATAATTGGAAAACTATGGCATTATTTCCCAAAAAATTGTGAGTGATTTTCCCGATAATCAGCAATGTTTAATAGAAAATTAATTAACCAGTGCCATTTTTGCTTGTAGCTGGGAAATTTGTGTTGTTCTTTTCATTTTATTATCAAAACAGCTTCAAACTGTCTTGATTGGTATTCCAAACCTTAAGTTTTACTGACCTGATACCAGATTTACTGGCTAATTTCAAATTTTAGCGACCGGTATAAAAAAATTGGTGTTCTGTTACAGTTGGGGTATTTTACAATGCTAATTTTTAATTCGCATGCGAAGCATTGTGCGAAGCATCATGCGAAGCATTGTGCGGCATCGTCGCGGCATCGTCGAAGCATCATCGCGAAGCATCATGCGAAGCATCATCGCGAAACATCATGCGAAGCATCATGCGAAGCATCATCGCGGCATCATCGCGAAGCATCATGCGAAGCATCATCGAAGCATCATGCGAGAAGCATCATGCGAAGCATCATGCGAAGCATCATGCGAAGCATTATGCGAACCGATGTAATGACGATTACGTCTGGCCGTCCACAGATTTGTCCTGAGATTTCCTCAGAAATGTTAAAGTTTCTTTAAAGTTCCTCAGAAAAAGTCAAAGTTTCTTCAGATATCCTTATGGAAGGTTAGAATTTCTTTATAAAATGTTAAAGTTTTTCAGAGATACTTAAGACAAGATTGATGACTAGTTTCCTTAAAAAGTCCACAGTACATTGACTATTTTCTTAGAAGATAACTGTAAAATGATATAATTGTCCAATATTCTTCAGAGATCCTCAAGTCTCTCTTGTAACACTTGAGATTTCAAATCCTTAAAAATCTTCAAAATATTTTGGCACCAAACAGTTATATCAGGCATGATTTTGAAATTCTACCTTTATTATGGTGCTCATTTGCATGAAGTTGCTACAGTATATTACCTGACCAGACTTTTTTTATTTAGTATGCTAAGTCAGGGAGTGTGACAGGATGTTTTATACACCAAGGGCTACATGTATATCAGGCATAATTATTTGACTGCACCTTTTTTTTTTCTTATTCAACAAGTCATTTGCATATAAGTTATTATATGAACTGACACTTTCATATATAGTATGCTTGATCAGGGACTGTGATAGCTAGGATGAGACTTCTTATGGAGCCTATGGGACATCATGTGAGACATAGGGTGGGATGCCATGTGGGACATGGGGTGGGATGCCATGTGGGACATAGGGTGGGATGCCATGTGGGACATGGGGTTGGATGCCATGTGGGACATGGGGTGGGATGTCAGATGGGATGCCATGTGGGACATGGGGTGGGGATGCCATGTGGGACATGGCCCTTTTGAATGGTATTACCATGAAAAATGTAAATCGCCTACAGAAACTCCAAAATAAAGCTGCTAAGCTTATCTTCAGGAAACGTCGTCGTGATCATGCCTCACCCTTGCTCAACAAATTGCATTGGCTCCCTGTGTCACAGCGAATTTTATACAAAACATGTGTTATTGTCTACAAATCCCTGATACATCAATCACCTGAATACATATCCAACAGTCTGAAACTTTATACACCAGCACGATCCCTTCGCTCCTCTTCTGAAAACTTCCTGACTGAACCCAGAACTAACACCAAAGCTGGTTCTAGGGCTTTTTCAGCTGCAGCACCCCATGTTTGGAACTCTTTGCCTTCACACATTCGCCATGCCAGTTCACTTGGACAGTTCAAAACACGTCTTAAGACTTTTCTTTTTTAATCATGTATTACTTACTGAACTTTGGGGCAGCATTCTGGGCGCTTTGTATCCTATGGAAAAGGCGCCTACTACAAATGAACATGGATGGATGGATGGGATGTCATGTGGGACATGGGGTGGGGATGCCATGTGGGACATGGGGTGGGGATGCCATGTGGGACGGTAGAATGCCATGTGGGACATGGTGGGATGCCAGTGTGACAGATTGGAATGCCATGTGTGACATAAGGTAGGATGCCATGTGTGACATAGGTTGGAATGCCATGCGTGACATAGGGTAGGAGGCTATGAGGGAGGCTATGTAAGACATAGGGTAGGAGGCCATGGGGATGTGGGACATAGGGTAGGAGGCCATGGGGATGTGGGACATGGAATGTGATGCCATGGGGACATAAGGTAGGATGTCATTGGGAGGGATACCATGTGGAACATATGGTGGGATGCTATGTGGAACATCAGGTGGGAAGCCACTGATGCGGGACACAGGGAGGGATGCCATGTGGGACATAGGGAGGGATGCCATGTGGGACATAGGGAGGGATGTCATGTGGTACATATGGTTGGATTTATGTGGGACATACATGTAGGATAGGATCCATGTGGGTCATAGTGTGGGATGCCATGTGGGACATAATGGTGGAAGGCCATGTGGGACATTTGGTGGAATGCCATGTGAGACACTGTATGGTGGAATGCCATGTGGGAGATATGGTGGAATGCCATGTGGGACAAGGCATGGGATGTCATGTGGGACATGAGGTGGGATGTCATTCGGGACATGGGATGTGATCCATGTGGGACATAAGGTGGAATGCCATGTGGGTCATAGGATGGGATGTCCTGTGAGACATATGATGGAATGCCACGTGGGACAAGGGGTGGGATGCCATGTCAAAGATAGGGTGGAATGCCATGTGGGACATGGGATGGGATGTCATGTGGGACATGGGGTGGGATGCCATGTGGGACATGGGGTTGGATGCCATGTGGGACATGGGGTGAGATGCCATGTGGTACATGGGATGCCATGTGGAACTTAGTGTGAGATACCATTTTTATAATTGGCAGGGTCATATAATACGAGTGTCAATTTGCATGGGCATGCGAACCATGACAGTATTTACCGTTCTAGTTTACTGTGTATTAATTTTACTAGTGCTAATTATCTTGTGATACAATTTGTTAAGGTTGTCGATGTGGTATTTTTCAAGGCATTAAAGAATTTTGCCAGGGTTTTCATAATTGTAAAACTGTGTGGTATCATAAGGCGTGAAAACTAGTGGGACGATGAATTTTGCAAGCTCAAGCTATAGTACATGTAGCTGGAGCAATATTACCAGCGCACGCTTATCACATCGATGTTGCTCATCATAATGCAGAAATGAATATGTGCATTTGATGGACTGGGTCTGGGAATTTTTGTGAAAAACAGGTCATGTCAACAAGAACTAAATAAAACCTCTTGAGGAAATACACAAATAATACACACACAAAATGTTAATGCTGTTTTACATCTTATCGTCTGCATTGTCCTTCATCTGTTTGTCAGTTGTACAAATATCTGAAGAAGGGATGATTGGATTTTGATTATATGAAGAAGTGATTACAATTTTGGTCATATAGGAACAGGAGAAGGGCAGAATTTGAGGGATTGGGATGAAATGGAGGGGTAATCTATTTTAGGGTGTCAAGACTTATATAGTTGAAACTTTCCAACGGAATGTGCTAAACAATGAATTCATGCCATGAAAAGAAATAAACACAATCAATTTGTTGGTTCTAAGAAAATCAGATCAAGCGGTGTCTGGTATCAATGAGAATCAAAACAATTGGCTTGCATAAAAGGACAATGATGGAATGTGAATCTTGGCTAAAGAGAATTCAAACAATGAATGCTTAGCTCGAATAAAACTGAAAACGATGATCAGAGGGTAGATCCTGAAATGGTTCTGAATGCAAACGGCAATACACATCAGCAGTGAGAAAGAGATTGTTTGTGGATATAAGTTGGTGGGCCTAGGAATTCTATGGTAGATTATATTTTGGATGATGAATGAACTGGGGGTGGGGGTATGCGCTCTAAATAGTGCTAAAATTCTAGCTTCCACATGTTTTTGTTCAATTAGCACCTTTTGAACCGAACAATTCTTGGTAATTATTACTTGTTGGTCTTGTTGTATTGGAAACTCCACTGAACTGTATAAGAAGTGTTATTAATTAAAGCATTTTTCCTGTAAATGTAAGTCAAGCTATATATTTATGATTTTCCACTTTTTTGAGTCCTTATTTCTTGTTATATATATTAAAGCATTCCATGTTTTGATTAAAGTGCATAATAAAGTTATTTGCAGAGTATAAAATGTACAAAAAATGTGTTGTTTTCTTTCAAGTCGTTTCTTGTGTTGGTAAGTTGGTTTCGATTTGGAGCAAGTGGAGAAAATGCTTAAAATTTCATAGGTTCCATTATTGAGCGTACTATAAAAAAGTCAATGTGACCAGAGGGAGGTTCATTTTGAACGGTTGATCTAATCAGAAATTAAAATTTGACCAGTATTCTGTTCAAAAACATTTGAACTGGCTATCCAGTTCGTTTCGCAGAATGAAGCGGAACTGGGTCATTTTTTAAAATCACTAGGACCGGTTCGGTGCTTCTGGGACCCCAAACCGGGGTCAAATTTGAACCGATTCGGTTCATATTTGACCGAGAGTATTTTAAGAGTGTACACACTAAGTTTACAATTAAGGCTTTCTGATGATACTGGAAAATTTGTTAGAAATGCATTTTTGTTGGAACTGTGGAGAAATTCGCTTTAGTCAGTTAGTGGGGAGCGATTTTCTGTCGTGACGCGAATTTTGCTTCAATTTTCAGTTATCATATGAATAGCCATGCGATGATGATGCTTCTCTGAAAACAAGAGGTCAAAATATTTCTTTTCCTTTGTTTTATTTAATTTTGTTTAAATCATCGCTCACCGCGTCGCCTTCAGTATGTAGCAGCCTTTACACTGTAAAGTAATTTTTTAACATACAGTACTCAACATGTACTAGTAAAAATCTTTGAAATACAATAACTCCTAAATAATATCAACTTGATTTATGCACCCAATTTGTTTGTTCAAAATTCCTCTACCATATAAATAGAAATTAACGGGAATATTTCTTTAAATTATTAACCATTTGGAGCCATTTATAGTAGACGATGACCCGTAACTGAACATTTAAGAACTTATTCCTTTCCACAGCAATTTGATACAGCTAAATTTGCATACCCGTTGGATACTGTCAATTCGTTTATGGAACTTGTACCAAACAGGGATGCAAGAATATTAGACATGTGTGCGGGTACAGGCAAAATAGCGTCATTAGTAAGTATATATCTATTAAATATGTATTACTAACATTCATGGGTGCAATAGCTGGGGTAGAGGTAGGCTTTTTTTTTTTTATGGTGAATGGTGGAAAACAGCAAACCACGACCATACTGGGTGTTTTGATAAAGTAATGGAGCTTGGAGAGAGGTTTTTGCGAGATACCTGCGAATAATACCGTATTATTGGCAGGATTCTCAACTCATGTAAGCGATTCACAGCCAAAAGAAGCCAATACTAATGAAACTGTTGCTACGTTGTATGTTTTTTTGTTACAATTAACGACAACAACAACAGACAATCTCCTTACAATCTGATATATGTTTTAGTCATATTTGCATCCTGACTTATAAAGTCACCAAAGCACTTTTTGCATATAATATATATAAGCATACATAAGCTTGTTTTCCTTCCTTATCTTAATTTTATACCCTTCTAGCTTTCTATGCATTTCATTCCAGGTATCTGCTTGTTGACATTGCAAAAACTCTGCCTATACAGCTATGCTCAAGTTTTTAATCATAGTAGTTGGATGTGGTCATAATTATAACACTAATTATAGTAATTCACGGCAGTTAGATGGGCTATTTGTCAAAGTACCATAACACGTACAACAATCAATCGTCCACATACACAGAAAATGAACTCTCAAGTCCCAGGGACTGGGACGGGGAAGCAGTTTTTTATCCGAAGTAATTTGATGTGGTAATTGCATGATTCTTTCTCATCAACTATACCCAGCTTTTTATGCCTTGTAGTTTGATGTGGTCATTGCAATAAATGACTCCCATCTACTCCCAAGTAGTTTGATGTGATGATTTCCATAAATCTTTCTTATTAAGTATACCCAGATTGTTCTTTTTATCCCAAGTAGTTTTATGTGGTCATTGCCATAGCTCTCCCCTACCAACTATACTCAAGTTTTTACTCAATAGTAATTGAATGTCAGGGGCGGCGTGGATAAGTATTTAAGGTATTCACTGAATCCTACTTATTTCAAAGTAAAGTTTCTATTACCTCCGCTATAGAGAAAATATTTGAGAATAGGCTTATTTAGAATACTCGAGAATAAATGTCTGTATGTGTCCGCTGCTCAAATAGTTCAAGCTTGTGCATTTCTACTCTCGAGGTGATTTATTTAGAAAAAGAAAAAAATTACCATGAATTTGAGATTTGCACTTGAAGACGCTATGAACGTACATCTTTTATGTTACTTCAACCAAGGAGTTAACGACTCTCTGGTTGAACCAGGCAGTAGAAAACTCACTGGTTGCACTGGTTGCCGTTAGTTTTGCACTGGAGGTATTCAAAATCATAATTGCTTATCTACGGTATCTAAGCGGCTTTTTTCTCTCGATGCTTTTAAATTCATTCCATAGTTCTGACCGGTGAGGGTATAATTTATATAAAAGGGAAAATAGAATTCTGAGATACCCATATAATAAGCAAAATCGATGTGAAAAGAGTTGCTTACTAAGCCCTAACTTACAGATCGTTCTAGGATAGATTTAGAGGGGAATACCAACTTCTTTCCCTACCCAGCTGCCCCTGTTGGATGTGGTCAATGCCATCAATCTTTCTCATCAGCTTTAGCCAGATTTTTATCCCAAATATGGTCATTGCGATCAGTCTTTTTCATCAACTTTTGGCAGATTTTCAAAGTTTATCCCAAATAATTGGATGTGGTCAATGCGATCAATTTTTTTCATTAACTTTAGGCAGATTTTTATCTCAAATAATTGGATATGGTCAATGCGATCAATCTTTCTCATTAACTTTTGACAGATTTTTATCCCAAATAGTTGGATGTGGTTATTGCTTGCGATCAATCTTTGTCATTAACTTTTGTCAGATTTTTATCCCAAATGGTTAGATGTGGTCAATGCGATCAGTCTTTCTCATCAACTTATGGCAAATATCAACTTTAGGCAGATTTTTATCCCAAATAATTGGATGTGATCATTGTGATCAATCTTTCTCATCAACTTTTGGCAGATTCTTATCCCAAATAGTTGGATGTGGTCAATGCAATCAGTCTTTCTCATCAACTTTTGGCAAATATCAACTTCAGGCAGATTTTTACCCCAAATAATTGGATGTGGTCATTGCAATCAGTCTTTCTCATCAACTTTTGGCAGATTTTCAAAGTTTATCCCAAATAATTGGATATGGTCATTGCGATCAATCTTTCTCATCAACTTTGGACAGATTTTTATCCCAAATTGTTGGATGTGGTCAATGCGATCAGTCTTTCTCATCAACTTTTGTCAGATATTTCCCCAATTGCATGCATGCTTTCTTCCGGTTAGAAGGGGGAAATGTCAAAAATAAGGTTGCATTGAAGGAAAATGCGTAGAATTGTTGGAAATTTTGTTAGACTGGCAATATTTCCTAAAAAATTCTCAAATTGACAGTGATTTCTCGAAAATTAAAGAAACTCTCCTGGAAATTGTTGAAAATTTTCCGAAAATTGAAGAATAAATGAAGGAAATTTCCGTCAAGGTGAAAAAGATTTCCCGAAAAGTGACGCAGATTTCCTGACAATTCATGAACATTTTGCAAAAATAAAGAAAATTTCCTAAAAATTCAAAAAGATTTCCCGAAAATTTAAAGAGAATTCCGGAACATTCAAGAAGATTTCCTGATATGTAATGAGATTTTCCAAAAATTCCGCATTTCCCAATTACTGAATTAGGAGCAACATTTTATGAAAATTAATTTGTTAATTAATCAGTGTAATTTTCCGCTTTTAACCAGGAACATTTTCAAGTTTTTGCCCCTTGAGAGGTGACCCTTCCTTCACTAATCGGACGAAAAGGTAAAGGCCTATTTGAAAATCATTATGAGGGAGAAGAGGGGGGGGGGGGGCATGGCCCTGATATTATTGAGACTCACCTTCCTGCTGCCCTAGCTGAAGGTTTTTGGTTCTAAGCATGTTGTAGAGTGGTCGAAAATTAAAGATTTTTGGAACAAAATTGAAAAAATATTCTCAAAAATTGAAGATTTTTGGGGCCACAATTAAAGATGTTTGGTACAAAATTAAGGATTTTTGGTAAAAACTACAAGTTTTGGTCCAAAATTAAAGATAATTAAGACGATACAATTAAAAATTGCCAACATATGTTTTTTATATAGATCATTTGATATCTTTGTTAATGATATTTATGGCTACTGTTTAGACTCGGTCTTTTAATGTAAACTCATGGTTAAGGCATAGCGCCATCTTATGTATTCATTCTTGTATAGCGCCGCTATTTTCACCCTTAAAGCTTAACATGTGCTTATAAGGTGCTGATGTGTACCCTGACCTACTGGATAAACAAAAGCTGTTCTCAAGATAAATTTCTTTCTTAGTTATTTATATACCACAGTCAAGATGAACTCAACAGCCACGACATTTTTAGGGGGCTTAATATAGCCACCTTCCCCTAGACACGCCACTCACGGTCTCCCTCATCAGCTATACTCCAAACTTTTCATCCAAATACATTAAATGTGTTCATTGCGATAAATCTTCCTCATCAACTATACTCAGCTTTTCATCCCAAGAAGCTGGATGTCACCATAACCTTTTCTTTCTTCTCTATTGATTTGCTTCTAACTTTAGGCTATCCTCTGCTTTTGAAATTTATAATCCTTTTTTTGCTTTAAGGAAAAGGGTTTTTAATGGATACGCCTGAATGATAGATGTTAATACTAATATTGTTTCTTCTTTTCTGAACATTTAATTTCGACTTACGCGTATACTGGTATAGCTCATTAATTACGTCCCTAAATTAAAATATAACCTATGTAGACAGAATTTACTCGCTTTTTTACACAAAATTGCCAGTAGATCATCCCTTGTTCAGTGTGTGCTAAACACTCCATTTTGTTTTAAATGGAAATGCGATAATTGCAATGTACAAGTAAAATTTTATGTGGAATACATGGGAATTTGTGCACCGAGAGGTTGCCTATGGTTTTCGAGGTCTCAATTATTTGCCACATATATAATTCGTTATTATATTCTTACTTTGCTGCAACGCACAAGCGAGTGTACAAAAGTATTTTAGCATATTAATTGAAACTTGCAAATAAGAAGACAATGGTCATGAAGCACATGTATACCAGTCCGGCAGCATGCCTATTAATGGCAACATAAATGTTTCTATAAATGGGAATATTTTGCTACATGGAAGCCGCCATTTTGTGATATTTCCCATGATCCTTTGCAATCCTAACGTTAACCCTATGCAATGTTACAAATTTGAAATACGTCTGGGAAAAATATCTTTGCTTGGGGAAATTTAAAACTCATGAAAATACCTTCATTACTGTCATGGCTACAACTTTTCCACTCCCATTTGATATGTTCACCACGCCGTTTTCGAAATTTTAGATAAAATAGAAAATGTAGCTAAACTTTTAGGCGTGAAACGGCCAATTTGAAAATTTTAATGTTTTTTAACACAATGAATTTTTATATTTCAAGTACATAAATTAAAAACTGACATTTTATCGCAACATCTGAACAATATAGCTGCGTGACTTCAATATTCTCATGTGCTATAAATGTCCTGTTACTAGGCATGCTGCCAGACTGTATATCCCAGCTGGTGGGGCAGAGAAGACATCCCCCCCCCCCCTTCCCCCTCAGCGAAGTATTCTGAGTGGGCGCCAAAATCGTCCTGAGAAGAAGAAAAAAAATTAGGCCCTGGTGAAATTTACGTGTTGATCGATAATTTCTTCCTATACTCTTAAGCAAGTAATATTCCATTTGTGTAGTCCAAATTTTCAGAAAAGACCCAAATTTTCCACCATTTTTCCACCATTGGCACTCGAGCGGGCCACTGGATTTTGCGCTCGGACAGAAACCGATGCATGGCATTAGCTTGTTGGCAATATCTAATATCTGCTCCTGCCATGAAGAGCAAACAACTGGTAGAAGCTTTTTGAGAGGGCACTGAATGCTCACAGAGGCGCAAAAATTGTTGTGAAAATCTACTCTTATATACTTTTAATTCTCCAGTCTCAACGTTGTAAATATTTTTTCTCAAAGCTTTATTCTTACCGTTGATCAGAAACATGAAAACCATTCCTAAACCACAACTAAAGACACATATTGAAGTCAATGGGATCCTGCATTTAAACATTCGTTCCAAAATAGTATTCCTTTTAACGAATTGACACGATTTTCAAGTTGAGAAATTTTCTGCTACCAAAATCACGCCAAAAAACGCTACTGGCTTCCTGAGGCTTTTTCCCCTCGGCGCTAGGACCGAGGACGTCAACCCTGGATTTAACACAATATTAAGCAATTTTCTGCTTTGAAAATTGCTAGAAATGCAGGGAGTTTTAGGGTTTCGCCCCAGTGCCACTTCGTGCAGCTTCGTTCTATAGATGTGACACATTTTAAAGCCCCTTTTCTGCTATTAAAACCATGACAAACATAGGGCTTCCTGCAAAACCCTGGGTCCCCACCAGGGCTTCACGACCTTCGCTCCTATAGCATGCCTAGAGTTGACACAATTGTAAGCCCGGAAATAATGAACCTGTTACAAATTTATTTTCTTTGGAAAATCTTTTGCAATTTCACTGTTCAGGGAAGTCTCCTTCAATTTCTGGGAAATCTCCTTCAATTTCTGCAGTGGGAAATCTCCAATTTTCGGAAAGTTTCCTTTGTTTTCGTGAAATTTGCTTCACTTTTTATGAAATTTCCTTCATTTTCGGGATATTTTCTTCAATATTTGTGAAGTTTTTTTCATACTTTGGGAAATTTCATTCATTTTTCGGAAAATTTCTTTAGATTTTAAGAATTTCCTTCATTTTCGGGAAATTTTCTTCAATATTTGAGAAAGTTTCTTCAATTTTTGGGAAATTTCTTCATTCAATTTTAGTAATATTTTCTTCATTATTTGGGCATTTTGGGGATTTTTTTTTCAATTGTTGGGAAGTTCTTCAATTTTTGGGAAAATTTCATTCATTTTCGGGAGATTTCCTTCATTTTCGGGATATTTCCTTCATTTTCAGGAAAATGCTTTCATTTTCCTCAAATTTTCTTCAATATTTGGGAATTTTGGGAAAATTTTTCCAAAGCAGCGCTTTTGGAGGCTTCGCCCACCTGGACCTCTTTCAGGGCTTTGACTGTTCTTAGATTCAAAACACTGATTTTAAGCATTTTCCTAAACGGTTCATGCTAATTTATTTCTATGTGCCCAACGTTTTACTCTCATGTGCTTTTTGGGGAGGAGAAGGGCGCCAAAATTCCCTTGCTTAACCTCCCAGTAAAACATGTCCTACCACGCCACTGCCCGCTGGTGGAAAAGGTAGGAAATGTGTGTAATGAATGATAAGCTAACACGTATAATTTGAAATTGACCCCTAACAATTATTTTGCAAAGCCTTCAGCTTATCATGTCATCAAATTTGCATACCAATTGCATATTAGTTCCTTTAAATCAAAAAGCTGTAGAATGGTCTTGTTGTTGACGGGATAACTTTTAATAGATTTCAAAAGGAAATAATTGAAGTAATCTCGAGCAAAAATACAAGGCACTTTTTTTGTCCCCTTGTACTCATTCTGCAGAGATATACCAAAAACAAAAACAAAACGGACTAGCATCCCAGCATGTTGTCGAGATAATAACAAAAAAATAAAAAATTCTTGCATCCAACAATGAATAGGTGTGTCAAAGTGTCAAGACCGTCTTCCCAGATTTTGGGCTTTCTAGTGGTACCATTAGCTATATGGTAGGCCTATATTTCATGAAAAACAAAAATATGATTTTTCTTACGTCATTTTTATTGCATTATTTTTATGTTTTCTTCCACAGTTACAAAAAGTGGGTTACAAAAATATCGATGCCATGGATGGTTCTGAGTCGATGCTGAAAATCGCAAAGAAGAAAGGGTTGTACATAAACACGCACTGCTGCTTGGTGGGCACATCAAAAGTGGATGAAATCGATGACGGTAAGCAGGACGTTAAAGCTCTAACAGTCTTAAGGAGTATTTACAAATGTCGTCAAACAATGTTCTTTGTCCAACCAACATCCAACTTACTGTGCACACGGCTATATGAGGGGTTTCATGTTTGATTTGTTTTTAAATAAAGAAATGCTTTTACCTTGACCTTGATCTTGACCCTCCCTCCCCTCCCCGTGACCCACCTACTACCGCTGTTAACCATTATTCAGCCCCAATCCCTAAAATCCTTATAATACAGGCCACAAATAAAGAAGATAGTTTCAAGAAAGTTTCCCCATTCCTAATCTACAAGGCACTCCAAGGCCTTTTCGGTACCCTCCCTAAAGTCTCCACCCTCAGATCCGGCGATCTCCTGGTGCACTGCACCAGAGATACTCAAGCTACCACCCTCCTCAAGATTAAAACCCTAGCTAATACAGGTATTGACGTTACTGTCATCCCCCCACCGTTCCCTAAACTACAGTAAAGGTGTGGTCAGATCCAGGGATCTGGCCTACTTAACTGATAAAGACCTCGTAAACGAACTAACCAACCAAAATGTCACAGAAGCCCGTCGTCTCGTTTTCAAGAGAAACGGTGACGAGACACCCACTAATTTTATTTTCCTAACTTTTTCTACACCAACTCTCCCCTCCCACATAACAGCAGGCTACTTAAGAATTCCAGTCACCCCGTATATCCCAAACCCCCTCCGTTGCCATAAGTGCCAGAGGTATGGCCATGGAAAAAACTCCTGCCGCAGCCAAGCGCGCTGTGGCAACTGTGGAGCCCTAGACCATGACAGCACCTCCTGCACCAGCACCCCACACTGCACGAATTGCAGCGGTACCCATCTACCAAACCATCCCACCTTCTCTAAAGACTGCCCCACCTGGATCCAAAAAAAACAAATTACCAAACTAAAATCCTTTAACCCCAACATCACATACCCAGAGGCCAGGAAGCAATTTCTCGCTTTACTGCACACTAAACCATCCTACTCGAGCGTAGTCTCCTCCAACACCAATAACACAAAAAAAACTGACTCGCATACCCAAACAGACCTCACCTGGCTCTTCTTACCCAGTCCTAAGCCCATCACCATTGACAACAAACAAACCACACCTACTACCCAAACGACCTCCACCACCATCACTTCTCCCCCTAATCTTCCTTCCTCCTCAAAGACTTTCGCCATCCCCTACATCAACACCTCTAATGCCAAGAAAACATTAAACTCAAGCCAACGTGGCTAATAGTCACCCAATCAGCAAGCAACAAACCAAGAAACAACCAATAAACAAACAGTCCACCATCTAAACCCACACCCACACTAATGACACGAAAGAGACCATGGATTGTTCGGTTACCGAACATACTTCTCGTCCAACTTTCAAAAATAAACGTTCTCGAAGAAATAGGGACAAATGCAAAGAAAAAATAAACCAACTCAGACCGAACAGATCCTCCTCAAGATAACCCTATGCCTCCTTATGGCATGCAACATAAACAATAGAAATAACATTCTCAACATCATACAATGGAACATAAGGAGCCTTAAGGCTAATTCTGAAAAAATCGACCTCCTGGCCACCACCTTTAACCCAGTCGTCTTCTGCCTACAAGAAACTTTCTTGAAAACCACCGACCATTACTCCCTAAACAACTTCGCTTGCTATCACAAACATCAAGTGGACGCCGACAAGGCCCGTGGGGGCGTCTCTATTCTCGTAAGACATGATATCCCGCACAGCCCTGTTCAAGTGCACACCGACCTTCAGGCCATCTGTATATCTATCTCCCTCCACAAAACTTTCACTCTTTGCAATATCTATCTCCCCCCAACACCAACATTCAGCCAACCAGCCTTAACAACCTCATCTCTCAGCTCCTCTCCCCCTTTATCCTTCTTGGTGACTTCAACGCTCACAACCCTCTGTGGGGCTCTGTTACCACCTCCTCTAGAGGCAAGCTCATCGAGAACACTCTTCGTCAGCACAGCCTCTCCTTGCTCAACAATAACTCCCCGACCTACCTTCACCCTGCCACAGGTTCCCTTACCTGTATTGACCTGTCTATCTGTTCCCCCAACCTCCTCCCTGATTTTAGCTGGAGAGTCTTTGCTGACCTCTGTGGTAGTGATCATTACCCTCTTCTTATACACTCCAACCTTCAAACCCCCTCTGACCACACCCCAAATTGGAACCTCGAGAAGGCTGACTGGCCCCTTTTCGAAACCCTCTGTGACTCACACCTCCCCCTCCATCTCCTTGAGGATAAGGAACCCATGTCAAACTTCAGTAATATCCTTATCAACATCGCCACCTGCTCAATTCCCAAAACCTCCAAACCCCCAAATCATCCCCCCAATCCCTGGTTCTCCGGGGTCAACCGCCATCAAGAACAGGAAAAGAGCCCTCAAGAACTTCAAAACTAACCCGACCACCCATAACCTCAACCTCTTTCGCATCAGCCGTGCCAGGGCCAGACGCACTATCAAGGACAGTAAAACTAACACTTGAAACAACTTCATCCCTTCTCTCACCACCAACACCCCCACTAAGAAGATTTGGAGAATGGTTAAGAGCTTCCACGGTAGAGTGGGCAAATTTCCCATCTCCCATCTCTCTCAGAATGGTGACCTTCTCACAGCAAAAAAGGACATCGTTAACCACCTCGCCGCCACTTTCAGCAACATCTCATCCTCGACCAACTACTCCAATGCCTTCAAAACCAAAAAAGCTTCTGATGAAGCCCGGAGAATCACTTTTCCTTCCGACAACTCCGAAAGCTACAACGCCCCTCTCACCCTTTCTGAATTAAACCTAGCCATCCACGACGCTGGCTGTACCTTCAAGGGCCGAGATAACATCCCCTACCACTTCCTGAAACACCTCCATATCAAGGTTACCACTACGGTAACCCTACTCACAATCTTCAACAACATTTGGACCTCACACTCCTTTCCTCCTATATGGAGGACAGCTATTGTCATCCCCGTCTTTAAACCGGGGAAAGACGATACCGACCCCTCCAGCTACCGCTCCATCGCCCTCACTTGCTGTCTCTGTAAAATTATGGAAAGGATCATTAATCAGAGACTAAACTGGTTTCTTGAGACCAACAGAATTCTCTCCCCTGACCAAAGCGGCTCCCGAAAACGTCGCAATACCCTAGACCAGTTAATTACGCTCGACACCGCTATCCGGGAATCCTTTGCAAAAAAGGAACACCTCGTTGCCTTTTTTTTTGACCTTGAGAAAGCTTTCGACACTACTTGGAAATACCGCATTACCCGCAAACTTCACACCATCGGCCTCAGAGGCCATCTCCCCATCTTTATTCAAAACTTCCTCTCATCCAGGCGGTTCCAAGTTCGTATTGGCCACACCCTCTCCCACCCGTACCCCCAAGAAGAGGGCGTCCCCCAAGGCAGCATTCTCTCTCCCACTCTCTTCAACCTGAGCATCAATGACATAATAATAATAATAATAATAATAATAATAAATGTTATTTAAATACGCTATTCACCAAAGTACCATGGCGCTTACAAAGTAAAATAAAAACAAAATGAAAAATATCAAAATAAGTGGGTCTTTAAGAGTTTTTTGAATACTGTGGTGGATGGAGAAGTTCTCATGTGGGTGGGTAAAGTGTTCCAGGATCTGGATGCAAGTATTTCAAATCTTCTTGCACCTATGGCAGAATTGGATATGGGTATGTGAAGTCGGGTGGAGTCATTACTCGATCTGAGTTCACGTGCGGGTTTTCTTATCTTAATTATATCCTTTAACCCTTACTCTACCAGCTCTCTTTTGAAAATGCGCTCGGGAGGCGGGGCCAAAGACGGGACACCCAAAACGGCGATAATATCGCCGCGTGGTAGAGTAAGGGTTAATCAAGGCGTGATTATTGAAGGGTCCTCTGTCTTCCAGGCAGAAAAGTCGGGCCCTTTCGCTGGGACCCGCTGGGCCGCCCACCGGGATCATGCTGCCTATATTTTCGGGTTGGCGCATATGCCGCGGGTTGATTAACCCTTACTCTACCAGCACTCTTTTGAAAATGCGCTCGGGAGGCGGGGCCAAAGACGGGGCACCCAAAACGGCGATAATATCGCCGCGTGGTAGAGTAAGGGTTAAATACCAAGGCGCCTCACTATTCAGGATTTTGTAAATGAAGAGAAGTGTTTTGTAGGTGACCCGTTTTGATATTGGTACCCAGTGTAGCTTGCTGATCAATGGACCTGGATCAGTTTGTCTACCAGCACCGAATATCAGACGCGCTGCTCTATTCTGGAGACGCTGCAATCTTGTCAAGTCTCTACGAGACATAACAGTAAAGAGTGAGTTGCAGTAGTCCAACCTGGATGTGATTAAAGCACGAACTAGGTGGTGACATGTGTTTGTGTCGATAAATCTTCGAATACGCCAGAGGTTTCTGATGTGGTAAATTATTGACCGACGAGAGCGTCAACATGGCTGGATAAGGAAAGCTAAGAACTGAAAGTGACACCAAGGTTACGGATTGATTTGGATGGTTTAATACTGCTTGACCCAACAGTAATCTCCAACTCAGGTAGTATTTTAAGAAGATGAGGTGAACCAGTTATGAAAAATTCAGTTTTAGTATCATTTAATTTCAAATAATTGACTTTCATCCATATCCTCATTTCATCAATACAGGAGGATAACTTTGTCATAGCATTATCTACGTCGCTGGTGTTGCGAGGGTTGCAGGAGACATATAATTGTGAATCGTCAGCATACATATGATAACTCACTCCATGTTGTTTTGCAATGTCACCCAGTGGTGCAGTGTAAACCGGGAACAGCAAGGGTCCCAATATGGAACCTTGAGGGAGTCCATAGTTATGTGTTTTTGGTTTTAATAACTCATTAGAAACACTCACAGAGCTCTTCCATCCTGTAAGGTAGGACGAGAACCACCTAAGTGCAACTCCCGTTACTTTGAAGCGTTCCTCAAGACGAATAAGTAGGGTAGCATGGTCTACAGTATCAAATGCAGAGGTAAGGTCCAAAAGGACCATTAAAACAACTCTTTTTAATCCACTTCTCGCAAAATGTCGTTCTGAATTTTTAGGAGAGCCGTCTCCGTGCTATGTTTAGCACGTTATGCTGATTGTAGAGGATCCATCAGATTGTTGTCATTTAAGTGGTTGATGAATTGAGTGGCCACACATTTTTCAATTACCTTTGCATTGAACGCCAAATTGCTAAGTGGCCGATAATTCTTTAGATCCTCCTTATCTAAAGTTGGCTTTTTCAGCAAAGGTTTGATGACAGCAAAATGTGCATTATCAGGAAAGACTCCTGTATCAAGTGAAGCGTTGACAATATTGGTTAAGGTTGGTAGATAATGAGCTATGTGTTTCTTCAATAACCAAGTTGGTTGAGGGTCAAGTGAGCATGATGCATTAGACATGAGTGAAATAAGTTTATGGACGTCTATTTGAGTCATTTGGTTAAATTCAGAAAAAGTTGAACGATCGTAAGGTGGATCATCAAGTGCATGAGGGTCCAGTGTCACATTGGAATTATTCAGATCTAACCGAATATCTTCAACCTTGTCCGAAAAGAAATCAGCAAAGCAGTCACTCAACTTATGAGGCTCGATGTGATTGGGAAGGAATTTGATTTGGTTGTTTAAAAGGGAGTTCGAAATCTGAAAGACAGTTTTGTTGTCGGCATTGTTAAGTTTGCTAGCGTAATATAACTGCTTTGAATATATGATTTTGGAAACCAGAAGTTTATTAGCAGAGACAAATGCTTGGCGATCAGCTTCAGAGCGAGTCTTCCTCCATTTACGTTCTGCCCGTCGCTTCTCCTGGCGGACTTGATGGATGGTTTTATTGTACCAAGGCATACGCCCAGGCCCGTAGCAGCCGCTGCGGCATAACATAATAATAATAATAATAATATAAATATAAAAAAAATGATAAAAAAAATAATTAACAATACAAAAATATCAGTATTTTCTGAGGGAATACCCCCTCCAAGTATTACGCGGTTATATTGGTAATTCGTAAGAATGCGCAACACTATCCCCATCCGAACTGTCCAATCTGTTGGTACGCGTGAAATTTAACCTAATAAGTATACGCATGGCATAGCTGTGAAGTTTTTTCTTTACGAGCTGAAGTCCACGTTCACTCCAAGTTGTATTGATTTCAAGTCGACATACTTTGCATGAAATCAAGACAACTTGGAGTCGACATCAGATGCAAATTAACCTGCTTATCCAATCACAGAGCGAGAAACTATACAACTTGGAGTCACGGTCGAGTTGTGGACTTATGGCACACTGCGTGATCTAGGCTAGACCTACCTGTACGCTAAAGAAGTCGCGTTTTATTTTATATGCATGAAATTTAATAAAGGACAGAGCGAGTTAAGATGGATTATTCTATAACAACTCCGAACATTGGGAACACACCAAATCAACCAGTAATCAATTTCCCAAAACGAAGTTTTGGACAGAAAATTCCAGAACTTTGTGCGTTCTAACCAAGTTGCTTCACCCAGTTTGCTTGGTTGCATTATGACGAATCAAATAATATGGCATTCTGCTATACATGCAAGGCATACAAGGCAAAGAAGCTTAATTCACCAAACATGGATTCCGCATTTATCGCTAAAAACAAAGGCTTTAAAATTGGAAAGAAGCGACTCGGAGGCTCAAGCTGTCAAGGCACATGAAGGTAGTGTTTGCCACAAGGATGCAGTCTTAATGGTTCTGACATTGCCAAAGATAACTAAAGACATTGGAGAAAGTTTATCACAACAGATTGGAAGAGAAAGGGAAGAGCGACGACAAATTTTTATGAAAATCATTTCTAATGTGAGATTCCTGGCACGGCAAGGACTATCTTTCAGGGGTAATGGGGATGAGTCGGATTCTAATCTTATAACTCTTTTCAAGTTGCGTGGTGAAGATGATTCACGGATTCAAAACTGCTTATTACGGAAATCTGACAAGTATCTCTCTGCTGAAATTCAAAACGAAATTTTACAGACAATGGCACTAACGGTAAGACTTAATTCATTTATACATTTTAGGAGGCGGAAGATCTTTCATAATTGCGCAAACAAAATCAGAATAGCAAAGACTTAACCCTCCCCGCGCCGGAGGAACAGAAAATAATATAGGGATCACTATACCAATTGCAGCGGAACAAAGGAAATATCGACGTAAGCGCAGAAGACCATCGTTTAAAAAAAAATCCAGACGATCACTCTTACCCCAAAAATGGTTTTGAAGTGCTGCTATATTTTTTGTTTGAATTTTCAATTTAAGCTGCATGGGGCGCAGATTCATGTTTGTTTTTTGTTTATTTATTCATTTTTGTTACGCGTCACTATCGCATTCGCCTTCCTTTTAATTTGTAAATCTCTTTTGGAACATATCTACTTACATCTATGAAGCATATGTACCATGCAAGTGTGCGTTGAGCATGCCTCTTTAAACATTTGTGTACTAATTTTCAATAAAATAAAATGGTATAACTCGTTAAAATGGTATAACTCGCCAGACCCTTTAAATTTCATTTAAAGCCACAATTGGCGACTAGCGCACGATAGTTGCTAGCATCCGTGCTTATTTTTTATATGCACCATTTCTTTTTATAGGCTTTACGTGAGGTTGTTTCAAATATCCAGACAGCTCCATTCTATACAATTATGGTGGATGAAACCCCCGATGTTTCCAACAAGGAACAGGTTGTGATATGCATACGGTGGGTCGACGCCCAGTTTGAACTTCATGAAGATTTCATTGATTGTATGAAGTGTCTTCAACAACCGCCGATGCATTAGTTGCCGTCATCAAAGATGTTCTCCTTCGAATGCAGTTATCCCTTCAGAAGGTAAGAGGTCAATGCTATGATGGAGCGGCTGCCATGTCGGGTGTACACGGAGGTGTTACAAAGAAGATAACAGAAGAAGAACCAAAGGCTTTGTATACACATTGCTAAGGTCATGCCCTTAATCTTGCATGTGGTGACACCATAAAGAGAAACCGGCTAATGTGTGATGCTTTGGAAAATACAAGGGAGATTACCAAACTAATTAGTAACTCCCCCCCGACGTGGAACTAAGTTTATCGAGATGAAGGAGAGGATTGGGAAGGAGTGCTTTACTGGAATCCGTGGCATGTGTCCAACTCGGTGGACAGTTAGAGCAGATGACTTCGGAGCATTCTGGAAAACTACGAAGTTCTACAGAATGTTTGGGAGGAGTGTCTTTCGGAGGAAAAGGATCCTAGCACAAAGGGTCAACTGAGAGGTGTGGCTTCGTACATGAAGAAGTTTGATTTTTTATTTGGTATAAATTTAGCACACCTGATCCTAAGTCATAGCGACAATTTGAGTAGGACTTTGCAACACGATACATTTCTGCTGCGGAAGGGCAGAGTGTCGCAGAGAAAACCGTTTCTACTATTGAAGGCATACGAAGTCAGTTCGACACTTTCTGGGAGGCCGAGGATTACTTGCTTCTACACTCAATGTGAACCAACCAGAGACACCACGAAGAAGAAAAGTCCCAATCCGCCTTGATGGTCCTTCTGTTGATGATCAACCTGCAAGTGCGAAGGAGTATTTCAAACGAATCTACACAGAGTATCGACAACATCGTTAACTGCATACGAGATCGTTTTAAGCAGACGGGTACCAAACCTATGTCAAGCTACAGAACCTCCTCCTAGATGCATGTAATGGCAAAGGAATTGGGGAGGATTTTCACTTCGTTTCTGATTTCTACAAAGACGACATTGATTCAAGTCAACTCAGAGTCCAGCTGGAAACGCTGGGTCACACATGTAAACCGCCTGAATGTACCAGTGTCAGTGTGTATTCGCTTGCTGATATAGTGAAGTATATGAAGTCTTTAGATTTCGGTACGAAATTGCTTCTATCTGAAGTGTGCATTTTGCTTAAACTTGTACTTGTCATGCCAGCTACAAACGCGTGTTTAACGTTCTTTCAGCGCTCTGAAACGCATCAAGATGTACATGCGAGCCACCATGAAACAGAAACGACTGAACCATCTACTTGTCCTCCATGTCCACAAAGACACGACATATAGCTTGGATCTGACGAAAATAGCAAGTAAATTTGCCGACACTGCTCACCGTCGTGCAGTCTTTGGATCATTTCTTCAAGCCGGCAAATAGTCGAGTACAGGAATAGGCCTATAGTCTCGTCACTCTCGTGTCCTTGAATTCAGTGAAACTTTTGTATAGATTACGAAATATTATCTTATAAGACTATCAGTTTATCATTTTAGTTTTTTTGTTAAAAACAAGCTTACTTCATTCCATAATTTATCTGAAAAATTATCTAAACATTTTGTTGGACTTTCTGTTTTGTTGTTGCCATCGATACTTTGGATAGATTACTAAGATCAGACTGAAGTTGATGTGACAACAAACAAGTTTCAACAGTTCAAGTTGATTTATATATGATATATTTTGAGAATAACCTCCACCTCCCCAAATTTTGAAAAATGACAGGGCAAAGTTCACGGATTAACACATCTGATAATAGCATGAAAAAAGGGATATGGAGCTCAAATTTACGAATCCCCACCCGCCACAAAAAATGGTGGTTTAGATGTGAGTGTCGGCAAGGATATGGTCTCTACACCCTCGATAAGTGAAAAATAATACATATGTATACGTTCAGACGTTTTCGGGGTTAAGAAAATTAAAGTCAGAAGTGTGAAGTTGTATTTCTTTATAATTTTGCCCAAACGTATTTTGCCTTCAGAACTAGAGTCAGTTGACTCGTTAAATTGTGCTTTTGAAAGAAAAGAAATTACTGTTATTTGTTGATGTTCCGATATGATTATGATAAACATATTCTGTATGAAAATACACTTTGACAGTTTGAAGAAACGTGGTTGGCATAATTTTGTGTAAAGTCAGAACGATCCATTTTATGACAAAACAGATAGACCTATTCACATATTCGTCCAAAGTAGAGGATGTTCAAATACAGCTTACAAGACCTGGAAAGTGTCATTTCTGGCAATCTAGAGGTACCTTTTTTTCAACAACAAAAAATGTGCACGCTACGCGCCAACTCATGGTGGCGCTCCGCTTAGATAGTATCAACGTCGCCGCACCACTAAAACAAACGGTGCTACGGGCCTGCATACGCCTCCTAATAAGGCGAGTGCGTGTCACTTTGGGCGCAAATTCATCCAAAACTTTAGTAACAATTGTGTTATGCCAACGAAGAAGTTCATTTGGGCAGTTGGTTTTGGGAACTGGGTTCAAACTCCTCTCTAATGCAAGTGAAAACAAGTCGTTATCAATATCTTTATAATTTCTGACTGTAGATGTAGTCCTGCATGGAAGAGCTTTTGGTGTGTTCAGAGAGAAACAAACCATGTGGTGATCAGATATCAAATTCTCAAAAACATCACAATGGCTAATCAAATTACTGTCCTCATTGGTTATAACATGATCCAAAATATGACCATTTTTATGAGTTGATAAAGTCACATGTTGGTATAAATGTGAAGATGAAATTATTTCAGCATATTGTTTAACATCCGACCTAGCTTGGTTATCCCAGTGGAAATTAAAATCACCCACTATCAGTAATTTACCAGGCAAGATAGCTACATCATCCAAAAAGCTATCCAGTTCAGATAAAAAGTCAGTTGTTTTAAAGCCATTAGCCAGGGAGGGGGTGGTCTGTAAATTACAACAAGATTTAAGTCCCTAGTATTGTTTGTGATACAAGCAGATTCAAATGAAACTGAAAGTTGTTTAGTTCTAAGGGATAAGTTGAGTGAATTCTTGGAGATCACAGCTAATCCACCTCCAGACCGACCAGTTGATCGTGGCATATTAAGAAATGAGTAACCAGGGGGTGTACATTCGCCTATAACAGCCCCATCATCATCGCGAAGCCAAGACTCAGTTATTATCATGGCATCAATGTCATGCTCAATAATACAATCACAGATGTATGTAGCTTTGTTCCTAATCGATTGTCCATTCCACAGGCAGAATTTAAGATCTCCATCAGTAGTTACAAACTGTGGAATAGGCTTTAGATTTGACAGATTAGCTCCTCTAGATGCACAGCTTAAAGTGGCAGCCTCTGTTCTTTGAGTGACAAAAGAAGGTATGGGAAATTGTTGCTTGGTAACAGCACGTTTTCCACGCTTTGTTGGTTTTGCAGTGCAAGTTCCCAGGCTTTTGATTGTGTGATACACATCCCTCTCAATCCTCTGGGTAGCATTACTTTTAAGCTGCAAAAGTTGCTTCTTTGAATATCTGAGATTAGGCATTGTTAAAATCTCTCACAAAAGTATAAGTGCACTTCCAGAGAAAAGGATTTGCGCCATGAGTGATGACCAAGTTTAATCAACTGTTGCAAGTTCAATATTGATTTTTGGCTTTTAGTCTCAAATTTTGACAAGCATAGACTCAGATAAAGCATAAAAATCATAAAAAGTGATCAAATAAATCAAGCTATAACAAATCCTGATCACTAGAAAACCTGTTCCACCAAAGTCACTATAGTATCCACTTTCTCCTGTTAAAAACTCTAGCAGTTAAAGACCTCAAAAATGATGTAATTCAGCAATAAAGGCAGAGCTCTTGAAGAGTGCAACCGAAGCGCAACACAGCTCACACAGCGATATAACCGATATAACATCGCGCATAACCTTGGCCCCAATATCAAACATACCTTATATGTGGATGACTTCACCATCTTCTACTCCTCCCCTAGCTTTCCTATTGTTGAAAGTAGGCTCCAAACCAGCCTCGACCTGCTGCAAGACTGGAGCAACAAAAACGGTTTTAAATTTTTTAAGACAAGACGGTCTGCATGCACTTTTGTCATTAAATCAGACCTCTTCCATCTCGGCATCAACCCCACCACTCTCGGCACCTTCTCCTGGCCCACTTTTCCTCCTTGGGCCACCCCCTCCCTTCTGTCCACCTGGGCCTCTCCACTTATCACAAAGCTCAAACCCATCCTAACCTCTTCATCAATCTCCACAACCAAGTCAAAGACCAACTCTCAAATTACACCTCCATCTATACTGATGGGTCCAAGGAGGGCAACAAGACAGCTGCTGCTGCCGTCATCCAAGACATCACCCTCAGTAGCAGACTTCCCGACTACTCATCTATCTTTTTAGCCGAGGCTAAGGCCATTCTCCTTGCCCTCAACTTTATTGAGTACTCCCCGCTCAGCCACTTTGTTATTTTCTCCAAATCAAAGGCTGTTCTTACTTCTTTACTCAATCTTAAATGGGATAAACTCGCATGCCACCTCCTCCTCCGCAAACTCCTTTCTCCCACCCTCTGCAGGAAAAGTATTATTTTCTTCTGGATACCCAGCCATGTTGGCATCCCTGGTAATGACAGGGCTGACGCAGCCGCTAAGCTTGCCCTCACCCTCCTCCCTGCCCCTTTTCCCAAAACCCTCTCTGACATCAAACGCTTATCACTTCCCTTGTTTGGGACTGCTGGCAAACCTCATGGAAGTCCCACAAACTCCATGTCATCCAGCCCACAATTCCAATCAAAGCCACCATCAACAACCTCTCTCGTATTGACAACGTTCATATTACCCGTCTTAGAATTGGTCACACCCATCTCACCCACTACCACCGCCTTATTGGCTCCCCCCTCCCCCCCCCCAATCCCTCTGCAACAATTGCCATTGCACTCTCACAATCCATCACGTTCTCCTTGCTTGTCCCCTGTACAACCTTCCCAGAGCTTCCCTCGCTTCCTACAACTCAATTGCTGAGTTATTCCAGAAAAATCCTTCGGATAAAATTATCTCCTTCCTTCATCATGCCTCCCTCTACAACCATTTTTAATTCTCCTCTTCCACCCCCTCGCTACTTTGTTTTTGTTTCAACCATGCACCTCCCCTCACGATCACAGCTTTCTGACCTTTTGTCCTTGAATTTCTCTCATTCTCCCCCTGTTTCCTTTACTTCCTACCTCTAGAATGATCTGACCTCTCAGGCACAATTTGACTTAGGTGTTGTGGTGCCGTTTAGCCATCATCAAACAAACAATTTAAATGAATGCAATATTTTGTTCATGTGTTTTAATATTTGCAAATTTTATGACACAATGAGCTGAAGCAAGCCTTTTAGTTGATCCAATCTAACCATTACTGAAAGGCATCTACAACATGTTTTCCATCAAATCGTTGTTTAGAGTTTTACCAAATTTAGACAATTCTATGAGCACTACATTTATTTACACTATTGTGGCAGACGATACATGCACTATAATATATTAAAATAATGAAAATTCTTAAAGTATCAAGAAATATATGAAAACTGATAAAAAATCCATCGAAAACGTTTAAAATTTACCATTTCCCACAATTATGAAAATGTTTAGGTATACAAGAAACTGAAACCCTACAAATTTATTATCCCATCTTATCTTGTTTGCAGTTATTATTTTGATCAGTGTTGTATTTAGCTTTCAGTGCGAAAGGCAGGGAGGGGGTGATCAAAGAAAATTCTGCCACACCTTTTGGCAACACTTCAATCAAATAATTGATGGGGTAGTTGTCCTGGCAGTCACCACTGACCGAATATACAGGACATATTTGTAAGTATTCCAAAAAGATCTTTGGCATGCCGCCAACCAATTATGCCATAGAATTCACATAGATAAATAAGTATTGGATTTTTGTTCAAAAGCACATAACAATAAGTTATTGAAATATATTGAACTATATCATACGCATGAATAATTGTTCAAATGTAACGTATATCCTTTACTTTATAATTCATGGAACGTTAGTCAACCATAGCTAAGAAAAATAAGCTCTCTGGCAACATTTGATCATACTTAACATACATAACTGTACGCAGACATTCCACATACACATAAAATAATTGCTACATATGTCACGTAATATTTTCATGGCAACGTCTCTCGAACTTTTCATGAAAACCATTTTATTTCTTGTTTCTTCACAACATTAATACATACAAAACAAGCAAATAAACCAATGAATGAGCCTGTGAATGAGGCACCAATTTTAAATAAAGCGAAAGTAACACTTCTATATTTGATACAGTGGATGTTGTGAAAGAAAGTGCTTTAAAAAAAGAAGTAAAAACCTCCTTATTCTTAAATATTAACAAGTGTAAATGTAAAAGAGAGAAATTTGCCCGTACCGGACTCATCAACCTTCGTAGCAAGCGATTAGAGGCCAGATAATTCGAATCTACATTATTCATTTTCTTTATACAGCAACCTATGACGCCATTATAATCGGTGGTGGAGTGGCAAAGGGACACCTGACGCTGGAAGCAATACCAACCGTATTGAGGATGATCAAAGAGGGTATGTATACTCAGGATTGGCAGATCATCCCAACTGCAAAAAGCCAAATCAATATAAAGAAAGCCAAAATCAAAGGGTAATCAAATCAGGAAAATCCTAAGATGGATTGAAAAATGTACAAGTTAACAACATTACCGATATATGATTTGTGCAAATGTAAATTTATTATCGTGACTTCTTTTATGAGGTAAAATGCCTCAAGAAGTTCCCCACCCTTTGGGGTGATATCTGTTTTTGGTATCATTATCAGGAACCTATGCAAATAAGGTGCTATTGGTTGGTGTAGATGCTTATCTTATAAAAATGTTCAAAAACACTGATATGAATTGTGAAAGGGGCATAATGTGGTTTTACTGAAAACAGCTTGTACACACGGTACCTCGTGAACCATGTCAAATTAGGCACATTGATTAATCATGACTCAAAGATTGTCCCTATTGTTTTTGGTGTCGATATCATACATATTAATGAGTGGGTGGGGATTAGTGCAAAAATCTTGAACTTTTTAAATCTTTACAAGTGCATGCCAGCTTTGCGTCTGATGTGGCATGCTAATTATCGTTAGATAGTGTGCACATGTTTATGTTGTTAAAATATCATATTTTATATATATATATATATATATATATATATATATATATATATATATATATATATATATATATATATATATATATACACATACATACATACATACATACATACATACATACATACATACATACATACATACATACACAATCAAAGATTCATTCCCACACTAGGGGAGAGGGGAAATTGACATCATCGGGGCATTCGCACAACTGGGCCTCAAGGTTGCTATTGCTTTATAACCTGCTTTATATGACTATACTATTCAACATTTCACTGTTTGGAGAGGAAGGGGCCATGAAACATGCTGACTTGAAATACAAATGGGGTCTCACTGGGGATCTAAGTGATTAACAAAATGAATTTAAGCAGATCTCAATATCCTCAGATGTTAATTATAATGTATGGAGTGACATAAAATAACGTTATCATTCCACCTGCACTACCAGAGCTTCTAAAAAATGAAAGGCATTGGAACCACACAACCTTTTTGTTTCTGGGTAAATGTTAACGGGTGTAACACATTTAAAAAAAGTTAGATTCGAATTATCACTTCCTTATGTACAGGTTGTAATTTTGTGCATGTATCGAAAACAAAATACTTAGATACGATGTTAAAGTTTGGATGGACTAATAAACAAACATGGAGTAGGTAGCTC
Source organism: Chiridota heheva (assembly GCA_020152595.1). NCBI lineage: Eukaryota > Metazoa > Echinodermata > Holothuroidea > Apodida > Chiridotidae > Chiridota > Chiridota heheva. The sequence goes on from JAIGNY010002050.1 coordinate 1,718,713, forward strand.
AGTTGGCAGAGCGCACGACTGAGATGCAGAGGTACTAGGTTCACACCTCGGTCAGGTCTGACCCGTTTTCCCACAGCTATGCAGACAGATACGCGGAACATCGAAGCTGAAGTACATCGTTTGCAGCTCCTGCTCTCCATTCAGCTGTTGAGAAAAGTGGCAATGGTCGAATGACACTCGCTGTCCTTTGGATGGGACGTTAAGCCTTCGGTCCCGCTGGTAGGACAGTCACACCCTGCCTGGTTATCTGAACACTGTTCGAGAAGAGAAGCGTGAAAACGCAGTGTTCAAGCGCTTCCCGTCCTGGCCCAGTCAAGTCCAAGTTCACTTCCTGTGCGCTGACTTGTCCGGCAGTCGGAGAACTTATTCGGTGACTAATTGGGTTCAGCCTTTAGGGTCCTGGCAAAAGGTGCACTACAAATCACAAATATTATTATCATTATTTTGCTTCCTTCATAGGAGGTTTCCTGATATTCAGCTACGCTCACTGGAATCTACAATTCGCCGATTTTTCACGAGAAAAAATCAATGAAATAATTGAGATGCTGCAAAGCAAGAAGTTGGGTTGCCTTGTTTCTGAAAAGTCGGCTAATCACAGGCTCAACGAAAATGCATCTATTTTTAATTTTAAAAGAGGACCATCCGTAAACAACGGCTGTTAAGACTTTCTCATCTTGGTAACTAATTACTGGCTGGTATGAAAAATTTGTAAGCAATTGGTCTACTGACAGTTTGATACATTGCAATCTGTAGTTTTGGGTGAAAATGGACATTAGTTCATGACGCACACAGTGGAATCAATATGCTGGTTAAAACGTGAACAACTTTCTGCTACTTGATAACTAAATATATATAAATTTATTCATTAAATTGGTGGTGATTTTTTGGCCGTTTGGTACTATAGCCTTTCCTTTTTCTTTGTGCCTGTTAAAAAAGATTCTACGATCGTGTTTAGAGAGAGTTTCAAAATTATATAAAATATAACATTGTTTGAACCACGATATATCTTTCACCAAGCAGTTGTAAATTGCGTTAATCTAGTTTATATGATTCAATATATGGTTTGAACTATGATATTGTTTAGAAGTTCTTATCTTGACATGCTTGATATGTTTTCTTGTACAGTAGCCATGGAGAAGGTCCCCTAGCCTCTTGGTCTCTTTTTTGTTGTATTAACGGAGCAAATAAATGAAGAAAAAGCTTTCAGTAATTTCTGGAGATTCCTTTAGTAAAGGCTGCAACTTGATTGCACAATTCTTTACAGGCAGATAGGCCTTGAAAAGTGTTTATTCTGTCAATGATTATAATTATGCTATTTTTCAGCGTTCATTTACATACAAAGTGTGTGTTTATTGCATTTTGCCGGGCGCTCATAGAGACTAATTTCCCCGGCAGAGGATTAAATTTAGTTGGTATCTTAACTTTTCATCGAACATTGCTGCTTTAAAAAAAAAAAAAAAAAAATATTTTTCGGGAAATTGTCATCAATTTTTGGAAACGGAAGACCAATGACACTCGTGATGGCAAAACCATTCATTATCAACAGCCTTTCATCATCTGATCATGAAACGGTGCTGGGAGTCACAAATTGTCATTTTGCGGTCAAAGCTAGGTGATCCAGTTCTTATACTTTTCAACGTTTGTCAAGTGAAAACACCACTTACTCCACCTACAGTGTAGGTCAGGGGGGCAATTGCTCAGTTTCTCCGTCTTACATGCTGGCATTTTAGAGGAGTTTTTGTTTTATTTTATTTGTTCTTCTATAAATCAAGATGTTATTTTCTTTAAGCTTATTATGATTAGGTATACGTAAATGCATTCCAAACGCAGGCTTATTACTGACCGCGAATCGAAACCACAAGGTTATTCGTAACGTATAGTTCCCCTATTATGTTGCAGGGTGTGGGTATGTGAATATGAGGCAGGATCTTCCTAGGGATGCAGTGGCGTAGCCAGCTTCCAAAAAGTGCTGGTTCAACCATGGGCTATTGATGTCCACCTCAAATAGTGCGGGTCCAATGGAACCTGATAACGTTGTTTATGCAGTGCCCTTCTTACCAGATCTGTGACTGGAGCGATGTTTGCAATAAAACCCATAACCAGTGATAATTTTGGCCTTATATTCTTACACATAAGCAGTTCTATGTTTTTTCTACTGTTTTTTTCCCTTTCGTTTCGTAAAAAGAATGAATGAGTAATAGGGAGAAAAGTGTTCAGCATTATGAAAGTGATGTATGGAAAGAAAGGTGTATAGTCTAAGTAACATATATATGTATGATATATCAAGCAATGTACAAATAAAAAGAATTGTCAAATGCAAATTAGTCTGCAGAAATGAAAACGAGTCATTAAACACTTAAAGGACAGAGTATCGACTTCACGGGCACCTCAGGGTCCCCCTTAATTCAAAAGATATGTCACTAAGAAACTGTATACGTCTGAAGACCAACTTAGCTAAATTGACTTATTGACTTCATCATCATGGTTTCTATAAACATTTAGAAAACATATTTGCACATTCTGTTTACTATTACGTTTCTTTCGTACGTATTGAAATATGTGTTGAAATATGTGTTGTTCAATATCTGTTTACATTCTTAGATGAGTGAATAGATTCGAGACTATAGATCGACATTCCTTTTCCAATCTAAAGGTCAGATTTGATTCCCTCAAAGTGTTCGAAGTTTTCGATAAGTAGGGGGGGGGGGCACATCCTTTTAGGGGGTTCGTTTCCATGTCATATGCATATGTCCGCCCCCCGTGTGTAGATAATAAAGTAAAGTAAAAGAGGCTCTTCATTTTCAGGAAGGAAGAATTTTTCAATGGGAACCCATTTTCCCGTGCATGGGACTAACAAAAACGTCGCCAGTTTTGTCTCACCTGGCGACCAAAATAAAAGTTTCTTTTAGTAAGAAATGCACAGAAAATAATCAGGTAGCATGAAAGAACTTTATTCTTTACTGCTCCAAAATTACTGGCAATCCTAATCACGACTTTTTACAACGTAAATTTGTCCCCACAAGCAGACCAGCCTCAGAGTGCAGACACAATACGGTATCAAGGGTTGTAGTGTGCGATATAGAGTTGAGAAACTTCCAAAGAAACTCGTGAGAATCAAATGGAAATAATTTATAGTTTTTTTGTTGGAATTAATATAAATAAGTTTAACTTATATAAAAACGTATTCCTAGGTAGTTTTCTTATTCATTTTTCAAATAAACGTATACCCCCTGCTTCGTAAAAAATTCTGATTATTTTCCATCAGGAAAATGATGCATTTTTGCTTTGTCGATCAATCTTTACTTTCGATAACTGTTGTGTGCGGTTTGAACTTAAAAAGAGTTGTCATTAAGTATGAAGTTAAATTATTCCTGCAGGAAAAACACAGAATTTAAAACAGTTTGGGCGATCAAACTTTTGGAAATAAGGGAACATGGTCGCCAGTTTAATTTTGAGTAAAAGCAAACGCAATTATCGACGGTTGAAATTACACAAAAAGTGACAAATATGTAACTATGCTAACTAACGAATATTTGAATAATAGCAACTGACAAACCTTCTCTGATCATTCCCAGTAAGGTTGGTATTGTTTCCAACGTCAAATGTCCTTTTGACATGCAACCACCGCCAATAATGGCGTCATACGTTCCTGTATATGATAGAAGGTAGAATCTGAAGGTAGGAATTCAAGTTTTCCAAAAACTAAAATGGTATTTTCCAGATACTAACTGATACCGAAATATTGTGCCAGGGAAGTGAACGGGGAAGGTGGTAACCCCAAAAGAGAGCAATTTTTTATGACGTCATAAAAAATACATTCCGGAACGCATGCACGTGACATCGTGGGGCAAGCATTGTATTTAGGAATTAAAGTATCACAACCTAAACCTGGGCGTAGATGATTCATGAAAAAGGACAAAAGGCCACGAGGGGCAACAATTAGTTGCCCCAAAATGAAGACTCCTTGGTACGTTGAGACACAACATGAATAGCTTATTCTGCTAGATTTAACACGATTCTCAGATTAAAAAAAAGAATGTCACCAGAATTGAGATCATTGGCGCAACCAAAGGATTGGAAGGGTGGGTAAGTCCCCCAAGAATATATATCAATAATAAAGTAGGGGATGGGGGAGCAATGTCACTGCGATATGTTTGTTATGGGCCTGAGCGCCAAATCGACAAATTCTCAACGGGCCCCCAGAACTTAAGATGCGCCTCTGATTTAGATGCACTTGACTCCCACGGTTATTTGCCCAGCACACATAATTTCTACTTAATGGGATATTGGGCTTGGCTGCAGTATTTCAAAATATAATGAAGCAGAAAATAATTGATGTTTGGACGATGTCACTAAGCCAGATTGGAAGAAATTTTTCAGCTGGAAAAACCAGCTTCGAAGGTAGACTTATAAAAGTACGGTCTCATTATTCATCTTGACATACAAATTATGAAGAAAAAGTTTTCAGTTCCATTGAGAAAATTTGTACTACACAATTCCTCCCTCTTTCCGCATAGTGACGAATGTAAAAATGCAGTGACAAATGTCACTTTCACAACTTATTCCGCATAGTGACGAATGTGTGGAAATGTTTGAAGCACAAAGCAATTTATTTTAAAAAAACATATCGTGTAAATTTATAAATAGGTGAGAAGAAGAAATAATACATTGAATTTTTTTAAATATGAATTTATTATTATTGTTTTTGTCAAATTTAATATGATTAAGCTTCAAAAACATTCCTCACTATGCGAAATTGAATTTTAACCAATTCTCAAAACGTTACATTTGTCATTACGCGGAAAGAGGCAAATTCATCGCACACCTTTCCTATCAAATCATTGTCACTTCTCTCCGTGTTATAATGAAGGACCAAATTGCCACCGACGTCTGCACCTCCGTGGTCTACAAGAGAAATGTCAAAGAAAACCATCAATTTTTTTAAATCACAGCGGCACGGTTGTAGAGAGGTGGTTGAAGCTTCGGCTTTGCACTTGTCCCCCACGCTAACGTCCGAGGTTTGATCTCCCGTACGTGAGTCCAGTACCAGTGTTGCACAACTGGTTAAAGCAACGGTCGTTGGTATCTTGATGAATTACCAGAAGTCGTGAAGTTAAAAACCTCAAAAACAAACACTGAAGACATTTTAGCTATTCGACTTTCAGCATTCTGAGACAGTTTGAAGTTTATTTTGTTCGAAATGTTGAAGCTCTTTTATTTAGCTAAGCAATAATTTCAGGTAAAAATACCTTAAAACCGTAAAAAATGAGTTTAAAAAATCCCTCCAAAAGCTAGGTAAAAATGCTGACAAAAACAATGTTATTCTTGCTGGTGATTTCAACCAACCTAACATTGACTGGAGTCAAAACATTATTTCCGGAACTAACGCTTCCTCCGAAGCAGCCAAATTTCTTTTTGAAGTAACCAATGAATTCATTCAATCTCACACAAATGGTGCAGTCACCCACCAAAGATAACAACATCCTTGATTTTGTTTTTACTAACAATTCACTAGCTGTTACCTTAGCTAATGTCATTCCCGGTATAAGTGCCCAAGATATTGTTGAACTGACCCTAAATAACTTCCCTCGTAAAAAGTTGCCTAAACGTAAAATCTATTTAAAGAAAAAGCTAACATTAAAAGAATAAAAGAAGACCTGACGAAATTTAAACTGCAATATTATACTTAATTTAATAACTCCATTGGTGTGATGAAAAATGGAATTTTTTGAACAGGAAATTAGACTGATTATTGATAAAAACACGCCTCACAAATTCACCTTAACTAAACTAAATCTGCCCTGGTTCACCCGTATCCAACGCAGTCTTTGCAGGAAAAAACATAAACTGTTTAAAAAAGCTAAGACTAATCAACAAGCCAATGACTGGACTACCTATACAGCTATAAAAGCTTTAGGAAGGCTGTCCGTAAAAACCTCAAAGAAGCTAGAAACACCTTCATCTGTGATAAACTTAAATACTCACTTAACGAAAACCTAAAGGCATTCTGGTCCTTTATCAAAAGATTAGGAAGTAACTCTGTAGGTGTGGCTGATCTACTAAATAATGGTAAACTCTGCAGTGACAGTAAAACTAAAGCTAACATTCTGAATGACCAGTTTTTCAGTGTTCTCACAGAAAAAAACACCTCCCAAATCCCTGTAACTGAACCACTCACCAACAGCAAAATAAACCAACTTATAATCACCCCAGAAGGTGTCAAAAAGCAACTGCATAACCTAGACCCCAACAAAGCCTCAGGTCCTGACCAAATACCACCATGGTTTCTAAAAACACGCTGATGACCTCTATGAAATTCTAACTGATCTCTTTCAAACCTCTGTCGATAATGGTACTATCCTTAACAAGTGGAAAGAAGCAAACATATGTAGCGTTTAAAAAAAGGTGATAAACAAAACCTAGCTAATTACAGACCTGTTTCCCTCAACTGCGTTTGTAGTTAAATCCTTGAGCATATAATCCACTCACATGTGATGAAATATTTTGATGAGCATAATATCTTAACTGATTTACAACATGGCTTCCGTGCAAAAAGATCGACTGAAACACTCTTCTTAACAATAAATGATATCTCTAAACAAATTGACAAAAACAGTAATGGCTATTCTTGACTTCTCAAAAGCCTTTGATAAAGTCCCACACCAGCGCCTGTTATCCAAACTTTCCGCCTATGGCATTGGTGGAAATCTCCTGGCTTAGTTTGCATCATTCCTCAACAACCGCATCCAGCGTGTTGTCTGTGATGGTGAAATCTCTGATTCTAAACAGGTTTTATCCGGTGTACCACAAGGTACTGTCTTGGGTCCATTACTTTTCCTTTTATATGTAAATGACATCCCTGATAATATAAACAGCACAATTAGACTACTTGCTGATGACCACCTTGTGTACAGAACAATTGATAACCCCTCTGACCAACAAATCCTCCAAGATGATCTTAACAAACTTGAACAATGGCAAATAAATTTCAACCCCTCTTAATGCTACATCTTGTCAATTTTCTCTAAGAAATGCTCGAAATCACCTGTTTATACCTTATGCAACCAGCCACTAAAACATGTCAACTCCCACCCATACCTAGGTGTTGAAATTGATAAACTTAGATGGGCCAATATATACATAACATAACCAAGAAAGCCAACTCTGTACTTGGCCTATTAAACGTAATCTCTCAAACTGTCCCACCGACGTTAAATCCACTGCTTTAAAAGCTCTAGTCTGGCCAGTACTTGAGTACGCATCTGCAGTCTGGGACCCCCATCACCAGTGCGATGTGAATAAACTTGAATCTATTCAAAGGAGAGCAGCCAGCTTCTGTATGGCAGACTACTCTTATAAATCTAATGTAACAAACATGCTTCATAAATTAGATTGGCCCCTGCTTAAAACAAGAAGATACAACACCCGGCTACATATGCTATATAAAATCAATAACAATCTTGTCGCCATCAATAAAGATGAATTTATCCCCACCGTCAGAACTAATACAAGAAATAATCATGACCTTAATTTCCAGGTTCCCTATGCTAAAAAGAATGTATACAAACACTCTTTCTTCTCTCACACACTAAAGGATTGGAATGCTTTACCGTCAGACATTGTATATGCACCAAGCCCCAAGTGTTTCAAAGTTCTAAACTTACTAACACTTGTATTGCTAACTAGTTTTTTTATATTTTTTACTTGTACTTTTTTTTACGGTTGGCGTTCATGTCCTCTTGATGGATTTTTGCCGACTTAACCGATTCAGATACTGAAGGATTCTGCTTACAAATGCTATCATCGATTTATTCTACATAACATCGACAACCAAGTCAATGTTTTGATGTAGCAGGATTGAACCCGGGGCTTCGTGGTCTGTAGACAGTTATGATAAGCAGTACTACGTGTTTACGTATAATCATTACTTTTATCTTTGCGATTTCGAGCATAGACTTAAAACCATCCAATCCGTAGATGTTTTTGTATCCCTCTTTTTGTAACTGTCTTGCCACATTTCCACGTTCAATTTACGGCACTGATTGAACTCGTTCGGATAGATGGCCCATGGTACTGTAATCTGGTAGTGGTAGATGCTTTCTAATTGCTACAAGAGCTTACGTTCTCTTTAACTTTTATAACACGGAAGTTAATTCTTACCTCCTCGTAAAGGGCAGCTTAGGAATTATAGCACTCTTTGACACACTATTGTCTTTTTCCATTCTCTCGAAAATACCTGCAGTTTAACAGACCTCCGTGGTGTAGTGGTTAGTGCTTTGTCCTCTCAGCTACACGTCCCGGTTTCGATTCCAGGTGGGTCTGCAACCAGTGAGTTCACGACTGGTTATCAAAGGCCGTGGCCATAATGTCCAGCACTGGATGTTTTCGGGACGTTAAACCTTGCTATGCTATGCCAAGTAGGTATTCGTCATTTTGCGTTACTCCGCCATTTTGAAGTTGTGTGTCCCGTCCAAAAATCGCTGATCCATTTTGCAAAGTAACCATTATATCAATGTGGCTGGCTGAAGTATATAGTAAAGGCAATTGTGAAAGATAGAAGGGAGGTTAAGAAAAATGTAACGTCAATATATAGCAAGAAAAAGTCCCGTCCAAAAATCGCTGATCCATTTTGCAAAGTAACCATTATATCAATGTGGCTGGCTGAAGTATATAGTAAAGGCAATTGTGAAAGATAGAAGGGAGGTTAAGAAAAATGTAACGTCAATATATAGCAAGAAAAAGCAAAAATGTATAATGTATGAAAAGAAAGTCCCTGAATACCATAATACTACTGAAGGAGACTTTTTATAGTGCCATGTCTTAACTATATTCCTTTAACTGCCTTTTAAGACCTTTTTAGGTAACTTTCTTAATCTAACTACACATTGTTATGTACACTTGTGAAAGCAACATTCTATCCATTTCTACTTACATAACTAATAACATATATCTGTAAATCTTTGTAATGATGACAACATAATACTTAGGTAAACGGGTGGATACCCAACATAGTATCTGGACCCTCTGCAGCTCTGTTCCACTGTGGGATTTTTGAAAATATTGTTTTGATCCCACCCTGATGTTATGATCCCGTTGAAATCCCATCCACCTCTCCCCACTGCCATCTGTCTGTCCCCTGTGTAAATTATGCCCCTTGGATTCGGAAAATTATATGGTGAAAAAAAAAGTCTAGCTACGCCACTGGCTTGAGCCATGTTTAGCACCCCAAAAATTTAATATATATTTTAGGTATCACTACACCAAGCAGCCAAGACAGATTTGCAATCTGGTTGAAGAAAGTTCACAGCGTTTTACAGATTAGGCATGATTTTAATTCCTGAGTATGCCTAAAATTGCAGAGAGGCGGGTCACAATTGGCGTAGCTAAAGGGGCGGGGCAACTCGCCTTCCCCCAGTTATTACAGAGTAAGCATATAACCAGAAATATATTTTGCAATCTGACGTCAGATCGACGTCTTTTTTTTAGTATGGTATTTTTAGGGAAATTATTTAGACGTCGCTTTGACGTGTAAATGCGATGTCGCTTTTGATGAATTCTTCCGACGTTGGGTCAACGTCTGCTTATAGTATGGTATTAACGAAGGAGTGCATTTGATCATCGACTGGACATTTAAAATGCGACGTCCCCTTTAGCTGTATAGAGGACTTCGCTGCACTCAACTTTAAAACGACGTCATTGTATTAATATGGCCCTTTCACGACTTCCAACCGACGTCGGATCGACGGTTCGATTTATACATGGTTGTCGTGACGTCCATAGGACCTCTGATCGACGTCCACGCCGACGCCATCCGAAGGTTTGGACCTTAAACCGACGTAGGACCGACGGTTCGATGTTTAATGGGAACAATACAATTTGAAAAAAGGTGTAACCCAGAATCTTTATTAGTTTAACTACTACCATAGTGAACTATAACATTATTAAAAAATAAGAGTATTTCAAGACTTATAATGCTCAAAAAGACAGTAACTTGATATGATGTCTGTTGTTTTTAGGAAGTAAGCCTGTATCAAAAGGAATGACCTTTACTTAAAAAGGAACGTTTAGAATAGTCATTTTGCGATCTTTGCACTGGGGAGGAAGATCCTAAAAAGTGTAGTATAGGTTGATATTTTCCATATAGTATTAGAGCTAATTTTATGTTTTTTTATTGATCATATTGGATATGTGCATGGCCGTCCTCTGGACTTGACATACTTTCAGTTGTACTTTCCTGATCTGCGTTTTCTCCAGCCTCGTGATTCATCCGTTTGTTTATCATTTTCACCTGATATGTTATCAGAAATATATTTTTTCTTCAAATTTATACGTTTTGTTGTTATAAGTTCTATTGCAATATAGTCCATGGGCCAGACATCCCAAAATTGGTCTTTTGATATCATTTTGGGGGGTAAATTCTCATATGCATTTGTGTATATAGTATGATAACTGATCTTCTGATTTTTATATGATACACCTGTAGAAGTGATAGCTTTTGCTTTGTATCCGCCCCTTTTTGTGGGAGTGTCCAACGCGTTTTTGTGAAGCAGATAATGTCATTTTTCAAAGTTGCAAGTAGAAAGGTTTATGTTTAAAGGTGGTTTAAAAGATTAGTCAAGGGGTCAAACAAGTTTATATTATTTGAAAGAAGACTTCAAAAGATACAAAATAGTGCAGAAAGCATTCAAAAATCTTATTCCGTTCAGAAGATATCTAAGTCTAAAGTTTAGTATTATTTGTGTTGAAACGACTGAAATCAGACTCATAGCCTCAGATTCCTCAAAGTTTTCATTTATTTTATCATATTTTGTCCTGCAATTTTGTGGCATATAAACCATGGGATATGTCTTGGGAAACACTTTAGTTATTTAGCCAAACCAAAATCGTATCAATGTTAAATGGCAATGGAATTGGAAAAATGTATATTTGAATTGAGCTTTTATTTTGTCCTTATTAATAAGGTTTCTTTAGTCTGAATTCTACAGCCACGACCGACAGACCGACCCCTTTTAAGGGGCTATGCTTGTTGCAATAACTATTATGGCACACACGAAAAAAATCCCCATTTAGATATCAGAGACTGTTTTAGAAATTTTCTTCAACAAAGAAAAAGGAGAATTCAAAAGTACTTTGTAAAGGTTTTCTCCCAGGGGAAACGGGGCAATTTTCCAATATATGTAACTTAGAAAGATATTCTGGCTGATAGGACACTTTTCTCAGAGATATGTTTATCTAAATAACATATCCCTGTTGTAGCATTTCTTAATAAGTACTCCAGCCAGTGGCGTAACTAGGCCGGTGCAGCCACACCGTGGCCCGGGCCTCAGGGGGCCCAGTGAAAAGTATCATGATAAAGAAAATCTTGAAGGGCCCTTTAATCATAAGTCGGACCCACCAAAAAGATAGGTATATGGGTTGTTTCTTGCTGTCATGACGGGCCCCTTCAGTCATATGTCGGTCCTAACGAAAAAGATAAATATATTGGGCCTTCCTTTCTGTCTCTTGTTATAATGATGGGCCCTTCAATCATATGTCAGACCCTCTAAAAACTATAAGATAGATGAGCCCGAAAGGATATAAAAAATCAATAAAGAAAACAGATTAGATGGGCCCGTTCTGGGGCATGGTTGCAAGGGACATAAATCGCGCCCACTAAATAGGAATATGAATCTAAACTTATTTCCATTTTTAGCCAGGAAAGCCCGAAAGTGCCATTTCTGGGCGTCTATTTCAAACATAACAAATAGCTCATCTTAGCCCAAATTATCATGTGAACTCCCTTTAAGGCCATTTGAATGGCTGCACCGGGTCCAGATGCCCGTGCTACGCCACTGGCTCCAGCTTCGCCCTAATTTTAGGCGCTGTATACCATTGAAAGACTGGATTAATGCTATATTATGATGGATGAATGATGATTATCAAGAATGACTTGTGAATTTGTAACTAATATTTCAATGTAGTATATAAAGCATATATATCAAATAAAATAAATTTATAAAGAATAAATATCTTGTAAAATTATTTTGAATGGGTGAGGATATTATTTTTGCTCTTCAATTTTTGTTCGACCATTTTCACAGCTAGTTTGACCCGAATATAAAAAATAATATTTTGCCAGGAGAAAATTTATGGTCTTCAGGAGAAATTTATGTTGGTAAACCCAAATGCTTACTGTAAGTATCATGAGTATCAAAAATTAGACCGGAGTTATTTAAAAATTCTCCAAAATGACGTCCTCACTTCTCGACAACACAGCCGTTTCCTTAAGCCATTTTGGGGCATCAAAAATAAGAAATTTTTAGAGCGTCACCTGGACCCTGGAACCATATCCGCCTACCATGGCAGTCACTCACCCAAAAACCCCACAATTCGCCTGAATTTGAAGGGTAAATTTGTCATCCGTCTGTTTACAAATGGTAACCCAAATGCTTATCTGAGCAGATTTTAAATTGAGAACTTAAAATTGTCTTTTTTTTATCTCTGAATTTTTGTATCTTTGTCTATTTGTGTTGATTTTCATCCATTTTAGACTGTTAGAGTTTCAGTAATAATAAATCTTCAAAACTTCCGTTCACTTCGCACTATATAGCGTACCTCACCGGTGGTAAAAAGAGCGTTTTTATGGGAATGGAAAGGCGTGGCACGAAAAATTTTGTAGGAGGGGCGTTGCGCCTATTTCACCCACTTTTTCCCGGTATAGCTTATGAGAACATCCACGCCCCTGTACACTCATATCAGCTTTGAATATTTACGGTCTTAAAGTGTTAACGTGCACATGTTTGCTGATTGCATTGTATATGATAGGCTCAATTCAATTATATTTGTACTTAAAATAGAATGAAATTTTCCTATACAAAATATAGCTTGAAATTTCAAGATAAAAATGTTCATCTTTTCATCTGTTTCTTCTCGGCTAATCGTCTCTAAAGTGGTAAATACTTCAGTGATTTTTGAGAGCTTCCGGGGGCTTCGCCTTCTGAGCCCCCATGAAATTGTGCTGTTGGTACATGCAAACAAATATGTCGTTTGCAGCATAAATTTGATCAGGAAATGACTTTGGTAAATATTGAAGTCCTGAGAGCGTCGGGGCCACACACATTAGATTTTGCTGTCGATATATGAAAAATAAATAAGTCCTTTGCAGTATACATTTTATCAGAAATAACTTTGGTAAATACTGAATTTCTTAGAGCTTGGCAATGACGAATTGAGAGGATTTTTTCAATTAGCATAGCATAGCAAGGTTTAACCAGGGAGTTGGCACTAGAAGCCAACTCCCTGGTTTAACGTTCTGAAAGAATCCAATGCTGGACATTATGTGACGGCCACGGCCTTTGATAACCAGTTGTGAACTCACTGGTTGCAGAACCCGGGACGTGCGGGTGAGAAGACAGAGCACTAACCACTACACTACGGAGGTCTGTCTATTCAGCTTCCACTTTTAGTTTTGTTCAGCTGTCCCTGGTTTAATTCCTCCCCATCCCCAATCAGATGGAGGCTGGCAACGGCCCTGCATACGGGAATCTTTGGTTCATACGCTTGCGAAAATCTTCTTAACTGTGCAAAACGCTTTGAAAATTCGTACATATTTGCACTTCAGACGATATAACTAAAGAGTCTCTGAATATATTGTTCCATTTCAAACGGTACAGAAAACTTGAATTCATTATCTTTCAATTAAGGCCATTTTGTTTAATTATTTAAAAAAAAGAAGTACCGCACTTTGTAAACTATAAATTGAGTTTTTTTCTACTTGTTTTTTAATGAGAGCGCGAAATAAACCACAAGGTCACCGCCGCTTGGACCTTTGTAATTTTATGAATGAGTATTTGGGAGTCATTTCACACGGCCCGATTACCAAGATCATGGAAGTAGAAGAGATATACCTATTTACCGCATAAGTATATAATTCAACGTGATTGGTGCAAAAAAAGGGCCAGTACTTTGCAACAATTAGAAATCAACGAGAAAAAACTGCGCCCAAACTGCGTGGACTGCACTATTGTATGCACAGGGTTTCCTGTTGTATGTGTATTGTAAACATTCTGTGGAGAGGCCAATAAGTGTTTTCCAATGTCGGATTTCGGCTGATTTTCTTCCATTTTTAACAGTTTTCTTGTATATTTTGTTACACTCAGATATACTTCTTATTATATAATTGTATTCATTCGAAAATAATACACTATTTGGCTGAAATATTATCGACAACAATCATGAACGAATTTGGACATGCAAGAGCGAGGCATAACGACAACGATAGGTTGCATGATTATACCAAAAAATTAAGAATTATGCAATTCATATAAATTTTTGTATGAATCGTCATCTGTTTATTATATCCTTGAATAAAGTTCTTTACAACTTTTCTTATCACCGCATTCTTAAAAAAATATTTTTGATTCATGAATAGAAAACAATTTTTAAGAATGCGCAAGTACAGTTTGTCATACATTTGTTAAAGAAAAATGAGTTGAAAAAAGTTTCTCATCAGTAATGCCTTGTCTAGAAAATTTTGAACTGAAGTTGTGTGTGCATTAATTTCATTTAATTTGTTTTGCTTCAAAGATAATTCATTGGAACTGGCTAGTTGGTAAATAAAATGTTGTCTAAAGTTCCATTCCACTTGGCCTACATCCCACCGTCATGCGGCATAATTTTCTTCCATCATTTCATATTTTTTTTGCCCTCAAAGAAAGTCTGAACTCATCGAACTCGGCTTCCACTGCGTGCAACTAAAAGCCTTCAACTCTTGTTTGAACGACTTCAGCCATAAAACAAACCCGGATAATAATGGCACAATCCATTGAAGCCTGCTTGACAAGTTTATTTATAGCTTTCCGTAAGCTAGTTAGTTAGTTCCGTGAATTTTTTCCTTATGCGCGTTTTGTAGTAAAACATTCCCATATGTTCACCATAGTTCCCTAACTCTATACTTGGCCTATTAAAACGTAACCTCTCAAACTGTCCCACCGACGTTAAATCCACTGCTTATAAAGCTCTAGTCAGGCCAGTACTTGAGTACGCATCTGCAGTCTGGGACCCCCATCACCAGTGCGATGTGGATAAACTTGAATCTATTCAAAGGAGAGCAGCCAGGTTCTGTATGGCAGACTACTCTTATAAATCTAGTGTAAAAAACATGCTTTATAAATTAGATTGGCCCCTGCTTAAAACAAGAAGATACAACACCCGGCTACATATGCTATATAAGATTAATAACAATCTTGTCGCCATCAATAAAGATGAACTTATCCCCACCGTCAGAACTAATACAAGAAATAATCATGACCTTAATTTCCAGGTTCCCTATGCTAAAAAGAATGTATATAAACACTCTTTCTTCTCTCACACACTAAAGGATTGGAATGCTTTACCGTCAGACATTGTACATGCACTAAGTCTCAACTGTTTCAAAGCTAAACTTACTAACACTTGTATTGCTAACTAGTTTTTTATATATTTATTTTTATTTTTACTCATACTTTTTACGCTCGGTTGGCGTTCATGTCCTCTTGATGGATTTTTGCCGACTTAACCGATTCAAATTCAGATTCCCCTCCCAAGTTACCCACTATATAGTCCTCCTTGCTCTCCTTAGTTCCCTTGCTCGTCAACAGACTAGACCTATGATCCTAGCCCCCCAAAACCCCGCCAAATACTCCCCATCCTCAACTCATATCTGTCACCCTTCTTCGGCACAGCTGTCCACTCAGATCTCTAGTCCTTCTTACTCGTCCCTTTCCTCTTTCCCAGACCCCTTGCTTGTCTTTACTTCTCAGTCACTCTTCAACTCATCCCCTGTCTCTTTTCTCTTGCCGCTTGCCGGCAGGCTGCCAGTGGCATTTTCAGTGAGACATTTGTTTTAAAACGTTCTGATTGTCTACGTCTAAAGCTGGCTGACTAAATAAAGGGCGGTTCTTCGAAGCTTTTATGATCGATTGATTTCGTTGCCTCATAATCGATCAGCTGTTGAAACGTCCCGAAAAAGCATATGCACTTTTTCAACGATTCAACTTGGTGACGTCCGCAACGAACAGATGAGTTTTCAGAATTGACAAAGATCTTTTTTCCCCTGGACTTCCAAATAAGTGATGGTTTGAAATACAAAAATTCACAGGTTGTATTAATTTGTCCTTATTATTAGTTCCAGAAATTAATGTAAGTTTTCGCTACCTAGGCCTAGGCCTACTTGAATAAATAACGTTAGTGCCAGTGATATGTTAAGTTAGTTGGATCGTGTGCATAGGCTACGCAAATGACCATTCAATTTTGCACTCGATTTATAAGTCTGCACTACATCCATAGGTTTTGTTATTAAGAACGTGTGAATTTGGTGAGGGTGAAATTATGTTGAAAGCATTACAGGCCTCATTGCTGCGTTGTGGAGTTGTGTACACGATGTCATAACAGTTTGGGGACTAAATTATCAAAATTTCAAAGAAGATTGTAGTCTGAATCAATTAATTAGCTCAACTTATACATTGTAACGTTACAGTTTTGCTGCTACAGTTGTGATATTCAGCGTGACTGCTTGTTTAACAGTTAAAATATAGCTGGTAGGGCTTAACGTTTGTAGTACCAACACAGAAAGAAGATTGCAGTCTGAATCAATTAATTAGCTCAACTTATACATTGTAACGTTACAGTTTTGCTGCTACAGTTGTGATATTCAGCGTGACTGCTTGTTTAACAGTTAAAATATAGCTCTGATTCTAAAAGAGAATTTTTTATTACACAGTACTGTTAGTTTTAACAAACATTCTGTATTCTTAGTGTTCATTCCAGAATAAAATTGACTTGGTGAAATTCACACAGCACAGTTACTGACAACTAATGCTGCTGTAATTGGAATAGAGATATAGCTTCACCACTTTATTTGAACATGTAAGTACTAATATCTTTTCATTTTAAAGTTTGTTGTAACTAGTCAGAACTATTTGTAGTAGTACTGTCCTTTTTGGCAAAGTTTCATTTTTAATCTAATTTCTAAGCTAATCATTTTTAGTTTTAGGGATAATTGTGAAAAGTACAGTATATACAAGTTTATTCCTCCACTTTAATAACAATTGTTGAAGCACTCTATAAAGTAGTAATGTACGCTATTGCCATTTACATGGTTGCGAATACTCGGGTCAGACATCATCCTATGCATCTAATGGTGGAAACTACTACATTGACTCATCATAGTTATGTCGTGGAATATTCCGCACTCCTGTTTTGCAAAAAAATTCTAAGATATTTGTTTAGTTTTTCCTCATTCATTTTAACAGGAAAAAGGTAATTTACGTAACTATAAAACCCTCTGGTATGTACCCCTGGGTCTTACAAATTGGGGCAGGTATAAATAAATGAAGTAACTATGAACTAAGACTAGGGATGTACCGGATCCAAATTTTTTGATCTGGCTGGAATCAGATTTGGCCGGATCTTAGATGAAATCCGGCCAAATTTTTCCCTTACAAAAAAAGATATCATTAACAAAATAAAATAATGGAAAGGGAGAATATCTAAGGTGAAGTATATAACTTGTTAGAAAGGTGTAAAGTCCCTGTAAGAGATTAAATAGGATTTGGAGTGGTGTATAATCTATAAGTATAACTTACACATGTAAATATGTTTGTTTGAAATCAGTGTACAACTTTCAAGTTTGTGCAAAAGTCACATTTAAGAAAGCTCATATTAGGCATGCCACAAAAATTCTTTAAAATGACTTTTCAGTTTAAGTGCGATCAGTTTTGGGCAACCCCTTAACCAATTAGAAGTCACTCCAAATTTCACGCTGGTAGACCTTCGGGTTGCTGAGAAAAACGAGTTTGAAAGCTGATAAAATGTGTCAAAGTCCTGGGATGTCACAATGATAAATTTATATGCTGTCGTGGTACGTAAACAAACAAAAAACATCTGCCATAACATAAATCATCTTCAATGACGAAATATACGTCATAACTTGACGTCGATATATTTATATTTATATATTCATATACATAAATTATGTTAAAATTTGATGACGTCTCGCGGCAAGCTAAAGTTCCGAACGAAAACTTTTTCACAATCTAAAATCAAAGTGCCCTGCAGTTTACGGCATTAAATATTTTTCTGAAATTGACATTTCATACAAATGCCTTTCTATTTTTATGTAGAAAGATTAAATATGTACCAACAATTATAAAATCGCATCATTTAAACAAGAGTATTTTACAAAATTGCGATGGTAAAATTCATCTACTGTAGAAGAACGCGAGAGTTATCAGTAGCCTATCACAGTAAAATGCTATACAAAAACTAGTGTTAGGTTATGCCCGCAATGTTTGTACAGGGTTGACAAACCAAATCAGATTCGCCAAACGTTTTTCCCGGCCGTATAATCGCCATTTCTGCATTTTAATGTCCCAAAATACACTCCTTGAATAGATAAATATTCATTTCAGCATAAAACAATAATAGTATATACATATATGTTCTTTTCTGCTGTCATTTATTGAATTACTTAGTTTTTCATGTACTTATATCCTAACATGATAACGCCCTATAGGGAAGTAGAGCCTATCCAAAGAAAATAAGTGCTGTTCTTGCTAGGTACAATGCGTTTATATCTTTTCAATAACCATCAGAGAACTGGTATTTTTTATGAAGTGAATGACATAAACATAGTAATTTTCAATTTCAGCTTTTAGAAAATTGTTTTTCCTTCGATTTGCTGGATTTTTTTGTTTTCGATTAGATTTCCCCTTATTTATACATTTCTTATTTTCTCTTTTTGTGCAAAAATTATATTTTGCTGTTTTCTACAACAACCTGCCACTGTCTTCTCTTGCTCAACTGCCATGTCAGACTGATGAACTTTCTGGAAGTAAAAGTTTCCTCACAAAAAGAAGCCTTATCTATGATTTAGGTCCATAATTTTGCAGCCGATGGTCATGTCAGAATTGCTTTGCAAGCTGAAGTGATGAATTAGAAGCAAAGACCCGTTCACAGAATGGGGCAAAAAAAAACATGATTTGACTTGTGTGTTATAGGCAACTATCCCGAATGGATGGTATTACTTAATGTAAACAATCCCTTGTAAATTCAAGATTTTATTAGGGCCCATATTTTCTTTTTAAACTTCCTCAATATTATTTGCCTTGGATGAGTAATTACAGAATACCCTAATTGTTTTTAGGAAATCCGTCAATCTTCATTTAAAACAATAAAAAGAGTGACCTGAAGCCAGGCACGGTAATGATGACCAGCACCGCATTAAGTCGATCCATGGCAGGATATTCTGTTATTGTATCAAAAGCACTTCACTGTGGGTCGAGGGAACAAAGAAGTTTGGGCCTGCCACAGATTTAGGTCCTTTACCACTGACATGACCTTCCTCAGGTTACAGAATGTTCGGAGTTTACTGTTCAAATTGCATGATGGACGTTTGAACTACAAGATTTTAACTTTAATAACCACCTGGATGGTAATAGTTATAAACCTATCATAACTTGATCTTGTGTTTTAGACATAAATTACAATACTTTTTCAAGCAAATGAAATTCATGTGAAAACAAAGATAAAAGATAAGAAAGGAATTTTATTACTGAGTAAAACCCATAGAAATTAAATATTGTTTATATCCCATTCACCAATTATTGGTAATTGGCTGACCACTCTTCAGAAAACAAAGTTCTTGGTACATGAACATTGTCAGAACATAATTTTGCTACCCAACAATTGAAATGCCAAAACTCGTCCTCAAAAACAAAAACTTCTTTAAGTTGAGATTTACTCATGATTTTAAATTCCTTCCTTTTTGAATTAGTGGGAAAACATGAAATGGTTACTAACTACTGAAATTTAATACAATTTCCAAAAACAATTAAAGTTTTGATCCATTCTTCAAAATAGTTGTAATTGCATGAAACAAATATAATGCAGTATTAAATACAGATGTGCAGTAACCATTTCTGAAATAGATGAACACTTACAAATTGATGTTAATTGTGTCTGCTGTTTATTTCAAGAACTGGTCTCTTTTGAAGTCTACAGCATGCATAGTATATGCTTTTTCATTCATGAGTTATTTACAACAGAACAAAATAACATTATCCATAAGTTGAGCCAGGGAAGAGGGTGCCTTTGGAAGTTTCTTTCTATTTAAGTGAACTATCTAATTAAATTGGTCACATAGATTAATTGCTCATTTCATCATAATTCTAAAACTATTTGAAAGATTATAAAAAATATTTTGTTCTTTGTCAGTCACTTTTTGTTTGATAACTGCAAGACGAATTACATTTGTCCTTTCCAGGGCACCCCCAACCCATGCATCTCCATATAAATTAAATTACAACTGTATTGATTGGTGCTCCCTCTTCCCATTTTAATGCAGCAATGCAATAGTTATCCTGTCATTTCGTATTTGGAAATACTTATTATTCATACCTTGCAATTGAGGTAACAGTCAGAACAGTAATACATACAGTATCTACTTTCATCTTTTTAAGGTGTAATGGCACTGTGACAGTCAAGTCAAATGTGCTTCTTTCAGTGGCGTAACAAGGGGGAAGCCACCCCCACCCAGGCCCTATAATAGGACCCGTAAAGAAATATACATACCCAAGTACCATAGGGGTCCACAGGATCTCACTCGCCCCCGGCTACACCACTGGCTACTTTCATATAAATAAAATGGGGTTCTTGTAACGAGTGAGTTAAAACCATACTATTTAGTCAAAAATATTACAATGCATGCAGATTTGATCAAAATGAGCTTTCGAACATATAAATGGCAAAATTTGTAATAGCTGTTAAGGTACATGGATGCATATATACTCATTTTCATGACACACAAATGTTGTAAACAACCGTGAATGCATTTGTTCAGGCTATATTTTCAGGTTCTGTTGGCTAGCTCTTGTTACCATGCCACCTAAATATTGGAATTCACTCTAGAAGTATGTGATAGCACCATATGTAAGCAGGATTTTGTATAAAACTTTTGGAGAACAAAAAATTAAAGAAAGTATGTGACCAAGAATTTAATTTGTTTTGTATGGCTAGGTGAATGATATACATCCACATACCTTGATTTGTATACCTTAAGTTACCATATAAAATCTTAATTTTGTGGTCAATAAACGAGAACAGTAGTACAGTAAGACACCTTCAATCTGGCCATAGATGTAACCATCTCTGTCGTCAGCTTGATGGATTCACTCATCAGCATCCAGAAACCGCAAAAAAATTGCCGTATAAACATCATAGTAGGCTAGCTAACAAGCAGGGCTGGCGCAACCTATAATTTTCAGTCTATGCAAGTTTAATGTACAAAAAGAGTACTGTACCATTAGGTTCCGAGTTAGAATGCATCTCTTATTCTAAAAAGTTATAGATTTTGTTTCAAATTTTAGGTGCTAAACAGCATTCCTGCAATTATCCTCATGATTGCACCGTCCCTGAAAAGTGGTTTATTATTGCATTTTAATAATGTAATAATAATCCATTTTTGAAATATGCAAATGCATACTAAATATCAAATATATATCATGTAGTTTAGATACAAATAAGACATCACAAAATTCATGATTACAAGATCTTCCCTTTTGTGGAAAGTACATATGCCACAATAACTGAAGAAACAAACCTAGAATTTTCATGGCCTCCATCCTCCCCTACAGCCATGCCTAACCACCCTTAATTATTTGATTAATTTGACCAAATTTTCCTGCAAAAAATCATGAATATTGTAATGTTTTATTTACTTCCCTCTATCAACATCAAAAGTAAACTACCAAGTATCAACTTACCGTATGGCCTCCATCCTCCCCTACAGCCATACCGATCCACCCACAAATTTACAATATATATATATATAAATATATATATATATATATACAAACATATAATATATATATACAAACATATAATATATATATAAATATATATATACACAAACATGTATATATATACAAACATATATATATATATACATATATATATATATACATACAAACATATATATATATATATATATATATATATACAAACATATACATATATATATATATATATATACAAACATATATATATATATATATGCATAATAACTGTTGAAATTTTTATATTTTTTTATATATTTTTTTATATATTTTTTATTTTTTTTAATGCTAAAACTCAGCCTTGACTGCAAATACAATTCTTAACACGATTCTGTGATGTGTTACACCACTTGTCATCAGTCAATTCATAAACAATATTCAGCATGCATAACACTGTATGAACTCAAATATACATATTTTTTTTAAATAACAAAATTCTACATTGTCCATATGTTTTTCGATTTAATATGAAATAGTAAAACTAGGGTAAGTCCAGCAATATATATATATACTTACTAGTTGTTATAAAAGTCAACATCTTAACTAAACATAAATAAGAATTAAAAATGATCTTCCACGCTGAAAGCTCCCCCCCCAACTTGCATGTGCAATAACAGTCCGCCTCTGACCCATGCCATCAGACGAAACTGTCGGTAGCAAGTGTTTCTCCTACTTAAGTTAATACTTTATGATACTTACACTTATATGACTAAAAAAAAACTCCCCTAACTTGCATGTGCAATAACAGTCCGCCTCTGACCTATGCCATCAGACTAAACTGTCGGTAGCAAGTTCCTCCTACTTAAGTTAATACTTTATGATACTTACACTTATATGACTAAAAAAAGCTCCCCTAGCTTGCATGTGCAATAACAGTCCGCCTCTGACCCATGCCATCAGACTAAACTGTCGGGTAGCAAGTGTTCCTCCTACTTAAATTAATACTTTATGATACTTACACTTATATGACTAAAAAAGCTCCGCCCCCTTAACTTGCATGTGCAATAACAGTCCGCCTCTGACCCATGCCATCAGACTAAACTGTCGGTAGCAAGTGTTCCTCCTACTTAAGTTAATACTTTATGATACTTACACTTATATGACTAAAAAAACTCCCCCTAACTTGCATGTGCAATAACAGTCCGCCTCTGACCCATGCCATCAGACTAAACTGTCGGTAGCAAGTGTTCCTCCTACTTAAGTTAATACTTTATGATACTTACACTTATATGACTTAAAAAAGCTCCCCTAGCTTGCATGTGCATAACAGTCCGCCTCTGACCCATGCCATCAGACGAAACTGTCGGTAGCAAGTGTTCCTCCTACTTAAGTTAATACTTTATGATACTTACACTTAAGTATGCTGGGGCAAGGCTTCTATTTTTACCTACATGTACAATTTTATGTAAACCCATACAGTTTGAAAATGGCTTTTAGGCCAAAATAAAAGTAAATGTTAGTTTCCAATTTTGATTTTCCAAATTCTGGGGTTGGTAGGCAGATAAAGCCAAGTATTAGAAAAAAAAACTTTATTTCACTTTCCGTTTTAAAAATAACTGCATTATAACTGCATTAAATAATTGCATTATTGCAATGTTATGTTTTAACTTTTGAGACTAACTAGAATGAATGTAATGCAGAGGTTTGCATTCTTTCAAATTAATCTTATGATTTATTTTAACCTCTATATAAGACAATTGGTTTTGAAAATGGCAATGCAATTTTTATGACCTGCACATTTTTGTGAGTTAAGTCAGCAACCAGAAACTAACAAGTATTGTATTTTGGCCTAATAAAAAAAAAACATGAAATACAAGATACAGCATAGAACACCTAGAACAAAAATAAATAATCAATCGAGAACAACAAAATTACATAACACTTTAGTGACAAGGCATGGATAAATGGAATAATTTTACTAAATCTCAATTCTTTCAACTTTTCAAAATTTGGATTCAAAATTTAAAAAGAAACCTTAAGCACAAAAAGAAAGATTAAAGCAAAACACTTTTACTTCTCACAAATGATATTTAATTTATTAAAAAATTTACAACAAGATGAATTATTGTATATCCAGAAAGAAAAAAAAAAATCTTCGAGTCGGAAGTGTTATATCATTTAAATAATTTTCTTACCTTTGTATCCATTTACATCACTTATCCATGCACTTGTCAAAATAAAATGGAGATGGATGCTAAATCAGACAGACATTTTTTCCACCCTAAAATTTCACTTTGTTTACATTTTGTTTTTTCCTAATATTTTGATTACACAACTTGCTCCACCTAAATTTAGTTGGTCTGCCTCAAATGACTAACAGCTGCACCCCTGACATTCCTATAATAAAATTTATAACCATAATCATTCAGATGAATGCCATCTCTTTTCATTGATTTGGTTCCTTATACAAACAATTACTTAGGCCATCCATGATCCAGGATTGAATTTTGGGGTCGTCAAGAACCAAATTGAAGAAGGTATTGTTAAGTGTGTCAACCTCTGGTTGTAGTTAAAATCATTACGTGGGACTTTTTTCCTATGAATTGTTTCAAGGACAATAACCTTCTGAACATTATGACGACGGATAATAAACTTACAAAATGCATACATTTGGATGGCCAAGGTGGTGGGGTTGATAGAAGGATCACATAAGTCATTGGAACCAATATCCAGGATGACAACATCGGGTGCAACCAATCTAAAGTTGAAACATGAGAATATAGGCCTGAAAGTTTAAGTCCACCATAGCCTCGGATGTGGACAGAAGCATTAGACAGACCCAGATTAGAGCAAAGTCGGATCTGTCTGACATCGCTTCCTTAAATCTCCTTACAAAAGAATGACCCCACACAAGAAACTTAGTAGACATATTATATTAAATAAAAAACGGCAGGAAAAGCTACTTTGTAAAATCTCTGGATCAAACCTGTATGATGCAAAGACAAAGAAAAGAAATAAACATAACAATCATGTAAAACGCAATTCATTCTGCAAATAATCATCTAACAAAGGAAGTGAAAAGACTTCTTGATCCTCATCACTATCCTCGTCTGCTGTAAAGTAAATTATATCAAAAGAATTACACCATTTTCATCCACTGAATTGTCTACAATCTTACCCTTTACACCATTCTTTATCTCCATTATCTAAAACCACAGATGAAGAACATTCTTACCAACTAAATAATCAGACTTAACATCTATGAACTTCATATCACCATTACGAGATCCTCTTTAATATCCCCTCAGGATATTCATATACTTCATTATAACTATCATATCTTAAGAAATATTTCTTACTCTTATGATTAAAACCTACAAGGGTACCACTGTTCCACTCTTCAAGCCCATGCTCATCAGCGGTGCAGTGATCAATTCGTTTCCTACAATGTCTTCTGGATTATCAAGCTGCTGGTTAATCTTCACCTTTTGGAATTTGGCTCCCTCAGATTCCTTTTGAAAGCAGTGACAGCATCTTCCGAGCCAAACCAACAACCATCTCGCGGTCCTGTCCAGATGCTGAATTTGCGACTTCTTTGTTTGCAATAGATATTGCTTGAACAAGTCCATCACGTAATTCAGCTATCTTCTTCCTCTTACCAGCAGCTGATATGTTGAAGATGCCCTTCATTTTTGACCCCAACCACCCATCGTCTGAACTTTAACTGTACTTCTAGAATATGGTACCTATCGCGGTCAGTTACGGATTGCTTCAATCTCTGGTCTAGTTGCACAGCTGACTCAATGAGACCTCCCATTGCTGAAAGGTCCGATGTCAGCTTCACTTTCCTGACCCTTTTCGTTCTTCCCTCTTTTCTAAGGCATCTTTTTCAGCATTTCTGCGTTCCTCTCGCAATGTCCTGATAATTGCAAGCCTCTGTGCCTGTTTGGTCCTTTGCTCGTCCCTCATCTTCCTGGCAATCGCGGAATAACCTCGCTCGATTTTTCCAAGCCCTCACACCACCCATTTGTGTTGTTGCGGTTATACATGATCATTGCTTCGATGGCATACACTGATGCATGTGGCTTTTCCTCATCAATCTATCCAGCATGCCAAAGTCTCGCTCAACAGTCGTGTTAGTTGTTGGTACACTTGCTGTTGCTTGTCGGCTGTTCGTCCACAGAGTCATATATGCCTCCTTTTAAGTGATCAGAAAGCATACGCTCCCCAAGCATTTCAAAGGAGACACATATCATCTCTAACAGCTGCTTTGCCATTTGGTCATGTTCGCTTTCTGTTAGCAGTCGTTCATACACGTCATCTTTCCTGACTTCGATGTCATTGTACAAGACGTCTGTGCCTTTCATTATACCTGATGGGTCTTTACTCCACATCTCCAGGCACTTCAAAAGTCTAGTATAGCGTCTGTTCATGTCCATGACGTGTTCTGCTTTTTCCAGTGCTCTCCAGAGTGGACCAGTGATTACCTTGTTTACAAGTCCTAGTGCCTTAACCCCGGCAATATAATGGCTAACCTTCAAATCAGCATTTACAGCTGATATTAACTTATTATCAGACTTATACCTGTCAAAAAAAACCTGAAGGTCCTTATATAAAAAGTATACACCTGCACCATTATGAAAAAGGATATTAAACCTGTTGCCCCTGTAGGGTGCTAATGGGACCTTGTCAGTACTTCCTTCTGTTTTGAGAAACGCTCTGAACTGCAAAGGTTTGCCGCTTTTCTCACAAGCTCTTTCAGAAATGCTTTTGCAGACTGTCCTGACAAGTCTCTCAGTTCCACTGCCATCTCTGGTGCTGAGGCCTGGGATGTTTGCAGCCCCGACTTTCTCCTCACCAAAGATCATCTTCTCCCATACTTTCATCGTCTCATTAGCTTGCTCTGCTAACTCCCACAACAAAATGGAGACCACAAAAATTCATTTATGCACTTAAGTTCCTTCTGTTTTTCCTTATCCAAGCTAGGCTAATCCTTAATCATAACAGGCAACAGTTCTGCTTTGTACTCTGTAAGAAGCCCGTTAAACTTCTTTTTGCACTGTATGCCTGTCACTCATAACATTCTTAAACTTAGTAAAAAATTGCCCCCGTAATACCACCAATCCCTTGAATACTAGAAATATCTCCCACTACTTCCTTCAACACGTTAATGATGTGGCTGCTGTGCCATCAGCTGTCTCTCTCGAGGCCCATAGTATAAACAGTTCCTTCAGATGTTCTGAGGTCAAAGGAGGTAAAATGATGTCTCTCTTTGTAGTACCATCACTACAAGAGTTAAGTCCTGTGCTTCCTTTACTGCTTGGGACACCTGGCACTGAGACAAAGCCCTAGCTTCCAACAAGCAGCTATCCGCAAAGGTATGTTTTGCAAACGTTCCGCTCTACATTAACTATTTCCTTTAAAATCTTCCTAACTATTTGTTCACAGTTGTCCCTACCTACATTTAAAACATAAGAGATTGATATACTGCTCGCATAATTCATCATTATATTTCCCTTTCTCCATTGTTCGACTGTCCCACATTCTCTATCCTGAAGTTCTTCATGCTCTGCCTCCAACGCCTGATGTTTAAGTTGTAGCTCAAGTAAAGTTGGTCCTCAGTTGTTGATTCTCTATTCTTAATTTACCCACCACATCTGTCCTCTATATTACTACTTCCCGTCGCACGGGTGCTTATAATACCTTACTCGCTCCTTAGTACATTCTAAATCCTTTCCCATGTTCTTGATTTTACAAGCTGTTTTTGGTAATCAGTCTCAGATTTGTCAATTTGTCTCCCATCTGAGTAATCGTATCCACTGAATCCTTTATCTTCTGGTCCTTTCGCTTTTCCCCGCGTCTTATGTTACGATCAGTTAGAGTTGAAATCTTGGTGATCAAGTCTGTGGCTTGTTTACTTTTCGCTGGAGGTCTTTCTCTAGTTGATCAATTGTGGAAAGTAAAACAGACTGCTCACTGGCAAGGTCTTCAACTAGACTGCTTTTAAGCTGAAGTTTGGATGTCACCCATAAGCTTCTCGCAATGCTTCTGCAGTAATGTATAATTTCCTGAACCATCTTCAATTCTGATTGAAGTGGTTTTACCAGTTGGTCATCGCCGTCAATGGAACATGTGCCAGCAGAAGACATCGTGTGTATATGTTCGCTATAATAAATACAGATGACAAAAAATGGTCCAATACATCCTTATTTTTCTTACCTAACATGCATTTCTTCTTACTTAGTGCTACCTGAATATCATTACACAAAACCTTATGGTGTATACTATCACAATCAAGATACTTACATTTAAGAATATCTATGAATACCCCTATCTTATCTTTTAACTGAAGCTTATCTACACAACTAAATAACTCCAACACTACGCCATTACTTAGTTCATCAAGTGCTAGTAACTTAACAGGGTCTTAGTACCAGACTCCTCGATACATTTACAGTTCATTAATAATACTAGTGCTACCTTCCAGACCTGAGGGGGTGGACCCAGTGAGGATCTCATCTACAACATCTTTACCTAAATTAATCTTATCACAATGAGGTCCAAGAAAACGAGAGAACGATATAAAAATTAACGACCTCATCACCTTTACCTGATGCAACTGCCCTTCGTGCTCTTTCCAACCAATAATCTAAATCATCCAGAAACTATCATCGGGCTGTGTTAAGGTTAGCACTTACAAAAAAACTTTTAATTCTTACACACACCCCTAAGCCCACGCTCGGCCTCACTCTCTGCCTCCCTCGCTTCCCTCTCTAAAATACAAATCACTCCACATACACTTTCTCACTTCACCAGCCATTCTTCTTACCTCAATACGCTTCGATACATCTTCACATCCTCTTATTCTATGCTGAATCAATAAAATTCCTCTTTGATGAATAATCAGGACTTCCCTCGATCAATGTTTGTTTAAGAATGCGCATCCATTACGTGTACTGCGCGGCTCCCGCATTTATATCACGGATCTGTTTGTTGCTAAAATCCAACTTACGTCATTGCTAATTAGCATAATATTTACATATATTTGCCCAATGAATATGTAGTTCCTATGAGGGGTCGACACGTTCAAGGCTTCCTGAACTTTTCACTATTTTACCGAGCCTATCGGGCGCTTGAGCTATACTGAACAATATTTTAAATTGACAAAAAAATAGACCAATTTTTACTACATTTTGACAAAAAAAAGATATCATTAACAAAATAAAATAATGAAAAAAGGAGAATATCTAGAAAATGGTGAAGTATATAACTTTTAGAAAGGTGTAAAGTCCTGTAAGAGATTAAATAGGATTTGGAGTGGTGTTATAATCTATAAGTATAACATTACACATGTAAATATGTTTGTTTGAAATTATTGTTTACTTTATTGTCAACAACTTTCAAGTTTGTGCAAAAGTCACATTTAAGAAAGCTCATATACTGACAAAGAAAGTAAATTAGTGGGTTGTAAAAAACTACAATTGATTATACATCATTTGGAAAAAATAATTTTTTTTAGAATAAAAAACATTGTGTATACCATTCTAGAAATGAAAAAGAATGTATATAGCTGTATTACATTGATTTGAACGTTATAGGCTATTCAACGTGCTTAATGATAATAAGCTGTATTACATTGATTTGAACGTTATAGGCTATTCAACGTGCTTAATGATAATGCTAAAAATTGAATACTGTAGTTTTAAGTTTAATTAAATTTGTATGAAGAATGTACTGTATTTCAGTTTTTTAACTATTATGCTGATCAAAGAATGTCTTTTTAGATGAATAGACGATATTTCATTGTACTGTAACTGACCCCATTAGATGGAAACTTTTCTGATCTATCTGAAAAGAGACTACATGTAATTTATGTTGCATTATATAAATGGTTCCGATGTTTAGCAATATATTAAAGGGTGCGATTACACACAGATGAAGAAAAAACAAAACCCAACAAAAAGGGGTAAAGTATAGAGGCAATGAACAATGATAAAATTAAGGAATGTCAACAGGTAAATTTAACTACCCAAATTTGTCAGAGGCCCCTATAGTTTTCTTTTTTCAGATGGGTGTTCCACTGTGCCCCTCATTGCCTCCACCCTACCCCTTTTACTAAGAGCCCTACATTTTATGAATTAGAAACACTTTTGATAACTATTTTGCCTTCTTTTCATGCTGATCATAGTTTCCCTGACAATATGATAAGATGCAGGGACACTACTTGTTGCACTGATTGTTCCCTTATTTACATTTCAAGTGCCCTCAAACCTGCCATGAAAGTGCCCTTGATGCCTTGTAAATGCGGCTTTTAGTTAGTGACATCCCTACCCCTTTCTGGATCAAGCTAGGTGTTTGTATTACATTGATAGAAATGTTTCCACTTTATACTAACTGTTTGTTGTCATGGTTGAATAAGCTTCAGTTCATTACAATATATTGTTGTATCAATTTGTTACATACTGTACCTGGTTTGGTTGATTTATTTTACAGTAGCTCAAACTTCTCAGAATATTATTATTAAATAAAATATCATGTTAAATTGTATCTTTCTTTACTTTGATTGACTTAATTAATTTGGAAGATGTTACTTAAATTTAAGCTATTATCAACATCTTAAGAGATAGTTCTGGCCTAGATTTTTAGAATAATCCGGCCGGATTTTTGTGCAAATATAGCCAGAACCGGATTTTTGTCACTATCTGGCTGGATAGTCAGGCCAGATTGGATAGCCGGGACATCTCTAAATAAAACCCGTAAAAAGAAGAAACTTTCACCTACCTTGGTTGCTACCTTCTCACAGAAGTGCGTGCCGAAGTGAATGTACCTAATTATTTCAAATTATATCGAACACCAGCCATACTAGCATAGTGTAAAAGTTGAATGCAGGCGTACAAAACAAATTGTGCGTCTAAAACAAGTAAAGTGCACACAACACATGAACTGTACTGAATGAGGATGGTATTAGAAATCATGGCATATCGGAAGTATTTAAGAAATCTGATTAATGAAATAAATTACAATGATAAATTCGTTTTTTTTTTTCCAAATGCATTCTAAGCAACTGAAGGTGGATATCAAAGAGAGGTGCTAGTGGGGTAGGAAAAAGGAGGGGGGGGGGGAGGGCACAGCACATGCCCACAATCCTAAAAAGTTCAAAATGGTTTTGGTGTACATTTGACATGATTTGTATACAATTTCCTGCCACCTCAACCACGAAAAACATAGGGCTTTCGGGGGCACTCCACCCCGTGGTCCCCATCAGGGGCCCTTTAGCCATTGTGGCTTTGCATGCGCAGAACCACCCTAGGTGGAACACACTTATATATATATATATAATTTAATTTATACCCCCAATAAACTTGTTCTGGCGGCACCACTGATATCAAAATAATGAATGGAGAGAATGGTTTCATGCAACTGTATTGCAACCAAAAGTGTCAAAACTTTAACTGAAGCCTGTAAAAAAAAATCCCAACTTAAAGGCCTATTCTCATATTTTTCAATTAAAATTGAACTAGAAATTGAAAAAAAATGATTATGAGGAGTACTGAAAACTAATTAAAGATGCACAATACAGGAGTTTAATGTTGTTTCATATCAAGGGTTTCATTCTGGTATGTCAGCACACTAAAATGGCAAGGGGCAAAACTCAAGAAGAGGGCAATTTTTATGCCGCCACTTGAGTCCTGACAGTCAGAAATCTGACCTCGTTTGACCTGAAAACTTTAAACATTGCGGACGTCATACAATTTTGAATTTGGCTCGAAATTCAAATGCAATGTACGGCACAACATCGAGCAAAATTTCACCCTTTATAAGTCAAATTAACTTAAATGATTGAAACTTTATGGAGAAATATCATCAAAGCAAACACAGAACAGCCTAACCCTTATGTATACTGATATACAACTAGAAAAAATAAGGTCAAGACCTACCACTAGTCCGATCAAACGTATCGGCCGATAGTCGAAAATTAGGCCTAAATTGACTTTTTTTAAATCAACAAAAGAATTTCATAGCTGAAATTGTAGCTGACACAAAAAATTGACCCTAGACAGTTACGCTGTGAAATTTTAAAAACGTGTGTGATGGTCGCCATTTTGAACGCTGAATATTTAACATATATGACCAGGCATTTGAATATTAATCATCATTACACTGGTTCTATCAGTGCAGTTGCGGAGTACACTGGTTCTATCAGTGCAATTGCGGGGAGCAGCCTGGTTCCAACACTCAATTTGGAAGATTCAGTTATTTAAAAACGATTGAGAAGGGCAAATTAAGTTCGGATAAAACAGTACATCTCAAATGACACTTTTCTGGTACATTTTAGAAGTATGGTGAACACTTTACAAATAAGCTAAGCTTTTAAATAAAATAAAAAAGACATAATAAAGGTTGGGTAAATTTTTGGAGGTTGGGGGAGTCGGTGGGGTTTATGAACTGGGGTTCAGTCTTCTCTTTTTTATTTAATATCTCATCCAATTTTTCTTAACCCCACCGGAGCAGCCTGGTTCCAACACTCAATTTGGAAGATTCAATTATTTGAAAACGATTGAGAAGGGCAAATTAGGTTCGCATAAAACAGTACATCTCAAATGACACTTTTCTGGTACATTTTAGAAGTATGGTGAACACTTTACAAATAAGCTAAGCTTTTAAATAAAATAAAAAAGACATAATAAAGGTTGGGTAAATTTGGGTTAGAGGTTATATGGGGGTTCAGTCGGTGGGGTTAAGAAAAATTGGATGAGATATTAAATAAAAAAAGAGAAGACTGGGTTTAACAACATAACGAGAAGGGAGACAGTTCATAGTTTGCCCCTAATGTGTTATTTCCAACTGGGCTTGCAATAATTATGAAGTTATGGATTCGACCAGGGGCAGATTGGTCAACTGACCCTCGACTAGTGGTCCAAGACGCCGGTCCCAAGACGCCGGTCCCAACACGCCGGTCCCAACACGCTGATCGACTTTTCCCCCATAACTTGAGTTTGGCTGCTGGCCCATTGGACTAGCTAATGTAATTTTTCTCAGGAAATAAAACAAAAATATTTGTATGCTTCATGCAAATGAACGAATAAACATTATGACACTTATCATTTTTTGCGTGGTAAGGTCAGACGAAGGCACCGGTCATTTTACCTGGACCGGTATATTTTTATGTGTCAGTCCGCGCCTGGATTCGACCCTCATATATGGTATACAAGTGCATTTTGGCAGTTTAGCAAAAATTGTTAGATCAAAAGTGGGTGTATGGAAATTAAGTCCAACTGAGGCAGGAAGTAGACATTGCTTCTCATCTCCCATTCAATTCCTCCACTGTGTTCGGTATTTGTTCATAAAACACAAAATGTAACGTCAAAGTAATCCATGGTGTTGTCCTTCAGTACTTAGTCCGCGGGATACATTATCTTTTCCTCTTGCAAAATAGTAACGAATGGATAACATCAGGAGCAAATGACACAGCCAGCCTTAAAAAAAATGAGTGTGGCGGTGATGGGGAGGGGGAAGGGGTGATGAAGGAGGGGTTATGGGGAGGGGAAGGTGTGAGGAGGGGAAAGGTGAGGGGGACAATTGTGAGAAGGGTCGAACTGTGATGTCAAGGTCCAGAAATTACAAAGAAAAAGGTGGGCGTTTCAGCCATTCCCAGTCCTTTTTGAGAGGTTGAGAGGGAAGATCCTTGTTGCAATGGTGGGAAATAGGCGAAACAAAGGAGAGGAAATATTACTTGGCAATACTTCACATAGAACAAATACATTCTCCCCATAAACCTTTGCATATACACCCACTTTCCTTGGGATGCCCACCACAAGACAATGAAGCACCAGGTATCATTTTCTAGTCTGTGGTGTGACTTGGTTCAGGCTTGACCCTGAATCTTTGGGCTAAACAACCATCTGAAAAATCAATGAGGATGGGAACTTTCAAAAAGAAGTTTTAAATCAGTTTAATTAGTTCCAAAAGAATTATCTTTTTTTTTTCCAGTCAGTTTATAGCTTAAACAAGGTTGCCAACACAATGCTAAAACAGCTACAGAAAAAACTCAAAATACTTCAAACAGCTACAGAAAAAACTCAAAATACTTCAAAGGTGAATTGAGGATGAGATTAACCACAATGGGTGCACTGGAAATTGATTCAAACAATACAGAAGTAAAATTAGCACACCAATACCTTCAATGACTTAATGACCTCGATTGACCATCCTTACATCCACCTTTGGAATACTTTAATTTAAGAAAAGCAATAAATAAGACACAATGGAGACAGATTAAACAATAATAACTCTTGTTATCTTTAAATGCAACAAAATAAGAACCAATAAAAATACATCTTTATCAAGTTAACCTGAATAAAGGGAAGTGCTTATGTAAGTCTATCAATACACAATATAAATATAAACAGCTGGCAAAAAAAATCCACATGAAGTGTGTATTACTGTAAGTTTCTTTAATATTATTTGTTATAAATATAACAAATCTGACACTGCTATAAAATTAAAATAAATGGCACTTCCTCGTATCACACAGACAGCCTTAGATATATACAGTATATGTCACCCAGACAATATACAGTATGTCACCCAGACAGTCTTTAATAAAACCAATGTCACCCAGACAGCCTTAGATATATACAATATGTCACCCAGTCTTTAATAAATACAATATGTCACCCAGAAAGCCTTAGATATATACAGTATATGTCACCCAGACAGTCTTTAATAAAACAATATATGTAATCCAAACTGGCTTTAATATATGTCACCCAGTCTTTAATACATACAATATAATGGACTTTCCACCTTACACAAATAGAAAACCAGACAGATACAAACAAGGCAAAACTTTATACTATGACTACTTTGCACAGGAAGCTCACAAGTGATAAATCATGGTACTTCTTAAAAAATAGACACATTTTCTCATTCTTTTATGTACATTTATAGTTGTAAAACTGTACATAGCTAGTATATGTCAAAAAAAAACTGTACAGTTTAAAAGGTACAAACATGAAGAGCACAAATATTATGCTGTTAGTCGCTACCAACACTTCAAACATACTACAGTTTTACACAGCTTTTTTTTTTTTTCTACACAGCTGCATTACAAAATAACTTTAAAAAAAATAACATTCATGTGGCTATTGTACACACCAACTCACTTTATTGTGACCAATTAATTTATGGGCAGGTCAGGTCAGGTACAAGAAAATGTAAAAGTTGTTGTATTCTGAATTTACAGCTCTTTGTAAACAACTTGAAACCTGTCAATAGAAAAGCAATCAATTATGTCCTCCCAAGGTACAAGTAAGAAAGAAAGACACTGATTGTAACATCTTTATCACTTGAATAACATGTGTTTCTTTACCAGCCAATTACATTTGGAGAGACAAACTTATTTTTACTTTTCACAACTTCTCCACAATCACCCGCAATTTAATGATAAATAATGAAGACATCATTGCTAATCCAACTGAATGTATATGGCAAACAATAGTCATTTAGGCTAACTGCTCTCCAGCACTGGTTAAATTTGTCCATGCCCATAGCCACTTGCAGGACCCATGCCACTCATTTGTGAATGCACTATCTGGACAACCCTGGTTTTAGTAAATTCACTTTCAGGATTTAAACTGGACATCACTTATCATCAATGCTACTAAATGATCACTCAATGAAAAACAGTAGCAGATCATACAATATCTTGGGATGGAGGAGGGGGAGGGGCGGGGCAGTGGCATTCAATAAAAGCCCAGCAATGGTTAATGAAATGACAGGCGTCATGACATTTTCACTTTTGACATACTTACCAATGGTTGCTAAAAAGAGTTCGTAATAGTTTTTTGGTTAAAAATATAAAAAAAAAACATTTAGTATTTAGCATTCATCCATCACTGTACTGATGCATATGTACCTGTGAAAATAAAAAAATAAAAAAATGTTTGAGTAATCATGAGAAAAAATCATACTGTACATAAACTATTATATACTATATATATGAGCCAAACTTGAAAGTGCTCAAGGGATTAAATGGAAAGAATACAAGTCATCATTGGCACGTAAGTTACTGCTTGCTGGAATGGTTAACTTGTTCTATATAAAAAGAAAACAGCAAGAAAAGACTTTGGTACCTGTAAAATAATAAATTAATTTAATGAATGTTCTTAAAAAAACTTATTCTTTCTAAATTTGTATCACACACATGCATTCTTTAAACAAAGAAAATGAATACATTGTACATTAAGGCAGGCATTTGTACTGGCATCAGATATGGCAAATGAAAAACATACTGATCTTTGGCACACATGATATATAAAAGTAAAAAGATAGGGATCAAAAGTGGTAAATGTTATATGTCTCTAGAAGTACACAGTTACTGGTATGGTAAAGCTTTTAAAAAAAAAAAGGAAGTAAAAGCTTTAGCACTTGTAAATAGCAGCTTCATGGCAAAATTAAAAACACTTAGTAAGCCTCACAATACAATGTCTCAAACAAAGGCAACTGAAAGTCAATAAAAGGCAGGCAAGTACTTTTAATCTGTACTTTCTACTTCATAGGGAAAATAATTTCTGATGGGCTCCATTTTGCATTGCCCATCATATATACACATTAACATTTTAATACAATTTCAATACTAAAATTCATGGTTTCCATTAATCTAGACTTTTATCAAATTGTTACCCGATACAGTAACATTTAAATAAAATTTTAAAATGTAAACCATGAATTGCATGTACAAAATAAGCCTTCCAAAATATAATATTTAGGTTCTAAGTCATGAGAAACTCTTAGATGATACTGTAAAGATCACCAGAATCAATAATCATCTCAACTCCAACTCCCTCTTCAAAGTCATTTTGTTCCTCGCAATCATCATTGTCAGCCACACTGATATCTCCAACAACATTGGGACCATAATCTGATTCATTGGAACTGAAATAAGATTCATCTGAGGTAACTTGGGAATCATCTGAGTGTAAAAGCTTCTAGGTCTTACTAGTTATTATACACATCCCTCAGTGCAGGTTGACATTGGGATTGCCGTGCGACAGGGGAGAATACTGGACCTTTGGTGTAATAATAAATACACCAAAATTTGGAGCTTCGTATTCATTAAGATCCATGGAGGCCGCCATTTTAAGTGTAGTGATAACGTTAAGTCAATGGGGATTTTTAATGAGAACGCAGGGGGTATTTTTAAAACGAAAAACCAATATTAAATGAATATTCATTAGATTTAACCGCAGACTTTTCAATTTTATTGTGGACTCTCGATAGAATAACAAAAGACTTCCGTTGACCTTTTAAACAACCCTCTCGACACAGGATTTCATGATGGCTCAGTCATCGCTGATACCATGTACATATATCATAGGTTACATTACACAATTACTACCGTTCTCTTAGTAAAAATCCTATTCATATAACGTTATCACAAGTAAAAATGCCGGCCTTCATGGATCTTAATGAATACTACGAAGCTCCAAGTTTTGGTGTATTTTCTTACTACACCAAAAGTCCAGGATTCTCCCTGACTGACGAGGGTTGTTATAGATTAGGTACAATTCCTGTTTTTTTTAGATTCACACGGTGTATAAAATTGATGATTGAAAAATAACTTACTTTTTGGATATAGTTATATTACTTAGATTAATAATACACTTTTTCAATAAAAACTTTCCCTAAATATTTACCTATTTAGCACCACAACGGGATAAAGTTCTCTGAGATTCATATTTTGGTCGTCATTTTCACTGCACGTTTGTGATTAATTATTCAATGTTCGCAAAAAAATTTTAGAATGTTCCACTAAACTGCAAGTTGATTTTTCACCGACAACATTTAAATCTTTGTTCATATAATTTTATTAAATAGTTTTGCTATAAAAAAAAACTGTGTGTGAAAACCTTTTAAACACAAGAAATGTTTAGATTATATAATTGTACTTTATAAGTATTATCTTAATTTTTTCCTCAAATAATCTAAAATATAATACCCCTGCTGAAATATTATAGCCATGATGACAGTGTTTTGAAGTGACTGTACTTTGAAGAGCTCGTCCGCAATTTTTACGGAAAGAAAGGTAATCCAAAATAATTCAATAAAAATAACTAAAATCACCTTAAAAACAGTTTTTTTGAAGACATGAATGGGCTTCAAACATTGATTCTAATCATTGTGGGCGAAAAAGAAGATAGAATGGTTTTGTTTTCATTAAGATCTTAAAACTGAGATTTTCCTATA
This sequence comes from Chiridota heheva, assembly GCA_020152595.1. Lineage (NCBI taxonomy): Eukaryota > Metazoa > Echinodermata > Holothuroidea > Apodida > Chiridotidae > Chiridota > Chiridota heheva. Next base: position 1,756,752 of record JAIGNY010002050.1, read on the forward strand.
CTTTTAACACCTCGCTTAAAATAGTACAGGAGGGTATAGGATTTTGTAGCACCCTCGGATGGCCAGCCATCACTAACGGCAGCGCAGCCATACTAACACGCTGGCATTAGTCCGACGGTACTACAGGGAGTACTAGGTCTTACGTAGTTATTATACACATCCCTCAGTACGGGTTGACATTGGGATTGCCATACGCCAGCCATCATTAACGGTAGTCATACTAACACGGCTGGCATCAGCTTGACGGTACTACGGGAAGTACTACTATTAGGCCTAGGTCTAAAAACAGATAATTTGTTTTTTCTAATGTAAATTTAAAAAGACACATTGTGAAACTGAGGCATACCCCTTGCTGCATGTACAGGAGAAGAGAAACAACTGCTATAGACAATTCATTAGTACTGATAGTAATGATATGCCCAATGGCAAATTGCCAATGTAAAATCTGTCTTAAGAAGAGTTAGCATGCACTTGTAGGCCTAATGTCATTACAGCCTGGCTAAATGATAAGCGTACTAAGTAGTACTACTAGACTAGTAATAGTATTGGTTAGGGAACAAACACTGAATACAGAGCTGAGTGATTTGTAAGAATAACAAAACAGGAAGAAGAAAAACTAAGCCCGAATGTTAGACTAGGCTCTATATAAATATCAACTGGCATAAAATTGCATGATATTTAGTATTGCACCTTCTTGACCCTAAGCTCCTGTATTAATAGGTACGATAAAAAATGATGTGGCTACTACAACACGTTAGGTTGCGATAAGGAGCCCCAAACCGGAAGTTCCACAAAAATAATAAATTTACAAGAAACATCACACTCAACAAGTGGGAAAGTAAGATTGAACGATAATTTAAACTTTCGGCCATTACATGGTACTATATGCAAGTCCATATCTGGCTGTCTATGAGAAATTCAGAAAACCAAAAGTGCAGACTCGCCACTCACCTCTAAAGCATCCGATGGAAATGGGATTGCAGTTAAATGCACCTGTTTGATCGCAAAAATGTGCTGATTATCCATATATTTACACGCACTACATATTCAACACCTCTACTTTCCACAGGTAGCCATGCAATTTTGATTTGACGTCACTAAATCTGAATATTCAGTACCAAAAACTGACTGATAATTCTAGGTAGCTCAAAACTGCATCTTCGGAGTTACTGCAAAACGACTTCCGGGTCAGCTGTAAATGTTTAATCAACATGGGATAACGGCGGTATAGCGAGGTCAGATCTCCTACTGCTGACCGTGGTAATAAAAAATACATTAATATATTTGAAGAATTTGCTCCAATAAATGATGACATATAGCTACAATCTTGGACAAAACTTGTTGAAACAGTCACAAATTCTGTACAGTCACAAATTCTGTAACAATAACAAACACAGTCTTTTGCAATTTTGTTTATAAATTGATTTAAATCAAGCTATAAATCAATTGTGTTATTTGATTTCAAGGTATAATTTAACTAAAATTATATCTATTAAAATATCAAAGTAATTTCAGCTTCTGATTAGAACAATTTTGCTACTCCTTCATGGAGCATAACGATAAAGTTTGATAAATATGTGTTATTTTATTTCCATCTAAAATTGTGTCTAAAATAAAAAGTGGGTCATATTCTAACTGTCTAATTTTTTCCGGTAATATATAGATATAGGCATTTTCTCATTTTCTTAAAATGATTCCTGCCCCCCGCCCCTACTACTCAAATCAACTTGATATCCTTGTTGAGACATTTTTGACTTTGTTTGTATCTTTAATTCAACTGAGTATAGCTGAAAGCACAATTTCCCCCCTCTCCACCCCAACTAAACTTGATCAAACATTTGATCGGTCTAAAAATTGCTGACGGCCTTTTTCTTTTAATTTTAAATTTGCAATCACAAAAGTTAGGAAATCAAAACAGAATTTCTTAACGGAAATGGCCCATGCCCATCCTCGCCTCTGCATTGAATTTGCTAATGGGTAAGGGGATCGTTGTAAATTTGCAGGCCCCACTTTTTCTTCCAAAGTTGTGTAACCAGGTAACAGAAGAATTGGGACCCTTCGTAAAAACAATAAACTTCTTGGGACTGCATCGCAATTCTAACACATACTGTATACCCCAAATACTCAAATCCTTTCTTGCAAAACTAAAAAAATGTGTCCTTATTGTGCTGTTATTTCTTCTAAATTAAACGTTCTTCAAAAATAATGCCATGAAAGTACTGCTCCAAAACAAAACAGATATCCATTTTGATCAAATAAATGCAGTGCTGCATCAGTGACCCTATGATAATTATGCCGCGCACCGGCACGTGTATGTATGTATGTTCAGTTCGCGGGCATTTTATTTATTAGTATGCATATTGGTGTTGTGCACTCTCGTTAAAAAGTTCGAGAGCATACTGTTGAACGTAAAGGAGTGTACAATTTTGACTTACACATTTTCAGAATTACCAAAATGTTTTAATTATATACAAGAGCAATAGCAGGAGAAGTTACCTATATATTTTATTTGCCGTAAGTACGATAATTACAGTGTAATCGGTGACGTAAATAGATGGTGTAGTCGCGATCTTAGGACCGTGGCGGTTTCCACGTTAAAACAGATAGGACGGAGTCTCACTCTGTTTTGCTTGTAGTGCATAGCATGTAGGGCATACAGAGGGATATGTGAGAGAGATGTTATCTCACTATCTATAAAGTATCTACCAAATCCATTAATGGTAGATCCTGTATGAGTTGTTGTCGCAAACATTTACTTCAGACTGACAGGTTCTACAAAGTATTAGAAGCTATTGGTCATAATATAGGTCTCACCCGACACTTGATCTATAGGGGCACTTATCATTATGGTCAATGGGAGAAAACAAAATTTTGTGTGATTTTAATCAAAATTGCACATATCTCCACTAAAAACTCCCAGAAATCTAATTATTGTTGATTTGTCATAATATATCAGCAAAAGAACAAAAAATACTGCACCCCAGAATGGCTGAAAACAAGGTGTTTTTGTGGAAAAAATTAGGCCTTAAATATAAGGCTATGAAAGTACATATTACACAAAAATGATATTTTTGCGTTATAGGTACTATTTTAGCATGACGGACTGCGCAGAAAGCTGTTTGTTTCATTGTTTCTAGCCATACCCAGGTGCGAAGTTTTGTGGGGTTTTTGGTGAAATAGTATGACAGATCAGATAATAATTGCATTTCTGGAAGTTTTTAGCTGAGGTGGGCTATGTGTAATTTTATTTTAAAACAAAACAAAAATCCTGTTTTGCTCCCATTGACCGTATCGACAAGTGCCTCTATAAATTGAGTTTCGGGTGAGCCCTATAGCCCACTTGAAATGGCAACCATAGGGGTCATTGGTGTTAGGCTTATTGTAGTGCTGTCTTGACATGTTGATTATTGCAATATCTCTTTTCCCACAACATGAAATATGCCTCTCAACATTTTGTATGTTACAATTCTAACTTTGTGGTATGAAATCTAAAAGTCAAGTTTAGGCCATTAAAAACGTACAAAAATATAATGAAACAAAAATAAATAATTAAAAACTGTGCTCCTTTACCCCACACTGGCATGCTCCGATGTAAGTTGGCAAAAAAGAACCCCAAAAATGGCCCAGAACATGGCTCTCATTTCGAAGATTCATGGTCACTTTGGCTGAATTACCAAACATGTGCGTGATGAATGTAATAGTCATGCGATCATGTCATCTGCTAGATCTGCAAATCATTTTTTCTTGCGTTCATCATAGAAGTAACTTTAGTGGTACTAACAATTTGTGTCGTGAGTCAGTTTTCTTGAAAAGTATTGTGATATACCAATATATCGCGATATATCGTAATATACCAATATATCGCGATATACCAATATATCGCAATATTTTTCTCAACAAGCCATGTCGTGACCGCACTAGCTTACAGCAGGTCTGAATTTCAACCAGTTAGAGATTTTTTTCTCGAAATGAAAACACAATATTGATTCATCAATATTCCAAATAATTTTCCAATCCTATGAAACAATGTCAGTTCAAGATATGTGATGATGCTTTGTTGAATTTTCTGTAAAAGTTTGTCACAGTTTGGGTCAAATGGATTGTTCCTCAAGTGCCCCTAATTTTAACCACTAAGTGTGTTATCAAATACTTCTAATTTCCCAGTAGGTATACAGTATTAGCAAAACATAAAAAAATTCAATAAATTGTTATTCTCAATGGAACAATCAACTTGATTTGCATAAACATGTTTGTATTATTAAAAGTTAAACATTCAAATCAATATGGAAAGTGTTAAGTAAGAATTGATATTGATAAGATCATGTCATATGTGGTCTTTGACAGTAACTCAATATTAGTAACATTGTGACTTGTCACTTTTGACATAAATAGTTATTTTCCTTTTTTTCTCTCACAGATTTCTGGTTGGAAGTTCGCACTCCATTCATTAGAAACACTGTGCTTTCAAGTAAGAGACCAAAGTTCCTTTGCATTCAGTTTCAAGACCAATACCAAAAGATGGCGTCTTTCAGAGTTATGATGAAGTCCAAGAGTTGCCGTCTGGTAACCATGATGATATTGACCACAAGTTTCTTTTTTGTGGAACTTATTGTTGGCTATATCACAAACTCTTTGGCCCTTGTGGCAGATTCTTTCCACATGTTATCTGACATCATTGCTCTGGGTGTTGGACTTGCAGCTGTTAGGGTGAGTACAGTTTAGGATTTGTGTTTTGTAAACTGCAGTTTTTTAAACTACATTTGTAAACTACATATTTCTCACAAGCGAACCCCTTTCCCCTCCCCTCTGTAGGAAAAGCATTATTTTTTTCTGGATACCCAATCATGTGGGCATCCCTGGCAATTACAAGCCGATTTGGCTGCTAAGCTTGCTCTCAACCTTCCCTACCTCCTTCTCCAAAACCCATTCTGACAACGAACAGCTTATCACTTCTTATGTTCGTCACCACTGGCAAAATAACTGGGACACCCAATCTGGTATAAACTCCACAACATCTAGACCACCATTCCTGCCAATGCCACTATTCATGCCAATGCCACTATTTCTGCCAATGCCACTATTCACAATCTCCTTTAAAGCCCATGTCCACATTACCCACCTCTGGCCCTTATGCTCCCACCTCCTTAATGGCTCCCCCACCCCTTAAATTTTTCAAAGGGCCATCATTTCACAACAGCTTCAGGCTGTGGGCCAATCGCATGGCAAAACCAGCGTCATTTGACAAACAAAACCCTCAAAACAATCCCTGAATACAAACAAGTTGAGAGCGTGTGCAATTAGAGGGATGTATGTCAGATGTCAGTAGTTCTCTTATCCACTCTCCTTTGACAAGCCCCCGCCCAATTTATAGCAGAACTAAAGATAACATTTTATTTGGTAGACCACAATGTTTTAGTGAGCTGATCTGCCTAGGAAAAAAACAATAATAAACAAGTATTTTTACCGATCTCTTTCAGATTGATCTTTTATTGCATTATATAAAGACTATTGTACGTGGGCCAGATTGGATTGTCTGGTGGGCCAAATTTGGCCTGTGGGCCGCCTATTAAGAATCACTTGTATAGGCTATATTATGTTACAAGTTCATATGATGTTTCTCTTAAAACAGTGCCTTACATCAAATCATGAATACAAAATAAACATACTGATTCTTATGTCTTCACTTTTTTCCCCTTTTTTCCCTTTTTTCTTTTAAATTCCAACAGATAAATCATCGCCTTAATTGTTAATATATTTAAATTGGGTATTCCTTTTTTCACAGAGCATGTTAATACATTTCCAAAACATTTGTTGTGTTTTCATATCAAAGATAATTGGAAAAATAATTTAGGCCCTAGTTTGTGGTGTATCTTTTTGTTCCACAAAGTTTGGCCTATTTTAGTTCAACCTAAAAAAAATCTTGAATTGTGAATTCATCAGACCCTGAAAAAAGGAAACGTTTGTTACTAGTTTATATCATAGGCCTTAGGGGTCAGACGATTATTTAATCGAGATGCATCTCCGATTGTTAAAGATCATTTGTATGTGAATATTCTATGCATAATCCCCTGGTTACGACTACTATGTAACACTATATTCCCCAGTCTTAATGAGCCAAGTCCACAGGATGTCTTTTGTTTGGCAAACAAAAAAGAACAGCGGCAGGCTTGTTGCCCCGAACATAGGAAGGTTTTATACCGATCAATACCTGTTGAACGAGTTGCATTTGCTCCCCAATACACTTGACATTCAGTTGTATGATTTACACTAATGTTGTTGAATAATGTAACATAAAATTGCTGTTCCCATCGAACCAATAAAGTTTCAATGAAAAAGAAAAAACCTCATTTTTGTCTTTTCTACTTTACAACAGTTTCACAGATCATTCACAAGGACAATATAATTATAATAAAAACTCATGATGCATCAATGACTTGTCTTTTAATAAAACAAAAAATTCGTAGCGTAACTATTTACTCCCATCGTGGTCAGACTCCTAAGCCCCATTCCAAACGGCATGTTATTTAATGCACTAACCAGTACTAGACCGGGAGCCCAGACAGTCTATTCTGCTGAAAAGATACAAATAGTTTGAATGTCGGGTCATGTCCATCTGGACCAAGGACTCGCTAATCAATGTTGCTGCTGGGTCACATCCTGTACCAGTAGCCAGGGGGCACAAGATAGGGGGGAAAAAATACATTAATTTAGCAGAAGAGATACATGGACGAACTTTGTTGGATTATGCTTCCAATTAGAGGGTACTCATGATGGCCATAGCCATGACAGCAACTTATGCCTGTACAAGGACACAGACAGTAGCCTTTAAGGGGCCCACTCAGGGGGGTTATTCAGCCGAAAAGATGGATGAATCTTATTTTATTGGAACCATTATACCTTGGGGGTCACATAAATACAAATGACAGTAAACCCAGGAATTCTGATGATGGGTAGGTTATCATTTTTAAAATCATAGTCGTTTATTATTTGCATGGTCCGTTGGTGGAAATATTTATTTTCTTGTGTATTGAGAAGTGAATAAATGAGAAGTTTCAAAGAGGTAAATATACTATTATTATTCTTATATAACTTCAATGCAAAGCAGCTCAAGTTTTCAATTTAATTTTGAACACAAACAATCAAAAGAAACGCATGACGTAGATCATGAGTATTTACGAGAGTTATACCTTACCTTCCATGCTATAGATATGCAATCTGGTCACATGACCTGATTCTAACACACTTCTAACTGACCTTAAAAACGTAGTTACCAGCCAGTCCTAACCTCCATATAACCTCTATTAACCCTCACTCGTTTTTCAGCGCATTGTTTTCACAACATCGCTGGAACTGTCAAATTTTCTTTTATAAATGTAACCTTTTCCTGAGAATTTTCTCCTTTGCAGCTTCTACCAGGCAGGTTTTTACGCTGCTCTATCTTATCCGGTTCACCTTTTCAAGTCTTCTGAGGTAAGACGAGGTAGCCATGGGCCTGGGTTTTCTTCAGTCCGACTCCTAGGACTTTTCTGTGTAGCCTATACTTAGGATAGAGTGTTTTTGTCTCCATCTGCGCAAAGCGGGTGGCTAGTTCCAGAGTGTCCCACTATCGTAGCGGGTGTTTTTAGGCCCTAGAGCACCAGGTGTGCCTGTCTAGTGGACCTTTTGCCACTGGGTTTAGGTGTTTTTTACCCCCAGCTCCGCCCTTCCACAGGAGAGCCTAGCGTTATACTATGCCTTGTATTTACATGTTAGGATATCTTCAGTACAGGTTCTCGTATGTATTAGGCCAATTTCTTCAATTGATGTTGGCGCATGCGTATTGGGTCGACATCACCACAGAGTGTTCGAGGAGTCGGCTTCTTACAGATCCAAGGAGCTACAGTTGTTACAAGAGAGCCTATATTATAACAAACGTTACCAGTGTTTATCCCGTTTTCGTTTTTCTCGCATAAAATTATGAAAAGTTTTTAATTTTCAAGCTTGAATTTTTGGGCGTTGGAGAGATCGGGAGGTGGTCTCTCCAACGTCCTATTTACAGGAGATCTAATCTTTTCTTTTTATCTCCACAAACGCCAAGTTACTCAGTGGTTCGTGTTTTCCACGCTAACCCCTACACTATTAAAGTTTATACCTTTGATGCGCTCTCTCGGGTTCTAAACAATTTTGAGATGGAACTTTTTCTGTTGCGTCTTGGTGTATTTGTATATGTATGCATTCATATATATATATATATATCTATCTTTCTTTTTTAGAAAGTATCAATCAATTAGTCTCAGAGTTTCTACTTACACTACGACCACCTTCTTAATAAGATTACTGAGTTCAGGAGGCCTGTGTTTGTAGTTTACTGTGTAAACTTTTTTTCTGATTAACCCCCTGGAGGCCTCTGACTTGATAGATTACTGATTCCGTAGTGTCACAGGTGCGGTCTATCAGACGTAAGTTACCCGAGTCTATATATTTTGATAAGGTAAGTGGCGTAATAAAGAAGACGTCAATTAGTCTCAGAGTTTCTACTTACGCTAGGGCCACCTTCTCGATAGGATTACCGAGTTCGGGAAGACTGTGTATGTAGTTTACTGTGTTAACTTTTTCCTGATTAACCCCCTGGAGGCCTTTGACTCGATAGATTACTGATTCAGTAGTCATGGGTGCAGTCTGTCTGACGTAATTTACCCGAGTCTATATATTTTGATAAGGTAAGTGGCGTCCTAAAGAAGACATCAATTAGTCTCAGAGTTTCTACTTACACTATGGCCACCCTCTCGATAAGATTACTGAGTTGGAAGGCCTGTGTTTGTAGTTTACTGTGTTAACTTTTTCCTGATTAATCCCCTGGAGGCCTCTAACTCGATAGATTACTGAGTCAGTAGTGAAGTAAACCCTTTGTATACTGCTGTGGTCCACGGTTCCGCATTTGGGACTGGTAGGGCCATGTAAAGGTGACGCCCAAAGAGGTTATACATGAATCACAAGTGATTTCATGGGTCCTTTCTGGTCCGTACGGCTCCGGTCATCAGATACATACAGCTCCACGGCCTGTGTTCATGGGTCTGTGACGGGTCCATTGGATGGCTCCACAGTCCGTGTTTACGGCTCCGTTGGTCCATTGCACGGCTCCACGGCCCGTGTTTACGGGTCCTTTAGACAGCTTCATGACCAGTATTTACGGGTCCGTTGGACGGCAGACGGTTCCATACGGCTTCGTGGCTTACGGCTTCGGTGGTTGGATCTATACGGCTCCATAGCTTTGTAACAAAATAACGTACACCATACGAATAACTAGGAAATACACCCACTAGCTACGAAGTTACGTGGTCAAGTGACAATTGCAAGAAGTGTAGCACCACGAGAGTTATCTTCTTCTTGGTCCCGTAGCCATAAGCTACGCAGTTCCACGACCGTGTGAACGCCATTAATAAGATTGTCCGCGTTGAACGTTACTGCTCCCAATTATTTTCACCAATATTATGGACACGGAGGACGGTCCCCGAGTGTCGGTGCGTTACGCACCCAAGATGTTCCGCGATGCATAGCATGCAAACGCTTCTCTAAACCGTACGGGTCCGGTGAACGGGTCTGTACCGCTCTAGAGTTTTGTAACGGGATAACGTACTCCGTACGGTAAACCCGGAAATAGACCCACCAACTAAGAAGCTACGTGGTCAGGTGATAAGTGACAATCTTCACAAGAAGTATAGCATCACGAGAGCTATTTTCTTCTTGTTTCTGTAGCCATTAGCATAAAATTTCCGCGTTAAACGTTACAGTTCCGCAATATTTTGTATCTATATCATGGACACGGAGGACAGGTCCCCGAGTGTCTGTGCAATACGCACCCCTAGACGTCCCACGATGCATCGCGTGTAAACGCTTCTTTAAGTTACGCTCTGGTGATATCGAAAAGAACAAACCCGTGTACACAGTTGTGGACTACGTTTCTGCGAAGGGACTGGTAGGCCCACAATAGGCGGCGCCCTAAGGGGGTTATATGTAAGTTAGTAACCTTTTTTACGGCTTGTTGTAGAGCCATTGGATTACTTTCACGGGTCCATTTGGTTCCATACGGCCCCGGCTATTGGTTCCATACGGCCCTACAGCTTGTTTCCACGGCCCCGTAAGAGTCCGTACACAGCCTTACGGCTCCGTACTGGTCATGGGACGGGTCCGTACAGTTTTGTAATCAACAACTTTTGGTTCCGTACGGCTCCATAGTTCTGTAGCGGGGTAACGTACAAGATACGTCGCACCCGATAATAGGCCCTTTAACTATGAAGCTACATGGTCAGGTAAAAAGTAACAATCTTTACAAGAAGTATAGCGCTATGAGAGCTATTTTCTTCTTGTTACCATAGCCATCAGCTACGCAGTTTCACATCCGTGTGAGCTACCTTGGTAAGATTTCTGTTTTGACGTCACGGTTCCGCAAAAATTTTCACCAGTATCATGGACACGGAGGACAAGTCCCTGTATGTCGGTGCGTTACGCACCCAGGATGCCTCGCGATGCGTTGCATGTAACCTGAAGCTTAGTGGTCAGGTGATAAGAAAACCATCTCCATGAGAGGCATAGCATCACGAGAGCTATTTTCTCCGTGTTACAAAGTTCCACGACTGTTCGAACTACACTGAATATAATTTTTGTGTCAAACGTGACGTTCCGCTTAAATTATAAAGATATTAACGCGGTTTTACGTACAACATACAGTAAACCCGGGAGTACCACAACTTTACGGACCCTCTGAACGGCTCTGTACCGGTCCCTACGGCTTCAAGACATGAGTCCGGGACATGGTTTTACAGGTCCATACAGTTCCATAGCTACATGGTTTCGGTGAACGGGCCGTTACAGCCCCCACAGGACCTACACGGGATAAAGTACAACATTCGATAAAGCCGAGTAACACAACTTTGGGATAATGCGACCGATAGTCGCGTGCTACAGAGTTCCGTGGTTGTCATTCTTGCCGGAACACGTTTAGCGTTTGACAGCAGTCCCCCACACGTAGCCACTGGCTACACTGCTCCGTAGTAAACAGATACAAATGGAGTTAACGGCATTCACCAGCAGTGCAAGTGCGTGGTAATCGACCAGTAGCCAGGAGCTACAGAGTTCCACGGCCGTTATTCTTACCAGGACACATACTGAGTACGACGGTTGTCCCCCCTTCCCCATGCAGCTACCAGTTTCGTAGCTCCGTAGTGAAACAAACAGAGTTTACTGCTCGTATAGCTTGCGTAGCACGTGAACTCCTCCGTATTCCATACGGCTCCAGTATATTATTAGCTATTCCAACAGGAACGTGTACTGAGTACGACTTTACTCCCTCACGCATAGCCACTTACTCAGTGGCCCCGTGGTGAATAGAAGTATACTGAGGTAATAACTCATGTAACAGATGTAGTACGTTAACGTTGTCGTAGACCCAGGTGGTTCTTTCGTACTGATAGCTATTACGTTAGGGACACGTACCAGTACCCCTCGCGTAGCCACTAGTTTTATTGCTCCATGGTAAACAGAGGCAAACTTGGCGGACGACTAGTGGAATTTATTTGTCACGTTGACGCCTTTGTAGATTCATAATGGCTCTATACTACCTAACGGGGACACGTACTGAGTACGGCATTAGTCCCCCCAGTAGCCACGAGCTTCTCAGCTCCGTGGTTAAGGGTGTTTAACGGAATTATCGGCTCGTGTAGTATACACAGGACGTCAACTCTTTCGTGATTTCTACCCCAGTGTTGGGGTTAACGACTCATACAGTTAACGTAGTACGTTAAACCTCTTGTCAAAATTAACTCCATGAGGGATACTTTTCTTGACATGAGTGGCCTTTTGATAGACAACCTCACAATTAGGGCAGCTATTAAAAACAACTCACATATAGTTCATTCTATACTTAAACACCTTAAAGCAGTTCAATGCGGCTTGCGGCTTTGTTAGTTAACTACCCGTACAGACATACGGTATTAGTTTTCTCCACATCTGTAGCCATAGGCTCCGCAGTTCCAAGGTTGTAACTATACGTTGTACGTTAACACCATTTCCAATCAACTTCATTGACAAGTTTAGCTGTTGATAGGAGTGGCCTAGAGCTACGCGGTTCCCCAACTGCTACAGTTTTCAGACACCGCTTTGGAGCCGTAGATAATGTCTTATGGCTGCGCAGTCTTACGGCCCAAATTCGTCTCGCAGCTACATATCCAAGCCGTACCCTCCGTTCAAGTTCTACAAACATGCTTATTGCACCAAGGTCAAATAACAAATTTGTTGATAGGAGTTTTCAATTTGCCGCACTTCGTCTCTGGAACAACTTGCCAATTCATTTACGTACCACATGCTCTTTTTACTCTTTCAATCGTTCACTCAAAAGTAACCTTTTTAGGGAAAGCTATGTCTTATGATGTCCTTTAAATCCTGTGTGTTTTGCCATTTTATACTGCTTTCTTATGTGAATAGCCCTTTATCTTCATAACTATCGTGTTTACAGTGATCTTTAATTTTATTGTTTTGATTAATCATCTCTCAGTATTTTATTTTTACTGCTTTTAATAAACATTGGTGTTTTAGTTTTAAATTTGTTTCCTTTTTAACAATTTCAGTATTACTCTTATTATAAGATTTTTGAATATTCTTACCTACTTATCTTATTCTAACATTTCTTTATGTCCATGTATATGGTGTTTATTATGTAATGCGCTTAGAGCTTTTTAAGATCAAGCGCACTATAAATGTATAATAATAGCCTTACACGGTTTGCAGCCCTTTTTGTATACATTTTACATTAACGGCCTGCCTTTTAATTTGCTAACCATTGGTTTAGTTCAGTAAAGTTTAAACAAACTTTGCTCAGGGTCAGTAGTCTTATCTGCCATGCTGCTCCTCAATCACCGGGGCGCCACGGCTTCACTGTTGTACGAGTTTTTTACAGACTTAACGGCCCGTAAAGTTTACGACGTACGTTAAGTTAGAATTACTTTAGCAGTGCTATCAGCCTAAATGACTCTTCTCGCTTAACGGCATTTCACCCCGGTGTTGAAGTCTACCCTCGGACTGAAAATGGTCTCATTCAGTACCTCCGCTAAACACGTTTAGTCGGTGGCCACCCCCTTTGGTGGCGGTGCGGACGCTCCCACCTGTTGTGAGGAACGAAGTTTCCACCCATCAGACTTTCACAAACATTGCCGACGGAAGTGTCTTGATCGAGGTAGGGGCACATTTCATGCGACCTCCTATTACAAAAACTTGGACGGGTACTTGACCTTTTTCATAGGCAGAATGTTGGGCATTTTTCACCTTTTACTGCTAGTGCTGAGCAAGGCAGTTCAGATTCGCGCCTACTTTACACCACTGTTGTGGTCTCCTTTACAAACAGATATGAACAGACCCCAAGAGTTTTTGGAAACCTTCCTCTCGTCTCGGCGCAGGACGAATTATGCCAGCCTTAAGGCCACTCACCTTGGACTACGAAAACACGATCTCAATCGTTTCGCTTCAGTGGAACCCCCACAGGATGGGCGTGCTTTCCATAGGTGACCAGAGCGATCAGGACCTTATTCGGCCTCCCGGATGCAGGTCTGTCTACATCCATGGACGATTGTCTTAGTCCGCCTATCCTCGGCGTAGCAAGGCCTTTCTGAGGAGTTGTTCACCCCCCTCCCCATTTTGGAGGGGGGCCCGCTCTCAGATTTGGTTCAGTCACAGGCTCTGGGATAGCTTGCAGCCATCCACCAAGGTTTTCCAGTTGGGTCTACGGTCTTTGACTCGCAACCACTGGGAAGTTACATGGGTATCTCATCGTACTGTGTCACGCGACATTTTCCTCCAATGGATCGTCCAGTAGCTTTCTCTTAAAGTAGTCGGACACCGCTCATGGAACGGCTGAGGTATGCACTCGGGCTCGAGGCATAACCCCTTTCACGGGAATTCTCGTGCCGCCGTTCGGAAAAATGCTTATTGCGGTTTTCCCCCTTGTTTTTGCATGACTTACTTTGTGAAGTTCGTGTTACCCTGCTAACTTTTGCTCTCAAGCAGTTACTCGCTAACAAATTTTTCCCCGGTCCTGGATTACTTTAATTTGTTTTAGCTAGTACACACTTTGTTCCCAATTGTATTTTACTAGCCTGTTCCATCTCGTGGACGAACCTGGTGCTTTTTTTGACATTTTTGTAGACACTACTATTATTTTCATATTGTGTCTAAACGCTCTTCTGGTTGGCATGTTTTTCGAGTTTCTAACTCTGGTTCATGCGATGTTTGCCTCAGTTACTACTGTTAACGAATAGTGCCTTGTTCGGTTTGACTGTAACTAGAAGTGGTTTACTATATTTTAGTACTTTCCATTCTGAGGTCTTTCATCCTTAAGAGGAGGAGGAATTTCATCCTTTAAGTGGAATTAGATTAGTGAGAATTTTAGTACCAGCCTTTAGAAAATTGTGCTGCAGCCTGTACTCCCTTCCTTCCTATCCTCGGTTGCAATCTGATTGCATTTTTATAGCCTCTCCTCTCGTTCAGGCCTTGGTGGAATGTTAAATAAGGGTTAGTAGAGGTTATATGGAGGTTAGGGCTGGCTGGTAAGTATGTTTTTAAGGTCAAAAGTGCATTAGAATCAGTTCATGTGACCAGATTGCATATTTATAGCATGGAAGGTAAGTATAACTCTCATAAATATCTCCCCTACGCTTAGCGGGGTAAATACTAGGTACATTTTTTTTATAATTTGGATTTAAAAAAACTTGGGCGGTAAATTTGTTTTGCTTCAGCTGTTTTTATTTCGGCTTCAGCTGTTTTTTCAATTGTCTTCAGCTGTGGAAAAAAAGAAAGAAAAACATTTAAATGTGCAGCATCATACATAAAGAGATGAAATACAGCAAAATAATCACAAAAGTTACATACAGAGAATAGATTTAGGCTTTTAATGTATATTCGTCAAGGTAGTTAAAAGCAAGCAAGATCGGTGAAAACTTTTCCTGTGCATGCTTGTAAAGCTGACGCGATTGATACCTGCCAGTCCAAAGTACAGCTTCTATTGTTATTGTAAGGAGCTTATTTCTGGTGTGTGCACTGGAGCTTATTTCTGGTGTGTGCACTGGAGCTTATTTCTTGTGTCCACTGTTTTGGCTGTGATCAGTACCTCGCAGATTTTGGCATTGATATGTGACCTTTAAAGCCTTAGTAACAGGTCATTAACTTGTTCAGAAAACAAATTGGCGATGCACGGCAATGAAACAATCGCCTGTTCCCTTATAGGGCCTAATTAAGCTTTACAAGGAGTGGCAAAATGAAGCTGTAGAACTTTCATTACTATACATAACCCAAGCTTATATTGAAATTCTTAAGCCGGCATATACTGACCCAGAGCAGCAGGAGGGGGCTTTTTCAAATATTCATATGCTCCCAGAATATTTCAACCAAAATTATTTCATGTTATCTTCCTTTTCTTCTGTAGGCCTATGTCCAAGACATCTTTGGGAAGGGTGACCCTCTAAGTGGCGGCGCGCAAGCGCCAATCTGTTCACAAAATTTACTTTCCTCCCACTCACCCGAAAATGTTGTAAGGTCACAAATTTTGTCTGATATATTTGCCATGAGAAGAAGCTTCCCCTTTTTTTTCCCCTTAATCCTGGCACCATTTCTGCAAGGGTTGTCGACAAGGTATAAGAATGCAAAAAAAAAATGCGGTAGCAAATTCTTAAAATCAAATTTGCTTACTGAAACCGGGTGGGCAAAACAATGAAATACAATAAGATACAAAAATTTATAACACAATAAACATATGGAAAAAAGCAGAGTTACATCACCCCCTTTTTCTCCCCTCCCTCCCTTCTCCCCTCAAATCCTCTCTTCCTCTTCGTATTGCATATTCTGGTATGATATCATGTACGTTTCATAAGTTTATTGAGAGAAATTCCCTTCCCGAAACTGACATAGATGATCCCCTTTTACAAACATTTTTCTTCTGGATATTATTTTCCTATTGAATTCATTTTTCCACGATTATAATGCATACACTGGGATGTAAATGAAATGCTCCGAACAACTGCCCAATGCCGCTAATCCAGGGACCCTGGAAATTTGTGAAAAGGTCTAAACATCCATATGCTTTCTGAAAATAAAGGCGTGTACAGCTAATTTCAGTCTTTTTTTATGATTGTTTCCTTTCTTTTAATTTACTTTCCGTGTCAATAAACAAAGATGTTTTAAAAAAAATCACTTGTTAGAGAGAATATCAATGATTTGATGCGGAATTGTTGGTTCAGTTGGTAAATGTGGGCAATTTAAACAGATTTATTTATTACCGAGTAGTGTTATACAAACGCATTACGAAACGCGGCAACACCATGAAGTAGTCAATTGCGAGCAGTGTCCTGGATTCTGTGATATGAGATGTGCATGAAGCGAAACAATATCCTTCTGTCAAGTGATATTCTTTATATAACACACGTGGCCACTTACATGTTGCGTTAGCATCTGCATGTTTGATAAGTATAATTGGGGGAAAATTGCAACTAAAAACATTTATCATCTTCGTTTTAATTGTTTATCATCTAGAACCAGTCAATTATTGTTGATGTTAAATTGAAATATATAAGAACTAAGTTTTCACGGTAAACCCGTTTTCCGGTTTTAACCGGCTACTTATGGTTATAAATATACTCGGGTTTTATGTTTTTAAAACAATTAAAATCCAAAAAGTTGTATTTTCCTTCCGTAAAGATCATTTTTATTAGAAAATGTATGGGTTTTTTTCATTGAAAATGTGTTTTATATTTACTGTAACTGATCATGATTTTATCGACGTTTGTTGAATGTGAAACAAATAAAAACGAAAACCAAAAATCTATGTATAGGCCTACATTGTTTAAAAACATAACCCACTGCGCAAGTTTTCATCCAAACATCAAATGCAACGTTTGTCTTTAAAAGTGTCCCTGGTTGGATTCAACATCCAGTAAAATGCAACCCTGGGGCAAGCCACAAGGTCTAAAACACACATATGAGAATTGACCAATGAGAATTGCCAATGAGAATTGTTCTTCAGATTTTAGGAATGGGTATATTAATACCATATACACACAAAGACTGAAACATTTACTACATGGGGATCACTGGTAATATAAAAATCAGTAATATAAAATATCACCGCTTCTCTCATCAAAATACTTTTAGTTAAGGTTTACAATGTCAGAAATAAAAATCAATTGATACTAAAAAAAATATCAAACGCAAATGTTTTTGAAATTTTTGCCCCTGATCCCCTTAAGACGGTGGCAAACACCAATGTCCTCTATCCTCATCTCAAGGCATATGTCGTTAGCAATGCCAATCACCTTTTCCTCATAAGTCCTCATTCTCACTTTCCACCAGATTAAATATTTTGATGTCTTTCGTTGTATATTGCTCTAAACATTCATTCTCAAAGTTCTGTTTCTGAACTTCTTTTCTCAGCTTTTCTTTTTGCTCTCTATCAGATCTCATCTTATCTAGGTCCACCTTTATTGAGCTTATGATTGTTTCTGTTGTGCTGCATATAGCTTCAGACACTGCCTTCATAATCATGGGCTGAATTGCCTGGATCACTGTTGACACTATCTCCGAAATCACTGTATTTTAACACTTTCGCACTCGCTTGACCTAGTGTTATCTTGCTATCATGCTTACTTCCAGCACTGGTGGACAGTCCACACTATTTGAATGCTGATGAGAGCATTTTGTAATAAGAACTCAGTTCCTAGATCAGTGTCGCTGGGATCAAAAGTTTCTTCTTCAAGAGCACCAAAACGATTCCTGGAAAGACTCACGGCTTGATGAACAGACTTCTAACTACCTTCTTTCTTTGTTCTTTTTGTAACGATTGATCGGCTAGGTGTGGAGGAAAGTTCAAGTCTTTTCAGGTTCGATGTGTGATTTGCTGCCATATTTTTTCCGCAGCTAGCTATGACACCAACCAGGAAGAACAAGAAACTTTGCTGTGTTACGCCATTCTTTGTTTTACAGTGTTTGTGGTGTACAGGGATGTTGTGATACATAATCTAACTTTATGCGCAATGCAAGGAGATATGTAAAATCTGATGAAATTGTATAAAGTGAAGGGTAAAATCAAATTTGTTGTATGCTCTGAGGTGCAGCCACTTGACACTGAAGTGTCCATCAATAAGTTTAGTATTATTTATATATTTGACGTCTGTTTTAATTTTCTCTATCTTACAAGAAGGCAATAATGATTTTCCAATAATTTGAATTAAGATTGTCTTTTAATTGCAATACAGAATTATTTTACCTGATCAAAGGCTTTGTTTACCTCCAATTCAAAATCCCTTTATAATTATGTTGTTTGTTATCTTTAAACAATGAGACCTAATTCACAATTTATTATTGCAGATGTCAAAGAAGACCACTGAGAAAAATACATATGGGTGGCAGAGAGCTGAAGTGCTTGGGGCTTTAGTGAATTCTGTCTTTTTATTGGCATTGTGCTTCACAATTATTGTTGATGCACTCAATCGTATTATTGAGACGGAGGAAGTGAATAATCCAGACAAGGTTCTTTATGTTGGCATTGTTGGACTGGTGGTCAATGGGCTTGGCCTTCTTCTCTTTAGCTCACACGGTAAGCTTCATATTGAATTTTCTTTATATGTGTTGATGCTACAGTGTATATGGGTTCGGGACCTGAAGTTAAAAAAATGTTTTAAGCCACAAGTGAAACAGTGAAACAAATTCAAGTTTACAAAACCTGACGAAATTCTTCTATAAAGTTTATGGATAGTGTCAAAATTTCTCTGCTATTACTTTATCTTGGTTTTGCAATTTTTGCAATATCAAAAATACCTTTACCAACAATGATATGTCATTATTACATGTAAAGTGCACCTCAAACAAATTTGGGTATATTAATTTGAGAAAGATTTCAAATAAATGAAAATAGAATATAATATTTTGTAGCTAATATTATTACTTCAATGTATTCCTAAAGCTTTATGAAGAAATGGAAATCCCGAATTATTTTTAAATACTAAGATACTATCACGAGTGTCATTTTCCAATCACAACTCTTGTTTCTTTCAACAAGGAAAATCCTTGGTCTACTGTGTGTAATATTTAACGTCTGCACACGTACCAAACCTGCAAATTTCACTCAATGTCTTTAGTTCAGATAGTACTTTTAAACTGATGCAAATTGCCGTTTGAAGCAAAATTAAGTATTTAATTTCCCGTGTCTTTTCAAAGGACACAGTTCAGTCCACAATAAATAGGTAGTGACAATGCATTGTGTCCCACAGAGATTTACGATCCATTATTTAATGGATGAAGTACAGCAAAATAACCACCAAAGTTACAAACAGAAAATAAATTTAGGCTTTTAATGTATATTCATCAAGGAAGGTAAAAGCAAGCAAGGTCTGTAAAAACTTTTCCTGTGTGCACTTGTAAAGATTAATATGTGCCAGTTTAAAGTACAGCTTCTATCGTTATTGTAAGGAGCTTATTTCTGGTGTGTGCACTGGAGAGAATATAACTGTTTTGGCTGTGATCAGTACTTGGGAAAGGAAGAGGGATGGGGGGGGGGGAGGGGATAATTTAAGCATTAATGGCAGCCATTAAAGCCTTAGTAATAGGTCATTTACTTGTTTAGAAAAGGAAACAAATAGTGATGCATTGCGATTAAACAATCACATGATTAATAAACCTAATGCTGTTTGAATTAAGATTTCAGGTAAGTTTTGCTAAGCTGTGATGAACTGGTGTCCCATCCAGGGGATTCAACTACTCTCATCCGTTTAACACCATGGAAACCGGATATTACCACCGGCTCTATAAGTCCTTGAGGCTTGATGTGATTTAACTTAAAGAACTATTGAACTTGGCTCTGGGGAGTTTATTGAAATTTATGATTATTTTACTGGTATTTATTTTGCTATTAGAAGTTTGGCATTTTCAGCAAAAAGTAATAGTAATTATCTTATATAGTGTCCTTTCTATACAAGTATATTCAAGAACGCTTTACAAACATCAGAGCTTCAGCATAGGGGAGAGCTTCCCATACAACTCATCATTCACATCCATCCAAAGGCTGGCATGTTAACTTCTTTGTGTGTCATTGACAAACAATTGAAATTTGTACTGGTAATAATTTATAGACTCTTTCTTGCTTTTATTGTGTTGTTTTGTGGAGTTAAATTTTAAAATTTCACTGGTATTAGCTGCATTGCCAGCTGGATGAAACCTTGCGCCCACGTAATTGTGCGATGAATAGAACATTCAATTACGAAAGAGGGAACCCGTGGTATAGTGTGAGCATTTGAAGACATAAATGTTTTTACTACATTGAAATTATTTCTGTCACAACTTTTTGTGGGAGGTTTTTTGAAATCTTTTTCAAAAATGAATTCCAACTTTGGAATGCTCATGCTGCAACTAATGAATGCAGTTTTCCTTTGCTGTAGAATTAGCACTATTCCACAAAGCTTCAGGGTATGTGCATGCAAGAGCAGTGCATGATCATTTTAGGGACAGTGGCGGTGCTACCGGGTGGGCATGGGGGAGTATTCCCCTCCCCCCATGAGATTGCTTTGCCCCTCACTTGCCCCCAGAAAATTTTGTAAAGTGACACATATGAAATAACTCTTTGGGAGGAATGGTCCATCCAAGGACTAATCTGTTCCACTTCACTGCAAAGGTGGTTTGTGGTTTCGGCCCCAGATGAATGACCTATTGTGTACTGTATAACAATAGCAGGTTGCTTGCAAGTGAAGTGTGAAGAGGTTCTCAGGTTAAAAGGTGTGGATTACTCCTGTGTTGTGTATGGAGTAACAATAGCTGGTTGCCAGCAATTGAACTGTGAAGAGGCCCTGGGATTAGAAGGTGTGGATTATTTCGATTTTAAAGGGAAAAAATGGGCTGGAGGGGCCAAAAGACTAAAAAAAATTAATGATATTTTGTCTGATTTGTAGGCCTTTGCCCCCACTCCCATGAGGCAAAATTGCCTCCCCCCTCCCCCCCACTCCCCCTCATGAACAAAATCCTGGTGCTGCCACTGTCTAGGGACCCAACCTCCTCACTTTTGGTATAGTACTCCTTTGATTTGTCTGGATGATGCAAAAGTTTGCTTCTTGTCTTTTATCTCTAAGGTATGGGCCATGGTCACAGCCATGGGGGAGGGGGACATGGACACAGCCATGGAGGTGGCAAAGGAGGAAAGAAAAATGCCAAGCAGGTGAAGAGTGTCAGTGAGGATGTCATAGAGCCAGAGGTACACGACCCAATTCTCAATGAACATTCCACTGATGTATCAGAGTATGATAGTAAACATAGAACCAGTACTGACGTCGTAGTCGCAAACGGTGGGAAGAAAGAGGGAGCACAGCCAAGGGACGTACATTTACAGATAAAGAAAGGTGACGATGAAGTGGATTTTGCCAGGCAATCGGGTAAGCTCATTTCCAGTTGAATTATAGATTCTTCTTGATCTAACCTTCAAGCTTGAAATACATCATTCTTTCTTTGTTCGGTACACTGTAGACGTTTATTTATGTTTAAATAGTTGTCTAGCTCCATGGCTCACTGCACATTGTTATGTACAAATATTTATATAGTTGAGTACACAACAAAAAGAAAAAATAACCTGGGTCATTCAGTAGTTGGTAATTTACTATGAATATCTCTTTTATTCATACCAGTTTCATTCATACCAGGCAAGTGCCAAGGTGGGAAAAACTAGTTCAGAGATGATTGTTACTGGTAACCTGATGAAAAGATTGTCATTTTTAAGTGGCATTTGTTAATGCAAAAACCACAAAAAGCATAAACCATTGCGAGAATAAATGCAGTGAAGGATGTAAGCATGTGTGGCACACAAACCAATATGGCAAAATCGCATAGAAAAATAACGTAATTGAGACTGCAGTTTGAATGCTCGTTCCCAAACCATCATGTGGCTTTTGTCATTGCATCAGCTCAAACCCTTTGCCAATGTTATATCTCTATGATGCTGCATTAGATATTAATTGAAAATGATAATGTACGTAGTGTTTATAACTTAGCGTTCATGTTTGATTGCAAGAAATACTCACAGAATATTGGGGCTGCATGATCCTTAGTGTGCATGCTTGATTGCAAGAAATACTCACAGAATATTGGGGCTGCATGATCCTTAGTGTGCATGCTTGATTGCAAGAAATACTCACAGAATATTGGGGCTGCATGATCCTTAGTGTGCATGCTTGGTTGCAAGAAATACTCACAGAATATTGGGCTGCATGATCCTTAGTGTGCATGCTTGATTGCAAGAAATACTCACAGAGTATTGGGGCTGCATGATCCTTAGTGTGCATGCTTGATTGCAAGAAATACTCACATAATATTGGGGCTGCATGATCCTTAGTGTGCATGCTTGATTGCAAGAAATACTCACAGAATATTGGGGCTGCATGATCCTTAGTGTGCATGCTTGATTGCAAGAAATACTCACAGAATATTGGGGCTGCATGATCCTTAGTGTGCATGCTTGATTACAAGAAATACTCACAGAATATTGGGGCTGCATGATCCTTAGTGTGCATGCTTGATTGCAAGAAATACTCACAGAATATTGGGGCTGCATGATCCTTAGCGTACATGTTTGATTGCAAGAAATACTCACAGAATATTAGGGCTGCATGATCCTTAGCGTACATGTTTGATTGCAAGAAATACTCACAGAATATTGAGGCTGCATGATCCTTAGTGTGCATGCTTGATTACAAGAAATACTCACAGAATATTAGGGCTGCATGATCCTTAGTGTGCATGCTTGATTGCAAGAAATACTCACAGAATATTGGGGCTGCATGATCCTTAGTGTGCATGCTTGATTGCAAGAAATACTCACATAATATTGGGGCTGCATGATCCTTAGTGTGCATGCTTGATTGCAAGAAATACTCACATAATATTGGGGCTGCATGATCCTTAGTGTGCATGCTTGATTGCAAGAAATACTCACAGAATATTGGGGCTGCATGATCCTTAGTGTGCATGCTTGATTGCAAGAAATACTCACATAATATTGGGGCTGCATGATCCTTAGTGTGCATGCTTGGTTGCAAGAAATACTAACATAATATTGGGGCTGCATGATCCTTAGTGTGCATGCTTGATTGCAAGAAATACTCACAGAATATTGGGCTGCATGATCCTTAGTGTGCATGCTTGATTGCAAGAAATACTCACAGAATATTGGGGCTGCATGATCCTTAGTGTGCATGCTTGATTGCAAGAAATACTCACAGAATATTGGGGCTGCATGATCCTTAGTGTGCATGCTTGATTGCAAGAAATACTCACAGAATATTGGGGCTGCATGATCCTTAGTGTGCATGCTTGATTACAAGAAATACTCACAGAATATTGGGGCTGCATGATCCTTAGTGTGCATGCTTGATTGCAAGAAATACTCACAGAATATTGGGGCTGCATGATCCTTAGCGTACATGTTTGATTGCAAGAAATACTCACAGAATATTGGGGCTGCATGATCCTTAGCGTACATGTTTGATTGCAAGAAATACTCACAGAATATTAGGGCTGCATGATCCTTAGCGTACATGTTTGATTGCAAGAAATACTCACAGAATATTGAGGCTGCATGATCCTTAGTGTGCATGCTTGATTACAAGAAATACTCACAGAATATTAGGGCTGCATGATCCTTAGTGTGCATGCTTGATTGCAAGAAATACTCACAGAATATTGGGGCTGCATGATCCTTAGTGTGCATGCTTGATTGCAAGAAATACTCACATAATATTGGGGCTGCATGATCCTTAGTGTGCATGTTTGATTGCAAGAAATACTTACATAATATTGGGGCTGCATGATCCTTAGTGTGCATGCTTGATTGCAAGAAATACTCACAGAATATTGGGGCTGCATGATCCTTAGTGTGCATGCTTGATTGCAAGAAATACTCACATAATATTGGGGCTGCATGATCCTTAGTGTGCATGCTTGGTTGCAAGAAATACTAACATAATATTGGGGCTGCATGATCCTTAGTGTGCATGCTTGATTGCAAGAAATACTCACAGAATATTGGGCTGCATAATCCTTAGTGTGCATGCTTGATTGCAAGAAATACTCACAGAATATTGGGGCTGCATGATCCTTAGTGTGCATGCTTGATTGCAAGAAATACTCACATAATATTGGAGGCTGCATGATCCTTAGTGTGCATGCTTGGTTGCAAGAAATACTAACATAATATTGGGGCTGCATGATCCTTAGTGTGCATGCTTGATTGCAAGAAATACTCACAGAATATTGGGCTGCATGATCCTTAGTGTGCATGCTTGATTGCAAGAAATACTCACAGAATATTGGGGCTGCATGATCCTTAGTGTGCATGCTTGATTGCAAGAAATACTCACAGAATATTGGGGCTGCATGATCCTTAGTGTGCATGCTTGATTGCAAGAAATACTCACAGAATATTGGGGCTGCATGATCCTTAGTGTGCATGCTTGATTACAAGAAATACTCACAGAATATTGGGGCTGCATGATCCTTAGTGTGCATGCTTGATTGCAAGAAATACTCACAGAATATTGGGGCTGCATGATCCTTAGCGTACATGTTTGATTGCAAGAAATACTCACAGAATATTAGGGCTGCATGATCCTTAGCGTACATGTTTGATTGCAAGAAATACTCACAGAATATTGAGGCTGCATGATCCTTAGTGTGCATGCTTGATTACAAGAAATACTCACAGAATATTAGGGCTGCATGATCCTTAGTGTGCATGCTTGATTGCAAGAAATACTCACAGAATATTGGGGCTGCATGATCCTTAGTGTGCATGCTTGATTGCAAGAAATACTCACATAATATTGGGGCTGCATGATCCTTAGTGTGCATGTTTGATTGCAAGAAATACTTACATAATATTGGGGCTGCATGATCCTTAGTGTGCATGCTTGATTGCAAGAAATACTCACAGAATATTGGGGCTGCATGATCCTTAGTGTGCATGCTTGATTGCAAGAAATACTCACATAATATTGGGGCTGCATGATCCTTAGTGTGCATGCTTGGTTGCAAGAAATACTAACATAATATTGGGGCTGCATGATCCTTAGTGTGCATGCTTGATTGCAAGAAATACTCACAGAATATTGGGCTGCATAATCCTTAGTGTGCATGCTTGATTGCAAGAAATACTCACAGAATATTGGGGCTGCATGATCCTTAGTGTGCATGCTTGATTGCAAGAAATACTCACAGAATATTGGGGCTGCATGATCCTTAGTGTGCATGCTTGATTGCAAGAAATACAGAATATTGGGGCTGCATGATCCTTAGTGTGCATGCTTGATTGCAAGAAATACTCACAGAATATTGGGGCTGCATGATCCTTAGTGTGCATGCTTGATTGCAAGAAATACTCACAGAATATTGGGGCTGCATGATCCTTAGTGTGCATGCTTGATTGCAAGAAATACTCACAGGGTATTGGGGCTGCATGATCTTGATAGTTACCTCTGCCAACAAAGTTGGACAGAGGTTAAATTTTCGCCTTTGTAAATTTGTTTGTTAAATTTGGATCAAATTTGGTGTGTGGTTTTGTTACTGCATCAGGAAGAAGTGATTAAAATTAGGGATTTATTAGAGTAGAGAAAGGCAGAAATTGAGGGGTGGGGGTGTTTTAGGATGAGATCTGTCAAGATGAAATTGTCAGGACTAAGTTGGAACCTTTCAATGGAATGTACTGAACAATGACTTTGTGCTCTGAATGAAGATCCAAACAATCATTTTTCTGGACTCAAAGAGACTTGTTCTCTGGAATTAATGAGAATGAAACAATTGGTTTCTGCCATAAATAGAAAATGATGAAATCTGAATCCTGGCTGAATGGAGCTCGTACAATGATGCTTCACTTAAATAAAACTGAAAACAGGTGTGGCCTTGAAAGGTATCCAGTCAGAAGATAATCTTCAAGTGTGCAGATTGCAAATGTTCATTACAGATAAAGACTTGGGGATGAATCTTAGTGGATTTTTGAGGTAGATTATATTGGGCATGGGGATCAAATGAACTTTATCAAATTATTCTAGGCATGTTGGAATTGCAATGGGGCAGAGCTATGCGCTCTAAAAAGTGCTAATATTCTAGTTTACCTTGTATAGATTATGTTTTTTGGGGGCATGGTAGAGAAGAACTTGCAAAGGGAAGAGAAAGGGTGAACAGCTACCACTCTCAGTGATCGATGTGATTTAAGAAGTTTGGTTGAGTTGGAGACCTATTGAAATTGCTTTATAAGATATATATCTATAAGATTTAGGAACAGCAAAGTCATCTAACAAGATTTAATTTAATTTTCTGAAGATGTTTTTTCTTGTGTTTGTGATACTTTGTGGGAATTATTAGGACTTGACAAGTATTTTTTTATCATTACAGCGTAAGTCATAACTTGACTTATTAAGAAAAGGTGGCAGGCGTTTGGCAGTTTGCTCTGAAAATCTATTATCATTTTTTTCTGGCTTTGTAAATGTCTGTCTTAAGTACAGTTTTATTATCTGTACCATTCAAAGAATTTTGTTTATTTTTTTTTCAGATGGGGCCACTCAGTTGAACATGAGGGGTGTATTTCTCCATGTTTTAGGTGATGCTCTAGGATCCGTTGTGGTCATTATCAGTGCTTCTATTATATGGAAAGTAAAGGCAGATTGGACCATTTATGTGGACCCGGCTTTAAGTCTTGGCATCGTGATCATCATAGTCATTACCACATTCCCTCTTTGTAAGTTAAAAGTGTTCTTTTTAATTTGTAAGTCTGATCATTATATGTTGTTTTATTATACGTCTTTTGAGCTTTCCTCCTTTTATGAATTTATGTTGAAAATTATCATGAACTTAAGTATGGCACCATATGAAAACTTTAGGGAGCCACCACAAAACTCCCAAACTGTTAATGAGATGAGAAGCTAAATGATGGCAAGCTTGCCGAAGACACCATGTAAAAAGCTTGTTCTATTATTACATTATCAAATAGGGGGAATCCATTTTGAATAATCAAGTTTGGAATTGAGTCTATGACTTGATACACCTTCATATAGTCCACAAAATTTGTGTATTTTTTATGAAGAATTTTTTTTTTAAATTGCTTATTTCTTTTAAGTCAGTATTTGTTGTCAAGGTTTGTATTAATTGAAATAAAGCAAGAGCAGATTAACCTATGGTGGTTAAAACATGTTACTTTTTTTTATTACAGAATGATTTTTTTAAAGATTTATTGATAGCTATCAATGCTGTAGTACAAAATCTTTGATGATAAGCTCATGTCACATGCAGTAGCCTGATCTTGTACATAACTGTAGCTTTTGTTCATTTTACACAATTTGTTTAGGCTTGAAATAATTATCTGATTAGTTTACTTATGAAATAACCCTCTTGCATCATACAGTTTTCAAAGTTATTAACCAGAACTAATACATATGTTGCTGAACCAATGGTAAAGGTGTTCTTATCTGTACCAAAGCATTGCAATATTGTGTATTTGATTTTGTGCAGAATGGCAGGCAAATGTTGTAATGCATCTTTCAGATTAGTGAAATATTTGGTTCTTATTGTAATACTGGAAGAAATTTGTAAAAAGTCCGGCGGTGTTCTTTCTTTTTGTAATACTGGAAGAAATTTGCAAAAAGTCCGGCAATGATGCCATATGATGGTATATCTACAGAAATTCTGTTCTGACATTCATATTGATCGCACAGTATTGCTATGAGATAATTTGATTCTAAAATCATGCAAGGATATTGGTATTATTTAATGTTGAATCCAATAATTCTTTTAAGATAGTATCTAAAAACATTCTCATATTGATGACGGGGCAGTGATGGGGTAGAAGTACTATCAAAAGTGTCCCATTCAGAAGGAAGAAACAGTTTCACAAATAGAGCAAGGATTATCATTTGAATTCTTTATACAAGTTAGACCTTGTCACTGTTTATGATTATCATTTGAATTCTTTATACAAGTTAGACCTTGTCACTGTTTATACAAAAGAGTGCATTGATGAAAATAGGTATGGCTAAAAAGAACCAATGCTACTTTCACTCGTGTACCAATGATGTATAAACAGACAGACAGCTTAAAATTGCTACATATTTCTTTCCTTAACTTCAGTGTTTAAAGCAAGTGTTTGAAGCAAGTGTTTGAAGCAAGTGTTTGAAGCAAGTGTTTGAAGCAAGTGTTTGAAGCAAATGTTTGAAACAAGTCTTTGAAGCAAGTCTTTGAAGCAAGTCTTTGAAACAAGTCTTTGAAACAAGTCTGTGAAGCAAGTCTTTGAAGCAAGTCTTTGAAACAAGTCTTTGAAGCAAGTCTTTGAAGCAAGTCTTTGAAGCAAGTCTTTGAAGCAAGTCTTTGAAACAAGTCTTTGAAGCAAGTCTTTGAAGCAAGTCTTTGAAGCAAGTCTTTGAAGCAAGTCTTTGAAGCAAGTCTTTGAAGCAAGTCTTTGAAGCAAGTCTTTGAAGCAAGTCTTTGAAACAAGTCTGTGAAGCAAGTCTTTGAAGCAAGTCTTTGAAGCAAGTCTTTGAAACAAGTCTTTGAAACAAGTCTTTGAAGCAAGTCTTTGAAGCAAGTCTTTGAAGCAAGTCTTTGAAGCAAGTCTTTGAAGCAAGTCTTTGAAGCAAGTCTTTGAAGCAAGTCTTTGAAGCAAGTCTTTGAAACAAGTCTTTGAAACAAGTCTTTGAAGCAAGTCTTTGAAGCAAGTCTTTGAAACAAGTCTTTGAAGCAAGTCTTTGAAGCAAGTCTTTGAAGCGCATGATTATAAAGCAGCAAACTTACATATATATCCATAAATAGACTTTGAATTGATTTCAAAGCAGTGTTTGCTGACATGCACTCTATTCTTTGTTCACAGTTAAACAATCAAGCATGATACTTTTACAGTCGATACCTCAAGATGTGGATATTGACGAGTTAGAAGGAAAGCTCACAAAGGTAAGCCATTGCTTGACAAGTGTTGGAATTAATTACAAAATTTCCCATGGTTCTGAATAAAGGTGTCAAAAATCAGAAATAATAGTACTGTAGTGAATATATCTTTAAATGCTTGCACTTTACCACACATGTTCCCTCTTTCACCTGAACCTGAAACATTCTAGCTGAATCTTAACTTTTTACTGCGTATGCTCAGGGTTTCATCTGGAAATTGGCATTGAGAATTTCTAGGTGTGCAACACTCCTTTCAATGACCAGGGGGCATTTAAATTATCAAAATTTATCAATTTGCAGGGTTAGGATTTGATTCTAAGAACACTGAATTTGTGAAAACATACTTGAAATCTAAGTAAACATTTTTTGAATAATAACCTTTGCTATCATGTCCAGCACTGGCTGCACCTTATTCAAATTTTAGCATGTAAACAAAGGGTATTGAACTTCTTTGCATAGCATTCACATAAAATTTGAAATTAAAAAAGAAATCACTGGTATTACAGTAGCTTATTAATTATCTTTAGTTTTTTAATTACACAGTATTTACACCCTACCAAAATATATTTGCATACCTGATTACCTCCGGAGGTTATGTTTTCATCCCTGTTTTGTTCGTTTGTTATCAAGATATCTCAAGAACTGATAATTGGATTTGGATCAAATTTGGTGTGTTTTGTTCCTGCTTATGAAAGAAGTAATTAAAATTTGAGACACATTGGACCAGGGGAAGGGTGCAAATGGAGGGGTGGGGACATGTTTTTGCCTCTATTTGTCTGTTTATTTCTTTGGCATCAAGATATCTCAAGAATGGATGATTGGATTTGGATTAGATTTGCTGTGTGGTTTTGTGATTGCTTAAGGAAGAAGTGATTAAAATTTGAGATATACAGTACAGTCGGGAATAAGCGCACCGATATCGCAGTTAGCGGATTATTTACGCGATTAATGCCCTTACCGCCATTGTATTCGTGTCTTTCATGCACCGACGGCACTTGCCCCAACTCTGCGCTAAGCGGCGTCCGATAATCCCATTTTAATCTGCTCCTCCCTCAAAGAGGTTAAGCGCGGTAATAGTATTACAGGAGTAACGTCTCATTGCGCTAAGCTTGTTAGCGCACGTAACGTGTAACTGCACTGAGTGTGATCCCAATCTGTGTACATGCATCACTGCACTTAGCACGCAGTGTTTTATAAATTTATTTAGCGAAACTTTTTGTCTTCTTTTGCGAGATAAACAAAAAAATTATGCCGTAAAACCTGTGTGTAGCGTAGATTTCTCACATACTTTGAGACTGTAATTTATTAGACAAGAGTCTAACGTTAATACGATTTCGCCAGACTTTTCTTTATTCCTTCAAGTTTGAACGTACAGTATGTTAGGCTAGTTGCCATCTTATAGTAAAACTAGGTGAAAGGCCTAATGTTAGGCCTAACCGTGATAATTCATAGAGAGACAGCCCAGAGGTTAAATTTGATGAAAATAGTTTTAAAAACGTTAATTGCTGTCATTGAGATGTATCAATAAGATGAATCATTCATTTTAAGTAAATTTCAGCCCCTTTTGGAAATGCAAATGCAAGAATTTACTGGAAATTTTTGAGAGAAGTGAAGACTTAACTCACAATCAGAATAAAAAGTTAAGATAATTGTTAAAAAGCATTTAACTTGTCACTGCCATTTTCCGACTGTTGGCTTGGCCCGACTATGTACTTGTGAAAATGGAATATTGGTACATGGATGTCAGTTAATGGTTCCTTAAACCCTTATTGGCAACATTTATGGAGTGGCCCCCGCCATTATGTCACCCGGACTTGGCCCAACCTATGTCCACTGTGGTGCTATGGTAGAAGGAATAGAGAACCAACTCTACCCTTAAGGGTG
Source organism: Chiridota heheva (assembly GCA_020152595.1). Taxonomy (NCBI): domain Eukaryota; kingdom Metazoa; phylum Echinodermata; class Holothuroidea; order Apodida; family Chiridotidae; genus Chiridota; species Chiridota heheva. Next base: position 1,787,610 of record JAIGNY010002050.1, read on the forward strand.
CCATGATATTGCTAATGGGGTTTGTGGCAATTGTGATGCAGTTATTTTCATTTTCCACTGATTTATAAACATCAAAACATGACGTCAGATCACGTCATTAATGACTTTTTTTCAATGCTGCTGACATGCCTGAACTATATTCTGCTCTGATTGAAAAGTTGATAGAAATTCTTTTTTCTTTTTTTTTTTGAAGGGGGGTGATTTATTAAGAAAATCAGCTTCTTTAAAATAAAAAAATTCTTTCAGGAGACCTTTTTCCTAGTCATAGAAAATCAAATTTTCTGTTTCCTTGGACCCCACCAGGGGCCCCTTAAGTGGGCCCCTGGCCCCCACGCTAAAAAGTGTTTGGCGCAAGATTGCGCGCCAAGCAATAAACTGCTTTCAAATTTTTCAACATTTATTTTTAATAAGCTACTTTCAGCTTTTTTATCAAGTGTCTCTCACATGCCTGAGTACTGCTTGGGCCTTCATTTACAATTCCTTACTTCATCATTAAAGTACTGCAGGAAGGGGATCCCCCTTCCTTGAGGGAATTTTATGGAAATAATGATTGTATTTCGTGGTGAGTCCCATTTGTTCTTAACGACTATTAGTTTATTTGTTCTTAACAACTTGCTTCCACAATCCCAATGTCAACCATACTGAGGGATGTGTATCATAACCACAGCTGTTAAAAATGGTCGTTTCTTTGAACTATACTCAATATGAGTTTCACCATCGATTGCATTTAAAAGCAGAGGTATTTATAAGCTGGAATATATAGTTTGCTGATTAAAACATTACATAATGTTAAATGTTAGTCAATCTAAAGCAATAATCATTCATATGTAACCTCTTTTGGCACAAATGACTTCACTGTTAAAGGAGGCACAGTCTGACATAATTCTCTATTTCATATAATAGAATTGAAAATAACTAATTTTCTGACCAAGTTCCATAACTTCAAGCAATCTAACATATTTTTGTTTAATTGTTAAAAACTTTAATGCTACTACTATATAGTACCATGGTAGCTGCCATTTATTGCAAAACATGCAGATTATGTCATCGCCCAGCAGGATCTTGGAATGCTTTGTATTTCTTTAAAATGTACCTCAAGTTTTTCTAGCTTATGAACAAGTGTTTTTATTTTGTAAGGGTGAAGAAAATTTTGTGTATTCATGAAATTGAAAAATCAAAACATGCTGATATAACTTTGTGTCACATCATTTTGAAATAAAAGACTTTAATCACATATGTAAAGAATTACATTATAATCTTTATGTCCCTATTGGGGAATCTATGTCATCATGCACAATATTTCAATACAGAATTGAACAAAATGGCAGTCCCCTGTGTCGATTTCAAACATGAATAACTTGAGATAGAATTTGACTCTGATGTTTTTGGCAGTTGGTTAAGATCTTGTATTCTCTATCATATGAAATAATGATTGTATCAGACTTTATGCCTCCTTTTATGTGTCGTTATACCGAACAAGCATGCTACTTAATAATGATAGAATATATCTGCCAAATTTTTAAGAAAATGTTAAGATGCTCAATTAGGCATGATGGAAATCTTCTGTTTTTGATTCCTGGAAATGTGAAGTCTTATGCGGCAGCAACACTTGTACCTGCTGAGGTAAACTCTGTTATAACCAGGTCTGTGACGGGATGTTGTACTGTATATTACCCGATGGCAGGGGAAAATATTCGTTTAAATTTTTCGTACCACTTCACAAAGAAGCATCGATCGAAACATTTGAAATGAAGTGAAGTAAAACCAAGTCAGTTAGTCAAGAGTGGAGGTAAGTTCCGACAGAAAATAACTGCGGAATATAATTATTTTAAAAACAAGACATTGGGTAAAAAAAAAAAAAAATAAGCAGGTAAAATGATAATTATGAATTGGACCAGGCTTCACCTTTTACCACCATCGGTCATCTGTGGAGAAAATCCTATCAAAAACCTAAGTCCTGTATCATATTTTAAAAATAGGATCTACATAAATATGATCAAACCAATATTCAGGGCCCTGACACAGGTTTCATATGGCAGGTGAGAGGAGGAGGGGGGGGAGATTAAAGTTGTCAATTAATTTTGTTGTGGATAAATAACACAAGACCAATTTGAAAACCATTGCTTTATAATTAACACAAGACCAATTTGAAAACCATTGCTTTGAACATTATTCGGGAAGGGGAAAACATTCGGGAAGGAGAAACATTCGGGAAGGGGAACATTATTCGGGAAGGGGGAACATTATTAGGGAAGGGGAACATTATTAAGGGAAGAAGGGGGCTATGCCCTTCCCCACGTCGGAGGCCCTGATATTCAATGCCTTCTACCACCCTGATATTGCAATTTTCATGGAATGAAGCAATGCAGGCTTACCTATTTTATGTGCAGTTTGACAGCACTAAATTTCACTTCTTTTTTTTTACCCAATTGAGCTTAGTTAATTTAGGCCTACACTTTTTCTAATATCACTCTGTTTTGTACATAAACTGGAATATAAAAAAAGTACTCTACACAAGTGGAAGAAAAAGCAGTAACAGCATTTCATTACGCCCAACATTACTTGACACATGCACAGGAATTTTTTTATTTACTGTATCAAGTAGGCCTAATAGTAAGAAAGAAAGGTTCAACGCGACACGAGTTTATAGACCCTCTTGACTTCTGCCTCTTTTTCACGGCCAAATGCTGTAGCTGTTTTTCTTCATACTGGCTGAAGCGGATGTCCTTGATATTGGATTGCTGACAGAATGGCGTAGAAACGCTACTATAAAAATAATTATTCATGCAAAAGAAAAAAAAAAAAAGCTTTTTAAAGTTTTTGTAAATTCTTGTTGACTTAGACTGACAAAGCAATTAATAAGCATCCATACTGGCCCAGGGATTTTTCAATGTATCTTGTCTAATCTGCAAAACTGACAAAGGCTCAGAAGTTCGGAAGCTGTGGAAAAAATATAAGACAAACATGTCAACATCAGTTTAAAATTATTCATTTCCCATCCTCAACATTTGGCCTAACAGTAGATCTATAATCGTGAAAAATATCAAGCGAAATATTTAGTCATTGATATTTAACAGAACCCTCCTACCAATATCAGCAAAGCTTAGAAATATTAGCTCTTATGTCCTAATTCTAATTGTATAACAAAAGCAGAACACCATTACACATCGATTAAACCATGTAGCCTAACGCTAGGCTTTTTAATGTGACTGTGTGATAGGATAGCTAAATTCAATCAAAAAACATCGCCAGAATCAGTTTTTGTTTGCCCGAAATTCATTTTGTTCGTCCAAAAACTGTAATAAAATAAAATTTAATCAAAGGATTGATTCAATTTTCACATCAATTTTTTTTCCCTAATGGATTTAATAAGTATTTTTATTGAAAATTCCGTCCGAAAAAATGCAAAGCAAATGAAGACATTGCCTCATTTCGTAAGCGAATATTGCAAGTAGGGCCTATGTACTGTGTACTGTGATTCTGAACGTTGCGATGCTGACTGAATTAAAAATATATTTATATCCCAGAGTTCAACGTGAAACTGAATGAAAACAAAATAATATTTTACGAAAGTTTTTAATTCCTCTAGGCCTCGCGTTAAAACATTTTGCTAAAGAAAAATTCTGCCAGGCCTAATCCGATAAGCAGATTATTATAACTGTGCAACGTTAGGAGTCCCTTTACAAAGCACAGGCACTTCGATCTTGATTGACATAATGCATACAGTGTGTATCGATTTTTAGCGCGTTAAGTCACAGGTGAATAGAAGCTGCAGGGCTGCAAGCTCGGTGATGTTAGCGCGGTAACCCACGTTTAGCGCGATTTTGCGCGGGGCAGCTCCATTCATCATGGTGGTAAGTGCACTAACGCCCGCACTTAGCGTGTCACGGTTATTCCCGACTACTGTATTGTAACAGGGGAAGGGTGAAAATGGAAGGGGGACATTTTGTCATCAAGACATCCCAAGAACTGATGACTGGATTTGGATCAAATTTGGTGTGTGGTTTTGTTTTGCTTTAGGAAGAAGTGATTACAATTTGGGACGTATTGGTATAGGGGAGAGGAAAAATGGAGGGGTGGGGATATTTTAGGGCAAGATTTATAAACATTTTGATGTTTCTATTATTACTAAATATTAAAATTATGTTTGCGTGTTCGTTGGGCACATAAGAATGAATCTTTCATGTAGTGCACCATGTAAATCATGTTTTGTTTTTTTTGGATGGAAGACAGAATGTTTTCATGTTTGATTTAAGATAGGTTTACCAAATTTTAAGATTGCATTATATATATTGAATATCATTTATCCAGGGTACTAGCCCTCTCAGTGAAAGACTGCTTAAAATGGGGACCTGGATTCCTACATTTTCAAGAAACTTGGAATGGAATTTGTTTTCTACGTTGATGGCACACTTTTGAAATTGGGTCGGCCGAGCGAGGAGTGTCTCAGCCTAAATATACTGAAATGCTTGTAAAAACGCTGTGAAATTACTTGCCATTTTTATGATATAGCATCAACTTTTTTTCAGTCAACGGGTAATTTGAATACTTGATATAGGCCCCTACTTAAATTTTGTGACACTCGTTACTTATTTTGGGGCTGGATATCTCAGTTGTTTTGTGGTGGTTATTGTAGGGCTAGAACCAGTACCTTGAAAATTTCCGGAACTTTTGGCATGTGATTGTGTACATGATAAACGATCGTAAAAATGGATCGTTTACTGAATTTAGCGAAAATGTACATCTTTACAAACAATATGCTGAAATTAGTGCAAAACAAATCACACTCAATATTAACTGCATTAATTATTTCTTTATTTGACGTATTTGTTATATACATGTACTGACAAAGAAAGTAAGTAACTTTTCTGCATGTTTGAAATAAATGAAATGTTGATCTCTGTATGGGTAAAAATCTGATCAATTCAGTGTACTGACAATTAATATTGAATAGAATGCACAAAGGAGGCTCAGTCAGGAATTACACCTCGTTAGGTGGTTCCGTGTAAGTTTTCATCCCCTATAGTATAAGGTATGAACAAGATACATGAAAAGGTATTACATAAAGTTATAATTTCCATGGAATTCTAACTGGTAAGTTCCCTTCTCTTTGTGATTGTTTGCGCAGCTTCCTGGCATCCTGAATATTCATGAGCTTCATATTTGGCAACTCGCTGGCAATAAGAACATATGTACAGCACACGTGTGTTTCAAATCCATGGAAGATTATATTAGAGGCGCAGTAACAATTAAAGATATTCTACACAAGAATGGAGTGCATTCCTCAACTATCCAACCAGAATTTGAAGTGGTGAGTTAACATGTCATTTAAGTCAAAGTAACAGTATCTCAGTTAAAAGTAATGTGTGTTGTAACTTTGTCATGGTTAATGCATTCCTTCAGTCAAATAGTCCAGTCTAAGTTAGATTGCTTTGTTAATATATCAAACAATGATTATTTGGTATTGGCAGTTGTAGTTTGCTCTCACCTGTCAGTTGTTTAATTCAATAAACATTGTTTAGTCTGAGATCTATTAATAAATAAATGGTTTAACAAGATGACTGGCTAAAAGGGTTAAACACCCCGTAAAAAACACAAAGTAACACCACCACCACAAAAGAAAAATACAAAACAAAAATCAAAGTGTTTAACAATGTTGACTTTGAAAGTTGAAAGTGTGAACAGAATTTTAGCTTACAACCCACTGAGACAAGCCATTCCACTCATTAACAACTCTTTGCAAAAAGCTAAAATGCCAAATTTGTATGTTTGCCAGTGGTCTCTAGAAGTATGTCATAAAGAATATGAGTGATTAACACATGCTCACAACGTAGAGTTTCCAACCTAATGATGTAATCTGTGGTGGGTGTCTTTAAAATATCTCTGGTAGGAAAAAGGTAGAAGTAAGTAATTCAAATTATGGTCAAAGTTTCTACTTTAAGTTATATCTTACCTTCCATGCTATAAATATGCAAGCTGGTCCAATGACCTGATTATAAAGTACTTCTAATCGAACTAAAAACGTAGTTACCAACCCAGCCCTGACCTCCGTAATACCTCTAACATCCCTCACTTCTTTTCAGCATGTTATTATACACAACATTGCTGAAACTGGTCGGAAATTGTCTTATATATTTTCACCCATTTTTCTAACTTTATTTCTTTCAGCTCCAACCCTGTAGGTTTTCAAACTGTTTGCACTTTTCTTCAAGTTTTCCAGTCACTTAGGTAAGACGAGGTGGCCATGAGACCGGGGGATATTGGTCCAACTCACCCCATTAAGCTTACACTTAAGTTAGAACGTTTTTGTATCCGCCAATACAAAACGGGTGGCTAGAACGAGAGTTTCCCACTCTCGTGGCAGATGTTTTTAGTCCTAGAGCACCTGGTACCTTTTTAGACCTCATTCCCTCAGGTTGACATGGTTTTCACCATAGAATCCCGCCCTACCAAGAGGATAGCCTAGCATTAAACAGTGCTTATGTATTACATGTTAGGATATTTTTAGTACAGATTCTCATATGCATTAGGCCAACTTCTCGTTTCGATGTTGGCTCATGCGCAAGAGGTTGATGTCACCAGAAGTTGAATGAGGAGCTGACTTCAACTAGCTCCTCGGAGCTACAGTTAGTACAAGGAGCTAAAGTTTTTAATTTATGAGCTCCATTAGTGGGCCCTGGAGAGACCCTGGGGTCTCCCTTGCACCCCTTTTCAACAGAATTCACCTTTTCTTTTCTCCACAGACACCAAGTTCACAGTGGTTTGTGTTTTCTACACTACTGCGCATTTAGAGATTTTATATTTTCAGATATAAGTCATATCTGATTCATTTTTCTGATGTTCTAGATTGCTGTGGCTTACCTCATACCATGTTTGATGTCTTCCCCAGGTCTGTCTTGCCTGTGTAAGAGTCGTAAGTACATCCCTCGTGGGGGGGAGCCTTGGTGTAAGTATATATTTATAATCTCCGTGAGAGGCGTTCCAAATTAAATATTAGTGCTACCAATATAGTTTTTCAGAGTTTTCTACTTACGCCACGACCCACGGCTTGATGATACTAAGCCACAGAGGTCTGAGGCTGTAGTCTACTTTGTTAACTTATACTGACTTACACCCTGGGGCCCAAGACTTGATGCAGAGTTGGTAGGGCGTGCAGGCAGAGGTCTGTCGAACACAAGTTATTTATGAAATATATTGAGTGACTAATTTGCATTTTAAAGCGACATAACTTAAAATAAACCAAATAATACTAGCGCCCGCGTCTCGATGATACCGAGTCGTAGGTCGCAAGTAGTGGTGGGTGACTTCTTACAACACCGCACCGTACGGGTCCATACGGCTCCTTATCCATGCTTTACGGGTCCATATGGTTCAGTGAACAGGTCCGTACAGCTCTACGCCACGGGTTCACAGTCCCGTACGTGTCCATGACATGGCTGTATGGGTCCATTGCATGTCCCCATATGGCTCCATTAAACCTGTTCAGGGCCCATACCACGGCTTTAACGGGTCCATTGAACGGCCCATATGGGTCCATACCTAAACTTTACCGGTCCGTACGGCCCGTACAGGTCCATACGGTATCTTAGTTAAACTTTACGGATTCATACGGCTCTGTACAGTTCCATACGGTATCTTAGCTAAACTTTACGGGTTTATATGGCTCTAGTGAACAGGTTGTTACGGCCCCATGGGACCTACACTTGGTAATGTACAGCGTACCAACAGCATAAAGTGTACCCACCAGCAGCACAGCTGCGTGGTAGAGCGGTAATAGATCAAACTCTATAGAAAGTATAGCTTCATCGAAGCTATTTTCTTCTCGTACCTGTAGCCATTACCTACAGAGTTCCACGTTGGTTATCCTAACTGGGATGGACACTGAGTATGGCGGTAGTCTCCCACACGTAGCCACCAGCTTCGTGGCTCTGTAGTGAATAGAAGTAAACCGAAGTTCACGGCTCATATGACATATGTGGTAGGTTTACGCTATTGTAGACCCAGGCGGTTCCATTATACTGATAGCTAGTCTGTTAGGGACACATACTGAATATGGCAGTAGTCCCCCTCACCTAGCAACTAGCTTTGTAGTTCCATAGTGAATTAAATTTAACTGAGTTAACGGCTCGTATAGCATACGCAGTACGTTAACACTCTTGGGAATTCAACCCCAGTAATTGGGTTAATGATTTGCGTATTACGTTAACACCCTTATAAAATTAACTCCAAGTGAGTTAGTTTTCTGGAATTAGATGGCTGCTTGTTAAACAGTCCCCAATTGTGGTAGATGTTTAGGACAACGTATAGTTTACACTATACATTAATGCCTTTATAATGCGGCTTCATGGTATGTTAGTTAAGGACCCATAATGCATGCGGTAGAGTTTTCTCCACATCCGTAGCCAGTCCGCAGTCCCAAGGTTGTAAAAACCTTCCGAAGTTAACGGCCCGTATAGCAACGCTGTACGTTAACACCATATCTTATTAACTTAGCACAAGTTAGGACGCTGATAAGAGTAGCCAGCGACAATGCGGTTCCACAGCTGCAACAGCCTTTTCTTGGTTGAGGGGGTATATTATACACATGACATCAAAATCTCTTTACATTAACTTTATAAGGTCAATAGCCAACGTCTATGTTAACGGCTCGTGTGTATGTTAACGAGACACCAAAACAACTTATTGAATTCTATAATTGGATGAACGATAGCCACCGGCTCTGCAATTCCACGGTTGCAACAACTGGTCCACGTTAACGGTCCGTATAGTTTAACACGTTATCACTTTTTTGGAACGGTTGTAACAATTTCTTTACGTTATAGTATGCGATGTACGTTAACAAGATTTTAAAATACCTTAGCTAAGTTAATAGCCGGACAAGCCGTAGCCACCAGCCCCACGCTTGCAAGAACCTGTTCATCGTAACGGCCTGTATTGCTTACAGTGCATGTTATAACACTATTTAGTTTAACCTTTTCAGGTAAATGGACTTTTTTTAGTTAACGGCCTGTACTGCATATGGTGCTAGTTATCTCCAGGGCCTTAGCCAACAGCCTACAGCCCCGCGTGTCTGGTGACTCAAAACCATCATATGGCTCAAAGCCTTATGCAGTTAACAACCTGTATAGTATATGACATACGTTACAGCCTGCCACTTAACTCGTTAACCAGACTTAATAGTACCAGTCAGACCCACAAGGTGGTCTTATGAAGTTTGTGTAATCCTGCTAAATTTTGCTTTAGCAAAGTTGAGCTCTAATGAATTTTTTCCTCAGTTCAGGATTCCTCAATTCATATTAGCTGACACACACTTCATTTCCAATCGTGTTATTACTAACCAGTTTCTGTCTTTGGACGAACACGGTGAGTTTCGTTGCGTTATTTTAGACACTGCTATGATGTTTATATCGTGTCACAACACTCTTTGGATTGGCATGTTTTCTGAGTTACTAATACTCAGGTTCATGTAGTGATTGCCTCAATTACCGATAACGGGTAGTGACCTGTTTGGTTTGACTAACTAGGTGTTATTTACTATTGTTTAGTAATTGCTATTCAGAGGCTTTTTCGTCCTTAATAGGATAAGGAATCTATTCCTTTAAGTAAGGTAAAGCTGGTGCGAGTATTAGGATCAGCTCTTTGTTGGGGGCTTTGACCTGAACTCCCTTCTTTTTGATCTTCGGTTGCAATCTGATTGCATGTTTATAGCATGGAAAGGTGAGATATAACTTGAAGTAAATTTACCCGTTAAGCATAGTAGGGATATTTATGAGAGTTATACTTACCTTCGATGCACGCAGCCAGCCTTCCTCTTGTTCAGGCCTTGGTGGAATGTGAAGTGAGGGATGTTAGAGGTATTACGGAGGTCAGGGCTGGGTTGGTAACTACGTTTTTAGTTCAGTAGAAGTGCGTTAGAATCAGGTCATTGGACTTGATTGCCTATTTATATCATGGAAGGTAAGTATAACTCTCGTAAATATTCCCGATATGCTTAGCTGGGTAAATTTGTTGTCATTTAAAATTCTTGCAAATTATGCCAGTTTTATCTAAAGATGACTAAAAATCATAACAACAGCAAAAAAAAAAAAATTTGAGCCATTTGTCCTTCATTGCTACATATTTCTTTATTGTTGTGATATTTCCCCTTCATTTTGGGTATGTCAAGGGAAGATCCAGGAAGAATAATGGGGATGCCTGATGCATGTACAAAGAAGTTCTTTCAGCTTGGTTAACACTTGCAATTTATTGGCCACAAAGATGAATTGTGTAAGCTAGTGGGCAGCAAGTGAACTCTTTGTTAAAGAATATATGATAGGCTCCAAGAATGACTAGGTGGTGCACTGGTTAAGGAGTCATGCCTGTATGCGAAAGGTACTGGGTTTAACTCCCATCGCGAGTGCTGCATTGTGTCCTTGAGCAAGACACTTTACTGGCCCCAGTCCAATCGGATGTATTGAGTACCAGCACTGTATGCTAGGGAGTTGGCCTGCAATGGACCGGCATCCTATCTAGGGGAAGTCGTGTGCTCTGATCCACTGAAGCCAAGGTAACAATGGATAAGCACCGGCCTGACAGGCCTCAATGGCTTGAGTATGGGTTTTACTATAACTCCGAAAATGACTTAGGAGATATATTGTATTACTCTTAAACAATCTCAATGGCCAGATATTTGTCTTGATGATTTTTAAGAGGATGCCCGCCATCCATCTGAATCCTTGCCTGTATCATTCTGATACGTTATTTCTCTTATTATGTATCTACATGATTGTATCTGTTATTGTTCTGTAGGAGGAGCTTTCTCTCAGTGATGGTGCATTTGATTTAGATAGTTGTCAGCTTGTCTGTGGACCGCCATCTTGTGAGGCGAATACCTGCTGTGGAACTAGGAAATCGTCAAAAGGAAAAGGCTCGTCAGGACGAGGGGAGCAGGAGAAGTCGCAGCCAGAAGGACAGGTGCGTGTGATCCTCACGTATACCAACCAGGCAGCTCAAATGCCTGAAGATTTTGAAATGATTGATTCATGGCTTTGAATGCCTCATATTGAGATTACTGCATAGTAGATTTATTTTGTACTTGAATGCTAGTAGCCAAGCATGCTCATATACTTAGTATGTTGTCTGCAATAGGTTTACGTTGGTAGCTTAAATTCATTAGAAAATGCAGTAATAGTAACGGTTGTTTCAAAGCTAGTGTAGCCATTTTGTGTTTGTATCGAAGAATTAGGTGATGATAGATGAATGTGGCGTGCAACGCTTTGAATGTTAGGGTACATAGATTGTTCAATAGTTTGTAAGTAGCTTTTGATCAATCTGTGTTGTAAGATGTAGAGTTGTATTTTGAGAGGTGTTGTAGATTAGTATTTTGAGAGGTTGTAGAGTTGTATTTTGAGAAGTGTTGCAGGGTTGTATTTTGAGAGGTGTTGTAGAGTTGTATTTTGGGAGGTGTTGTTGAGTTGTATTTTGAAAGTTGTGTATTTTGAGCGGTGTTGTAGAGTTGTATTTTGTGAGTTGTTGTTGAGTTGTATTTTGAGAGGTGTTGTAGATTTTGTATTTTGAGAGGTGTTGTAGATTTGTATTTTGAGAGGTGTTGTAGAGTTGTATTTTGAGAGGTGTTGTAGAGTTGTATTTTGGGAGGTGTTGAGTTGTATTTTGAAAGTTGTGTATTTTGAGCGGTGTTGTAGAGTTGTATTTTGTGAGTTGTTGTTGAGTTGTATTTTGAGAGGTGTTGTAGATTTTGTATTTTGAGAGGTGTTGTAGATTTGTATTTTGAGAGGTGTTGTAGAGTTGTATTTTGAGAGGTGTTGTAGAGTTTATTTTCAGAGGTGTTGTAGATTTTGTATTTTTAGGTGTTGTAGAGTTGTATTTTCAGTGGTGTAGAGTTATATTTTCAGAGGTGTAGATCTGCATTTTTAGAGGTGTTGTATTTTCAGAGGAGCTGTATTTTGGGAGGTGCTGTAGAGTTGTATTGAGAGGCGTTGTAGAGTTGTATTTTGAGAGGTGTTGTAAGAGTTGTATTTGAGAGGTGTTGTAGAGTTATATTTTGAGAATGTTGTAGAAATGAAATTTGAGAGATGTGGAGTTACATGTTGATGCTGTGGATATACCTAAGGCTGTAGCCTGATATACTTGAAAAGATGTTTGTGAGGTCTTTTCAAGAAAGACGGAATGAAAAGTTTGATTTCCTTTCATGCTGATATAATTTCTCTTATGTAATGTATCAAAATGCACTGCTCTTTTGCAACAAAGATTCTATAGCAGTAAAACTTTGCATTTGAGGTCAGGTGCATTTGTATTACTTTGTATTTAATTTTCTACATTGTATACATTTTGTGTTAAAGTCTTATTGTCTGTGACATATGCAAATTATTTGAGTCATTTTGTGTATTTCAAGGTCAACAGCTGTTAATGTATTGTAGTTTAACATAATTGAATGAAATATCTTAGCAGTACTCAACAAAGTAGACAAGTCACTGTTATATTTGTAATTGTTTTTACTTTAATTTTGGTGCTAGAAATCAGCTTTCAAAATTCATGGAAAATGAAATGTATCTTTTTACTACTTGCCAGTATATTTTTTTAAACTGTTAAGTACTATTTTGTATCATAACGTAACATTGATCTGTGTAGATATCTATCTTTATTCTTTTTAAGTTAAACCAGTGTTAAACATGTTCCTCCTGACATTGTAGACATGTAGAGTTCTTCCTTGTTGCGTTATTATTATGCATGAATTTGAAAATAGCAGTTAAGATAAGTTTCTGCTAAATAAGCTTTTTACTAATTGTGAAATCATGATACTTTGGTAAAGAAAAGTATTTTCTATGTAAATTTGACAAAATTTTTATATAGTTTTCAATGCTATATTTTGTGTTTATGATTCTTTGTTTAAAGACAGTGAAGAGTTTTATTCAAGGGGCTAAGTGTATTGAAATGGTATTGTTTTTCTTTTTCTTTTTTGAAGTCTGGCTAAAAGTGTTTTCAGTAAATAAAACATTTTGTTGTTATATGTGTTGCACACTTTTTCACGATCACAGAAATCAAAGCCGACAAGATTTTGTAAAATATCATGAAAGCAGAGATGTGGATGTGAGTGGTTCTTGTTTTAATTACCACCCATCAAATGTCTTCACTACCATTACCTTCCTACCTTAAAAATGATGGCCATTTCCAATCACACAAGTTTTGTCCAAAATGTGACTAATTTTAAATGTGTTAGGGAAAATATGTAAACAAATGAATCATGATTTTGTCATCTCAAATTATTTCCATTTTGTTTCATGCAGATGATTTTTTAAAGATTAGGGAAAATACTGAACAAAAAATTTGGAATTGCGAATAAGAATATTAAATGTTTTTTTTGTTTGGTCCTGATGAGTGTTTGTCAGGCACTGACATAGCTTTAATGCTTTTAATTAACAATTGGTGGACACTAGAAAATTGGGGAATTGTCCAAAAATTGGTACAGTATCTCATAAATTAAACAGGTGTACCACTGATAATGAATGAAATCTTAATACCCAATGTTCTCTGACTGTCATGGTTCACCTGGCAAAAGTGTTCAGTCAAAAAGTCATTTTTTAATTTAATCCATTCTGCTCGTTAAAGGTATACGGAAAGGTAACTTAATTGTGTCAGATCTTATAAACAATCTTATCATTAGCTTAGCCTAACACACACATCACACTGGAGCCTGCTGCCTTGCGCGGGCAGCTCCTTGGGTTCTCCTCACCTCCGTCTTCTGTAACTTATTTTTCACCCTGAACTTCCCTTTTGTTTCCATCATCATAGAGACATCAGACCTCAGACCCCCAAACTTCAGTACCCGCTCAGAAGCGCTTCAAACGACCTTCCTCTCCCCCAGCCTCTTTTTTTCCCAGTCTCTTTTTTCCCCAGCCTCTTTTTCCCCAGCCTCTTTCCCCCCCGGCTCTTTTTCTTCCAGCTTTTTCCTTCCTCCCCACCACACCAGCCTCTTTTTCCTCCCTCCATGCCCCACCTCTCCTCTCTTTGCAACTCTCCACCATCCCCACCATGGCTACTTTGCATCATAGTCTCTTCCCCCTCCCATGACCCAGGTCTCTAAACCTATCCCCTTTTGCCCTCACCAAGACTCTGCAGAGTATCATTGGTACCCAGACCATATAGAATGCCAATCCAATTTCCTCCTTGCCTCCACCACCCTTGCAAACACTGGAATCAACATCACCCTCACCCTGCACTGCAACCTCAACTCCTCCAGGAGCCAGAGGTGTCATCAAGTGCCCCAATCTCCAAAAACCCCTAGGAAATCAAGACTGAACTTAAGTCATAGAGCATCACTGACGTCCACCAACTTTCTCTCTCCCGCAACAATACCACCATCCAGACAAGCACCTACTTCCTCACATTCAGCTCCCCCACTCTCTTCCCTCCCCTCTCCTCCATCCACATCGGTTACCTCCATGTCCCTGTCTCCCCTTACATACCAACCCCCTTCAGATGTCACAACTGCAGCTTCGGCCATGGCAAAAACAATTGTTGCTCCCAACCCCGCTGTGCTGCTTGTGACTCCCCTCCCACAATTACACAAGCTGCAAAAATAAAACCAACTGCATAAACTGCTCGGAAATTACCCTGCCTCCTCCAACTCCTGTCCCAAGTGGCTCAGGGAGAAGGAGGTCTTCAAGATAAAACATCTCATACCCTCACCCTCTCCTCAAGGTTGCCTGATAGAGCCTCAATCTACTCTACTAAAGCAAAGGCCATCCTCCTGACCTTAAACTTTGTTGAACTCTCCTTTCACCCCCGTTTCATCATCTTCTCTGACTCCAAATCCGTACTCACTGGCATCCTCAACATGCTCTGGTCCAATCCACTCATCCTACAAATCCTCAATAAAACATCACGCTCTTTCCTCCTTAGGAAAAAAATTTATCTTTTTCTACATCACCAGCCATGTCAGTATTCTCAGCAACGAGACAGTGCTGCCATTATAACTCTGTCAAATCACATCTCTCCTTTTCCTATCCCGCACTCAGACCTCTGTTTCTCTACTTCCAGCTACCTCAGTAAGACTTGACAAGACTCCTGGAATGTCGAGACCAGTAACAAACTTCACACCATCAAATCCAAAGTCGGAACCAAGGTCCCCCCTGCAATCGCAACCGCAGGGAGAACGTTGTTATCACCCGCATCTGCCTCGGCCACACCTTTCTAACCCACTCTCGCCTACTTTCTGGCTCCCCTGCTGCTCTCTGCCCTACATGCAACACTGATCTCTCGATCAAGCATATCCTCTTAACCTGTCCCACATTCCTTAACTACAGATGATACCTATCTCCCTCCATCTCAATTTCCGATCTTTACAAGAACAACCCTACCTCTAACTTCATCACCTTTCTCTGCAACAGCAATTTATTCCACCTGATCTAAACCTCCCTTTCCTTCCCTTCCCTGCCTCATCTTTCTTTTATTACCTTAAGTTCTTTCCCTTTTTTTACCTTCTCTCCCTCCTTTCCTCTATCCCACCTCTCTGTCCTAAGTCAAACACCATAGTTTTTTAACACCCTCTTGGCACATTTGAATCTGACTGTCACGGTGCTGTTTAATATCAACAAACCAAACCTTATCAAAAGTGTGTATTAAACAAAATTGGTTGAAATCTGACCATTTTACAGATTTTTGAATTCCAGGTCATGTATGTAAAATAAGCTGGCACGGTTTTGCCCCAACGTGAAATCGGTCGGTTTTGAAAATACAAACCGGTTTTATCCGAAAAATTGGTTTTAACCTAATATAAAAAAATGATGAAGTCTTGCATTTTATGGTGTACTTTTATCCAAATTTATTCAATTTTATCCAGATCTATTCAGTTTCATTAAGATTTGTCCCAGATTTATAAATAAGTAATATATTATATAATTATAAATTTTGAATAAATCTTTATCAATTTTTCTAAATCTTTATAAAAATTGATTAAATCTGTATGAAATTGAATAGATTTGGTTAAAAGTACACCGTCAGATGCAGAGGTTTATGAATTTATATTATACAAATATTTTGTTTTTTGTTTAATTTTATAATAAAGGAACTGGTTTTAGTTACCAACCCGGTACCGTGTAATCTTATGTATGAAACTGGCAAACCTCTTATTTTCTAAAAGTAAATTATTTATTTTTCAATCCTCCATCAAAACACTTTAAAGGATTGTAGTAAAGAGTATGAATCTTGATAATGCCCCCAAACAAAATTTAGCCATAAAAAACCTCATCATCATTTTCAACAACTGGAATTTAAGAACGAAATTCACAGAATACTCTCTCATACTTTACAAAGTTTGAAAATGTATTATGTCTGATCTGTCATTACTAACTGTCCATAAACCTTTAGATCTTCCCAATATGCATTAATATACCTCACTCTCATTCATCTTCATGCCTGTCAAGGCCCCTTTCTCACATCAATTCTATTTGCAGTTGTAAGTCTCCAATGGGTGGGGTGGCTCAGTGGACTAATGTCACATGTCAAATTGGTGAAAGGTGGACTGGCACATGTTGAAGCAGTACCCTTACAAAAAAGAGTGTGTCAAACCTTGTTTGTCTTCCTGCAGGAACACATGTGGCAGACAAAAGACTTCACGTGTGGCAAACAAAAGTGACACACATGACAATGCATGAAATTGGAACTAATCCCCTGCGTGTCTAACAGGTAATCCCACATGTGTTCATGTGTGGCTGACATGCATGTAAATGTGTGAAAATAAGTGTTTTAACAAGACAGGAAAAAGTGTGGTAAAACGAGTTCCAACCTGTGTCAAGAAATGTGGCAAAACGTGGCAAACTTTCAAGTAATTTTGGACCAGCTGAATGGGCTGTTGCATGAAGAAATATTTTATGGTGTAAACGCTTTGTCTGGTACTTATGACACAGGTTTTCTCTTGTTTCCTGTATGACACGCATTGTCCTGTTGGACACAGGAAAACCTGTGAAGTGTATTTTCCATTTTTTATGGGTAAAAGAATGGCAGACACTGTTTTTTGTGGAAAGAGTGTCAAACTACTGTAGTGCAAATACCAAGGATGACCCTGGGTTTGCATGCATGTTCATGCATGAAATTGAAAGAATGTTCATGCCTAAAATTAGAACAGCTGACACAGGTTTTTTTGTAAGGGTAAGCTCAGTGTGTAATGCCATTGTTTTATTATTCATACACTTTGCTATATCTTGCAGTCAAAAAGTTTAAAATGATAAATCGTTTTTCTCTCTTCTTTTCCCCATACAACCTAACATTGTGGAATTTTGGTTTGGTTTTGAAATGTGACTCTTGATCCACCTGTAAATCATTTATTGCTGATGTTTTATGTTATTATTTTGGTATTCTTATTTTTGTATCATGCATTTCTCATGTACCTATTAAACTCTCCTTAATGTGCCTTGCTCATCCATACTGACTTGTGCATTATCACTTCCTGCACACTTCATTTCTTGTACTGTTCCGCATTATGTCATTATCGATTGAATATTTATATTAAATGGATAACTTTTTTGGATAAATATCTTGTTATAATGTTCTTTTAATTGTCATTCATTGTTGCACTCTATGCATTTATCACATTGCACGAAATGGAATATCACTTCAAATGCTACGATATATTTATCTTCATAAATATTATGTTGTTATTCAAATATTTTTCTACGGACTTGTTTGATGAACAAATTCATGATTGTGTCTTCTCCAAACTCAATCAACTAAAAATTTACAAACAAAAATTTAAATATTTCAATTATCCAATTGGTATTTTTGTCTCATTGGTTGAATTCTTGTTATTCCCAATTGTTTGTTTTATTGCATTCCTACTTTCCCAATTTCAACTTCAACCTGTTTTCTTATGCATGGCTTTCATACTATTTTGCTTTTATGTGGCATACTAACCACACAGGGACCCTCAAGTGCTGCAGAGTACCAAAGTGACGGTCCGGTCAGTGATGGACCCTACATTAGGATAGCAGATTCAGAGGAACCCCACGGAACAGCATTATAACACATGTTTAGAAAGGGAAAAATGGTTTGTTTGGAAAACTATGCTGTGATTGCCACTCCAGCGCACAATACATTGGTTCAAAGAGCATTTGCTAGCATAATATATTACCTCTGATAGCATGCCAAATCTAATTATTTATATGTATTTGCATTAGTACAATTCGTAAGGAAATTTGTCCTCAAATATATATTTGATGTAAATTTTCAAGGTGGGCACATTTTGTTGTTTATGGAAGTCGATATTACATTTAAGGTGATAATAACTTTGTAAAAGAAATGGGCACAGACTAAGGTTGGTAGCTATCTTGATTGGTACACTGTGCAAAGAATAAGTAAATGAAGATTATAATTCCATGCCAACAAATTATTAGAAAATCCATTTATGCATATTATGAATATTTTTACAAATATCAGATGAAAAAGTCCAGATATCAGTTAAAAGATTTGATGATGAAAAAGTATTTTCAAAAAGAAAAAAATAGTACAATTGGCAACCAATAGTAATCTCATTTTGTAGAAAGTTCCATTTTTCAGGTTTATTAGTTTTGTAACTTTATATGTGAAATTCATTGAAAATATATGTATGTTTATTATTTATGTCATGTGTAGCTTTTATATGTCAATGAATTTTTGTATACAATGTATTTTGTTTTCTTGGTCCTTGATATTCTTTATATTCTGAGGATTGTGGTAATAAGATAGCATTGCTACAATCTTGGACAAAATTGTTGGAACATTTCAGCTTTTTGAGAACTACATATGTTATAGTGTTATGTTTCTTTAACATTTTTTCCAAGAATTGTAACCCCCTACCCCCTCCCCCTTTTCCATGTTGAATTTATTTCTTACTTAAAGTCATTTACAGGAAAAATAGTAACAATGGCCAACATTGAATGGGGAGAGGAGGACAATTAATATAGTTAGGTAGGGGAGGGGGACATTGGCGGCATCAATGAATTTAAAAATGTCCTCAAAATTCTAAAATATTAATTGCAATTAAAAGAGTAGAGATTGAAGAAGCAACAGAACAAAATTCCAGCATTTCTGGTTTCTAAATGTGGAATAAGTTACAATACAAAAGTAACTTCATGAAAAACATCACATATTTTCACTAAGTGTTTTAAAGAGTTTTGTCCAAGATTGTAGGTAGGCTCATGATGTCCTATTCGTTCAAGATGGGACGACATAGGACTATCTTAATATATCAAATATGAGCCTTGCCCTTATGCATTATTTCATTAGTGGTGCAATTCCATGTTAGTGATATAGGATTTGATTTTTATATGAAATTTCCTCATCTGTCCTAAACAGTTGCAGACATCCTGATGCTGAACCAAGTATTTGAATTGAGAAATACATGTCACTTTCTGAATTGTGTACAAATGTATAATTGAGTATGTAAAATAACCCAATGGGAAGCTTTTGTAATAATGAAGTATTTCTGTACTTAATTCTTTTATAAATTTACAGTATCTGTTATACTGTTACTTTGCCCATGAAGAGACTTAATTTAAATATAGATTTGTCCAAATGTTTTTTGTGAATACTAGAACTAGAAGTGATTTATCATTTTGTCTGAAAAATACACAGGTTTACATTTTGGTCAACAAACTTGTTTTGTACAGTAAAGAAAGGATAGCAAATATGACAGGGGACATCCCCCAATTATTTGAGTGTGGGTTAAAACAACATGATCTTTCAAATAACTTGTTTGAAAGCAATTACATCTTTATAGACCATTTATGTACTTCTATATTATGAGCAAGAGTGCTAATATGCCAAGCAGTAATGGGCATACTTCTGAGCAAGAATGCTAATATGCCAGGTAGTAATGGGCACACTTCTGAGCAAGAATGCTTATATGCCAAGCAGTAATGGGCATATTTCTGAGCAAGAGTGCTAATATACCAGGCAGTAATGGGCATACTTCTGAGTAAGAGTGCTAATATGCCAAGCAGTAATGGGCATACTTCTGAGCAAGAGTGCTAATATGCCAGGCAGTAATGGGCATACTTCTGAGCAAGAGTGCTAATATGCCAGGCAGTAATGGGCATACTTCTGAGCAAGAGTGCTAATATGCCAGGCAGTAATGGGCATACTCCTGAGCAAAATGCTAATATGCCAGGCAGTATTGGGCATACTTCTGAGCAAGAGTGCTAATATGCCAGGCAGTAATGGGCATACTTCTGAGCAAGAGTGTTAATATGCCAAGCAGTAATGGGCATACTTCTGAGCAAGAATGCTAATATGCCAGGCAGTAATGGGCATACTTCTGAGCAAGAATGCTAATATGCCAGGCAGTATTGGGCATACTTCTGAGCAAGAATGCTAATATGCCAAGCAGTAATGGGCATACTTCTGAGCAAGAAAGCTAATATGCCAGGCAGTAATGGGCATACTTCTGAGCAAGAATGCTAATATGCCAGGCAGTAATGGGCATACTTCTGAGCAAGAGTGCTTATATGCCATGCAGTAATGGGCATACTTCTGAGCAAGAATGCTAATATGCCAGGCAGTAATGGGCATACTTCTGAGCAAGAGTTTTAATATGCCAGGCAGTAATAGGCATACTTCTGAGCAAGAGTGCTAATATGCCAAGCAGTAATGGGCATACTTCTGAGCAAGAATGCTAATATGCCAGGCAGTAATGGGCATACTTCTGAGCAAGAGTGCTGATATGCCAGGCAGTAATGGGCATACTTCTGAGCAAGAGTGCTTATATGCCAAGCAGTAATGGGCATACTTCTGAGCAAGAATGCTAATATGCCAGGCAGTAATGGGCATACTTCTGAGCAAGAATGCTAATATGCCAGGCAGTATTGGGCATACTTCTGAGCAAGAGTGCTAATATGCCAGGCAGTAATGGGCATACTTCTGAGCAAGAGTGCTAATATGCCAGGCAGTAATAGGCATACTTCTGAGTAAGAATGCTAATATGCCAGGCAGTAATGGGCATACTTCTGAGCAAGAATGCTAATATGCCAGGTAGTATTGGGCATACTTCTGAGCAAGAGTGCTAATATGCCAGGCAGTAATGGGCATACTTCTGAGCAAAAGTGCTAATATGCCAGGCAGTAATGGGCATACTTCTGAGCAAGAATGCTTATATGCCAAGCAGTAATGGGCATACTTCTGAGCAAGAGTGCTAATATGCCAGGCAGTAATTGTCTGGTTCAAGATTCACCCATGAATGATTTTTTGTCCAACCTTCTCATGGACATAAATTGTCAAGTAGGGGTCAAGAGTCAAATTCTTTGAGCAGTAAACTGACAGAAAAAGGAAAAACTTTTTTATTTTGACATAATATGCTTTCAAATCCTGGTCCTAAACATTGCAGATATTATGTCCGATTTCAATTTTGAACAAGTTTACTGGGTCACCCATTGTTTTGAGGTTGTTCCTTTTTTATTTTTGTATATGCAAATTTGTGGGTCACCCATTGTTTTGAGGTTCATTTATTTTTGTATATGCAAATTTGTTTCACGAGGCTTTGAGTCTTGTAAACAGATGACACAGTTCAGCACTCGGAACTTGTGAATGAACATAATTGGTCAAGTATTGTTATTGCTTAAGTTATTAGGAGGTATTGTTATTGCTTAAGGTACTGCATTTGCTAAGGGTTGGTTAAGGTCAACTATTCAATCCTTTCAAAATTGTTAAACAGTTTCAATTCATGGAAGGAAGTAGTCCATACGTACTGTGTTAATGAATTATTGATTTACCATTCTGGATGTAAAACTTCCCTCAAGCAATTGTTGATTAAAGGTCTATGGACAGGCCTAAAAGTGTTCTGTTCAACCACGTACTGCAAAGAGCTTTACATTCTGAGTTTATTGGTCTTTGAATTTTTAAAATAACGTGTAGTTTTCAAGTTATGAATAATCAAACCTTGATAATGTTTTTAATTTATTGAAGAAATGTGATGTACTGTACAGGAAAATGCCCCAAAATGCTTTTGTTTTTTTGTACATTTCTTCCCTAATTTTCAGCCCTTGAAAATATTAAAATGCCTACGCCAGTTTGAAATATATAGGGGTCTGGTAAAGATCAAATCCTCTTCATTCAAATTATCTTTCTTTTTTCCAAGAGAAATGGCAGAGGCCTAAAAAACAATGGATTAACATAAGAGAATAGGGACTTATGTCCTATTCCTACATCACAAGAGTACATGCACAAAAATCTTCAAAAGGCTGTAAAATGGCAAATTTTTAACCTAGTTTGATGAAATGTTTTTCTTTCTTCATGTTTTTTTTTAATGGGATTTCAAATTAATTGAGCTAATGTTGCCTCTACCTGTCCATATACCTTTAAGGCATTAAAGCTATGTCAGTGCCTGCAAAACACTCCTCAGGACCAAACAAAGAATACATTTAAAATTCTTATTGCAATTCCATATTTTTTATTCATCATTTAGAAAACTTGTTACTGTAGTCAATAATATATCCAACAATTAGTATTTGAATTGGTGACTAAAAATACATTTCTTCATTCAATGTAGTATATCCAGAAGATTCTTTCACGCTTTGAATTGATTCAAGTTTCAGTACTTTAAGTAATTCAATTTAAGTGAATCGTTTTTATCGATTTTTCTAAGAAGGAATGATCAGTTTTGTCACATCAAATTGATATAGTTTTTTTTTTGTAAGAGAAATCTTAAACAAAAAAAAAGATTTTTAACCTATAAGATAAACTTACAGTGTCCACTAATGAAAAGCTTGAAATATAAAAGCCTTGAAGAAGTTGGCATCGGATAGATAGATGTGGTGGTGTGTTGCAACTGTGTTCCCATTATGTTTTGTAAATGAAATGTATTATTTTGGAATCACAGAGTCTTTAATATTAAACTGATGAAAATCTTAATTCTTATTTGTCTGTTTTGCTTCTTTGTCAGTTAGTGATTTTAAAACAGGGTTAAGTGCTTCAAGTTGGGAGAAAGCATCTATGTGGTAAAGATGTGGGACAACAGCTAAAATGCTAGCTTTAATTGATTGAAAACTATGAAAGTAACAATTCATTAACCATTTTACACCATTTTGATATCTCATGCATCAATATGCAAAATTTTATGTAAATTGGTGATATTTTTTTCCTATGAAATTTTTGACCTAGGTATTTTAAGACAAAAAAAAGCTTTGGGTTAATACCTCACCAAGTAAGCCAGTAAATGTATGAAAGCACTTTATAAATGAAATACCTCTTTTAGTTCTTTCCAGTGACCACAAAAAAACAAAAAACTGTCCTATAGATGTCAATTAAAATATTATAATGCATCCTTGTGGTGCGATACAATTATATTTTTAGTCCAGTTACCTACCAAACTAACCTCTATTAATCTTATACCATTCTTGAAAGTCGAACAAAATTTGTCTGTTAGTTTTCATTTATAATTCATCCTTATTTTCATCAACGGCTACCCTCCCTAACCCCCACACATTCCCTGGCCTCTACATCCTGGATTATAATCTAGTTTCCAATTTAAGAAAATGTATGTCGAGCAGCATGAAAAATGTGGAAGTGTAAAGCAACATGATACAAAAATGACTTAATGTATGACAAACTAGACAAATCCTGTCTGCTTAGTGCCTTTACTAACAAACGATTCCACCCTATTCCACCCTATCTCACAAACTATTCCACCCCATCCCACAAACTATTCCACCCTATCCCACAAACTATTCCACCCTATCTCACAAACTATTCCACCCTATCTCACAAACTATTCCACCCCATCCCACAAACTATTCCACACTATCCCACAAACTATTCCACTCTATCCCACAAACTATTCCACCCTATCTCACAAACTATTCCACCCTATCCCACAAACTATTCCACCCTATCCCACAAACTATTCCACCCTATCTCACAAACTATTCCACACTATCCCACAAACTATTCCACTCTATCCCACAAACTATTCCACCCTATCTCACAAACTATTCCACCCTATCCCACAAACTATTCCACCCTATCCCACAAACTATTCCACCTATCCCACAAACTATTCCACCCTTTCACAAACTATTCCACCTATCCCACAAACTATTCCACCCTATCCCACAAACTATTCCACCCATCCCTGAGCTATTTCCCACAAACTATTCCACCCTATCCCACAAACTATTCCACCCTATCCCACAAACTATTCCACCCTATCCCACAAACTATTCCACCCTATCCCACAAACTATTCCACCCTATCCCACAAACTATTCCACCCTATCCCACAAACTATTCCACCTATCTCACAAACTATTCCACCTATCTCACAAACTATTCCACCCCTATCCCACAAACTATTCCACACTATCCCACAAACTATTCCACTCTATCCCACAAACTATTCCACCTATCTCACAAACTATTCCACCCCTATCCCACAAACTATTCCACCCTATCCCTGATCCCACAAACTATTCCACCTATCCCACAAACTATTCCCCTATCTCACAAGCTATTCCACTCTATCCCACAAACTATTCCACCCTTTCTCACAAACTATTCCACCCTATCCCACAAACTATTCCACCCTATCCCACAAACTATTCCACCCTATCCCACAAACTATCCCACAAACTATTCCACCCTATCCCACAAACTATCCCACAGACTATCCCACAAACTATTCCACCCTATCCCACAAACTATTCCACCCTATCTCACAAACTATTCCACTCTATCCCACAAACTATTCCACTCTATCCCACAAACTATTCCACCCTATCCCACAAACTATCCCACAAACTATTCCACAACCTATCCCACAAACTATTCCACCCTATCTCACAAACTATTCCACCCCATCCCACAAACTATTCCACACTATCCCACAAACTATTCCACCCTATCCCACAAACTATTCCACTCTATCCCACAAACTATTCCACCCTATCTCACAAACTATTCCACCCTATCTCACAAACTATTCCACACTATCCCACAAATTATTCCACACTATCCCACAAACTATTCCACTCTATCCCACAAATTATTCCAACCTATCTCACAAACTATTCCACCCTATCCCACAAACTATTCCACCCTATCCCACAAACTATTCCACCCTATCTCACAAACTATTCCACTCTATCCCACAAACTATTCCACTCTATCCCACAAACTATTCCACCCTTTCTCACAAACTATTCCACCCTATCCCACAAACTATTCCTATCCTGAGCTATTCCACACTATCCCACAAAACTATTCCACCCTATCCCACAAACTATCCACAGACTATTCCCAAACTATCCCACAAACTATTCACCTATCCCACAAACTATTCCACCTATCCCACACACTATCCCACACTACTATCCCACAAACTATCCCACCCTATCCCACAAACTATTCCACAAACTATCTATCCCACAAACTATTCCACCCTATCCCACAAGACTATTCCACCCTATCCCACAAACTATTCCACCTATCCCACAAACTATTCCACCCTATCCACAAACTATCCACAAGCTATTCCATCCCTATCTCACTATTCCACCTATCCCACAAACTATTCCACTCTATCCACAAACTATTCCACTATCCCCTATCTATTCTCACAAACTATTCCACTCTCCATCCCACAAACTATTCCACCTATCCACAAACTATTCCTATCTCACAAACTATCCCTACAAACTATTCCACCTATCCCACAAACTATTCCACCCTATCTCACAAACTATTCCACCTATCCCACAAACTATTCCACCTATCCACAAACTATTCCACCCTATCCCACAAACTATTCCACCCTATCCCACAAACTATTCCACCCTATCCCACAAACTATTCCACCTATCCCACAAACTATTCCACCCTATCCCACAAACTATTCCACCCTATCCCACAAACTATTCCACCTATCCACAAACTATTCCACCTATCCCACAAACTATTCCACCCTATCCCACAAACTATTTCCACCCTATCCCACAAACTATTCACCCCATTCCACCTATCCACAAACTATTCCACTCCTATCCCACAAACTATTCCACCTATCCCACAAACTATTCCTATCCCACAAACTATTCCCACTATCCCTATTCCACCCTATCCCACAAACTATTCCACCCTATCCCACAAACTATTCCACAAACTATTCCAGACTATCCCACAAACTATTCCACCCTATCCCACAAACTATTCCACCTATCCCACAAACTATTCACCTATCCCTATTCCCGGACTATCCTATCCACAAGCTATTCCACCCTATCCACAAACTATTCACCACTATCCCTATCTATTCACCACAAACTATCCACTGGGCTATTTCACCCTATCCACAAACTATTCCACCCTATCCCACAAACTATTCCACCCTATCCCAGACTAAACTATTCCACCTATCCCACAAACTATTCCACCCTATCCACAAACTATTCACACTATCCACAACTATTCCACCTATCCCACAAACTATTCCCCTATCCCACAAACCTCTATCCACCCTATCCCACAAACTATTCCACAGACTATCCCACAAACTATTCCACCCTATCCCACAAACTATTCCATCCCCTATCCCATCCCAAACTATTCACCTATCCCACAAACTATTCCACCCTATCCTATCCCAAAGCTATTCCACCTATCCCACAACTATTCCTATCCCACAAACTATTCCACTCTATCCACAAACTATTCCACCTATCCCACTATCCAGTTTTATTCCACCTATCCCCCTACTATTCCACTCTATCCCACAAACTATTCCACAGGCTATCCCAAACTATCCCACAACTATTATCTCACAAACTATTCCTATCCCACAAAGTATTCACCTATCCCACAAACTATTCCATCCTATCCCAAAACTATTCCACCCTATCCCACAGATTCCATCCTATCCACAAACTATTCCACCCTATCCCACAAACTATTCCACCTATCCCACAAACTATTCCACAACTATCCAATTCCATCCAAACTATTCCACACTATATCCCTATTTCAACTATCCACAAACTATTCCACCTATCCCACAAACTATTCCACCCTATCCCACAAACTATTCCACCTATCCACAAACTATTCCACCTATCCACACAAACTATTCCTATTTCACCTATCCCACAAACTATTCCACCCTATCCCACAAACTATTCCACCTATCCTCACAAACTATTCCCTATCCCACAAACTATTCCACCCTATCCCACAAACTATTCACCTATCCCACAACTATCCCACTAAACTATCCACCCTATCTATCCACAAACTATTCCACACTATCCCACAAACTATCCCACCTAACTATTCCACCCTATCCCACAAACTATTCCACCTTTATCTCACAAACTATTCTCACAAACTATTCCACACTATCCCACACACTATCCCACAAACTATTCCAATCCTATCCCTATTCCACCCTATCTCCCACAAACTATTTCACCCCTATCCCACACCCTATCCCTAACTATTCCACCCTATCCACAAACTATTCCACTCTATCTATATCTCACAAACTATTCCACCTATCTCACAAACTATTCCACCCTATCCCAAACTATTCACCTATCCCAGGCTATTTCACCTATTCACAAACTATTCCCATCCACAAACTATTCCACCTATCCACAAACTATTCCACCTATCCCACAAACTATATCCACAAACTATCCACAGACTATCCCACCTATCCACAAACTATTCACCCTATCCACAAACTATCCCACCTATCCCACAAACTATTCCAAACTATTCCACACCCTATCCACAAACTATTCCACCTATCTCACAAACTATTCCACCCCTATTCCATCTATCCCACAACTATTCACACTGTCCTATTCTATTCCACCTATCTCACAAACTATTCCACCTATCCCACAAACTATTCCACCTATCCACAAACTGTTCCACACTATCCACAAACTATTCCTATCCCACAAACTATTCCACCCTATCCCACAAACTATTCCACCCTATCTCACAAACTATTCCACTCTATCCCACAAACTATTCCAATCTATCCACAAACTATTCCACCCTATCCACACTATCCCACAAACTATTCCACCTATCCTCACTATTCCAACTATTTCCCACCTATCTCACAAACTATTCACCTATCCCACAAACTATTCCACCTATCCCACAAACTATTCCACCTATCCCACAAACTATTCCACTCTATCCCACAAAGGCTATTCCACCTATCCCACAAACTATTCCACCCTATCCCACAAACTATTCCACCCTATCCCACCTATCCCACAAACTATTCCACCCTATCCCACAAACTATTCCATCCAAACTATTCCACCCTATCCCACAAACTATTCCACACTATCCCACAAACTATTCCACCCTATCCCACAAACTATTCCACAATCTATCCCACAAACTATTCCCCCTATCTCTGGGCTATTCAACTATCCCACAAACTATCCACCCTATCCCACAAACTATTCCACCCTATCCACAAACTATTTCCACCCTATCCACAAACTATTCACAGGCTATATTCACAAACTATCCCACAAACTATTCCACCCTATCCCACAAACTATTCCACCCTATCCACAAAAACTATTCCACCCTATCCCCACAGACTATCCCACAAACTATTCCCTACAAACTATTCACCCTATCCCACAAACTATTCCACCTATCCTATCCTCACAAACTATTCCACCTATCCCACAAACTATTCCACCTATCCACAAACTATTCACTCTATCCACAACTATTCATCCCACAAACTATCTCACAAACTATTTCCACCTATCCCCAAACTATTCACAAACTATCCCACAAACTATTCCACCTATCCCACAAACCATTCCACCCTATCCCACAAACTATTCCACTCTATCCACAAACTATTTCCTATCCCACAAACTATCCCACAAACTATTCCACCCTATCCCACAAACTATTCCACCCTATCCCACAAACTATTCCACCCTATTTCACAAACTATTCCACCCTATCCCACAAACTATCCCACAAACTATTCCACCCTATCCCACAAACTATTCCTATCCCACAAACTATTCCACCCTATCCCACAAACTATTCCACCCTATCCCACAAACTATTCCACTATCCACAAACTATTCCTATCCACAAACTATTCCACCCTATCCCACAAACTATTCCCCTATCCACAAACTATTCACCTATCCTGAACTATTCCACCTATCCCACAAACTATCCCAGCTATTCCACAAACTATTCCACCTATCCCACAAGCTATTTCACCCACGGACTATCCACAAACTATCCCACAAACTATTCCACCCTATCCCACAGACTATTCCCTATCCCACAAACTATTCCACTATCCTATCCCCACAAACTATTCTCCCACCTGAGCTATCCCACAGACTATTCCACCTAAAGCTATTCCACAGACTATCCCACAAACTATTCCACCTATCCACAAAACTATTCCACCCTATCCCACAGCTATCAAACTATTCCACACAAAGACTATCCCACAAACTATTCCACCCTATCCCACAAACTATTCCACCTATCCCACAGACTATACTATTCCACCCTATCCCACAAACTATTCACCCTATCCCACAAACTATTCCACCCTATCCACAGATTCCACAAACCCTATCCCACAAACTATTCCACCTATCCCACAAACTATTCCCCCTATCTCACAAACTATTCCACCCTATCCCACAAACTATTCCACCTATCCCACAAACTATCCACCTATCCACAAACTATTCCACAAACTATCCCACAAACTATTCCACCCTATCCCACAAACTATTCCACCATCCCACAAACTATTTCACACTATCCCACAACTATTCCACCCTATCCCACAAACTATTCCACTATCCCACAAACTATTCCACCTATCCCACAAACTATTCCACTATCTATCCCACAAACTATTCCACCCTATCCCACAAACTATTCCACCTATCCCACAAACTATTCCACCTATCCCACAAACTATTCTTTCCATCCCTCCCACAAACTATTCTATCCCACAAACTATTCCACTCTATCCCACAAACTATTCCACACTATCCCACAAACTATTCCACCCTATCCCACAAACTATTCCACCTATCCACAAACTATTCCACCTGAGCTATTTCACAAACTATTCCACTATCCACAAACTATTCCACCCCTATCCCACAAACTATTCACCCTATCCCCCACAAACTATTCCCACCCTATCCCACAAACTATTCCACCCTGCTATTTCCATCTATCCCACAAACTATTCCACCCTATCCCAAACTATTCACCCTATCTCACAAACTATTCCACTCTATCCCACAAACTATTTCACTCTATCCACAAACTATTCCACTATTTTCTATCCCTACAAACTATTCCACCCTATCCCACAAACTATTCCACCCTATCCCACAAACTATTCCACCCTATCCCACTAAAGCTATTCCACCTATCCCACAAACTCACAAGCTATTCCACCTATCCCACAAACTATTCCACCCTATCCCACAAACTATTCCACCCTATCCCACAAACTATTCCACTCTATCCCACAAGCTATTCCACCCTATCCCACAGACTATCCCACAAACTATTCCACTCTATCCCACACACTATTCCACAAACTATTCCACAAACTATTCCACAAACTATCCCACAAACTATCCCACAAACTATTCCACCCTATCCCACAGACTATCCCACAAACTATCCCACAGGCTATCCCACAAACTATCCCACAGGCTATCCCACAAACTATTCCACCCTATCCCACAAACTATTCCACCCTATCCCACAAACTATTCCACCCTATCCCACAAACTATTCCACCCTATCCCACAAACTATTCCACCCTATCCCACAGACTATCCCACAAACTATCCCACAAAGTATTCCACTCTATCCCACAAACTATTCCACCCTATCCCACAGACTATCCCACAAACTATTCCACTCTATCCCACAGACTATTCCACAAACTATCCCACAAACTATCCCACAAACTATCCGACAGTTTATCCCACAAACTGTTCCACCCTATCCCACAGACTATCCCACAAACTATCCCACAGGCTATCCCACAAACTATCCCACAGGCTATCCCACAAAGTATTCCACCCTATCCCACAAACTATTCCACCCTATCCCACAAACTATTCCACCCTATCCCACAAAGTATTCCACCCTATCCCACAAACTATTCCACCCTATCCCAAAAACTATTCCACCCTATCCCACAAACTATTCCACCCTATCCCACTAAACCCTATTCCACAAACTATCCCACAAACTATTCCACCCTATCCCACTATTCCACCCTATCCCACAAACTATTCCACCTATCCCACAAACTATTCCACCTATCCACAAACTATTCCACCTATCCACAAACTATTCCACTATTTATCCCACAAACTATTCCACTCTATCCCACAAACTATTCCACCCTATCCCACAAACTATTCCACCCTATCCCACAAACTATTCCACCCTATTTCACAAACTATTCCACCCTATCCCACAAACTATTCCACCCTATCCCTCAAACTATTCCACTCTATCCCACAAACTATTCCACCCTATCCCACAGACTATCCCACAAACTATCCCACAAAGTATTCCACCCTATCCCACAAACTATTCCACCCTATCCCACAGACTATCCCACAAACTATTCCACCCTATCCATCCCAAATTATCCCACAAACTATTCCACCCTATCCACAAACTATTCCACCCTATCCACAAACTATTCCCCTATCCCTAGCTATTCTATCCCACAAACTATTCCACCTATCCCACAAACTATTCCATTCCTCTATCCTGACAAACTATCCCACAACTATCCCACAAATCTATTCCACTCTATCCCACAAACTATTCCCTACAAACAAACTATTCCACCCTATCCCACAAACTATTCACTATCCCACAAACTATTCCACAGGCTATCCCACAAACTATTCCACTCTATCCCACAAACTATTCCACCACTTTCTATCCCACAAACTATTCCACCCTATCTCACAAACTATTCCACCTATCCACAAACTATTCCAAAACTGTTCACACTATCCACAAACTATTCCACCTATCCCACAAGCTATTCCACACTATCCCACAAACTATTCCACTCTATCCACAAACTATTCCACTGAGCTATCCCATCCAAGCTATTCCAACCTATCTCACAAACTATTCCACCCTATCCCACAAACTATTCCACCCTATCCCACAAACTATTCACACCTATCCACAAACTATTCCACTCCTGGAGCTATCCCTACAAATTATTCCCCTATCCACAAACTATTCCACCCTATCCCACAGACTATCCCACTAAACTATCCCACAGAGCTAACTATCCCTATCCCAAACTATTCCACCCTATCCCACAACTATCCACAAACTATTCCACCTATCCACAAACTATTCCACCCTATCCACAAACTATTTCACCCTATCCCACAAACTATTCCACCTATCCACAAACTATTCCATCCTGAGCTATTTCACCTATCCACAAACTATTCCACTCTATCCCACAAACTATTCCACTCTATCCCACAAACTATTCCACCTATCCCACAAACTATTCCACCCTATCCCACAAACTATTCCACCCTATCTCACAAACTATTCCACCCCATCCCACAAACTATTCCACACTATCCCACAAGTTCATTCACTATCCAAACTATTCCACCTATCCCACAAACTATTCACACTCTATCCCACAAACTATTCCACCTATCTCACAAACTATTCCACCCTATCTCACAAACTATCCCACAAATTATTCCACACTATCCCACAAACTATTCCACTCTATCCCACAAACTATTCCACTCTATCCCACAAATTATTCCAACCTATCTCACAAACTATTCCACCCTATCCCACAAACTATTCCACTCTATCCCACAAACTATTCCACCCTATCTCACAAACTATTCCACTCTATCCCACAAACTATTCCACTCTATCCCACAAA
Source organism: Chiridota heheva (assembly GCA_020152595.1). Classification (NCBI taxonomy): domain Eukaryota; kingdom Metazoa; phylum Echinodermata; class Holothuroidea; order Apodida; family Chiridotidae; genus Chiridota; species Chiridota heheva. The sequence goes on from JAIGNY010002050.1 coordinate 1,820,574, forward strand.
CTATTCACCCTTTCCACAACTATTCCCACCTAACTATTCCACCTATCCCACAAACTATTCCACTGAGCTATTCCCACAAACTATTCCACCCTATCCAAACTATTCACCCTATCCACAGGCTATTCACCTATCCACAAACTATTCCACCTATCCTGACTATTCCACAAACTATTCCACCTATCCCACAAACTATTCCTCTATCCCACAGAGTATTGTCCACTATTCCAACCTGTTCCACAAATTCCTATCCCACAAGCTATTCCACCTTCCACAAACTATTCCACCTATTCCACAAACTATTCCACCTATCCCACAACTATCCCACAAACCCTATCCCACAAACTATTCCACCCTATCCCACAAACTATTTCACCCTATCCCACAGACTATCCCACAAACTATTCCACCCTATCCCACAAACTATCCCACAGACTATTCCACAAACTATCCCACAGACTATCCCACAAACTATCCACACAGACTATCCCCCAAGCTATCCACAGACTATTCCATCACTGGACTATCCCACAAACTATTCCACCATATCCCACAAACTATTCCACCCTATCCCACAAACTACCCCACAAACTATTCCACCCTATCCCACAAACTATTCCACCCTATCCCACAGACTATCCCACAAACTATTCCACCTTATCCCACAAACTATCCCACAAAGTATTCCACCCTATCCCACAAACTATTCCATTTTATCTCACAAACTATTCCACTCTATCCCACAAACTATTCCACTCTATCCCACAAACTATTCCACCCTATCCCACAAACTATTCCACTCTATCCCACAAACTATACCACCCTATCCCACAAACTATTCCACCCTATCCCACAAACTATTCCACCCTATCTCACAAACTATTCCACCCCATCCCACAAACTATTCCACCCCATCCCACAAACTATTTCACCCTATCCCACAAACTATTCCACCCTATCCCACAAACTATTCCACCCTATCTCACAAACTATTCCACCCTATCCCACAAACTATTCCACCCCATCCCACAAACTATTCCACACTATCCCACAAACTATTCCACCCTATCCTACAAAGTATTCCACCCTATCCCACAAACTATTCCACAAACTATCCCACAAAGTATTCCACCCTATCCCACAGACTATCCCACAAACTATCCCACAGACTATCCCACAAACTATTCCACCCTATCCCACAGACTATCCCACAGACTCCCACAAACTATTCCTTCCTATTTCACAAACTATCCCACAAAGTATTCCACCCTATCCCACAAACTATTCCACCCTATCCCACAGACTATCCCACAAAGTATTCCACCCTATCCCACAAACTATTCAACCCTATCCCACAAACTATTCAACCCTATCCCACAAACTATTCCACCCTATTCCACCCTATCCCACAAACTATTCCACCCTATCCCACAGACTCCCACAAACTATTCCACCCTATCCCACAAAGTATTCCACCCTATCCCACAAAGTATTCCACCCTATTGCACAGACTATCCCACAAAGTATTCCACCCTATCCCACAAACTATTCCACCCTATCCCACAAACTATCCCACAAAGTATTCCACCCTATCCCACAAACTATTCCACTCTATCCCACAAACTCCCGACGTGCCCAAGCACCATGGCCGACGTGCCCATTGCAACCACCCCGGCCGACGTGCCCAACCACCCCGGCCGACGTGCCCAACCACCCCGGCCGACGTGCCCAACCACCCCGGCCGACGTGCCCAACCACCCCGGCCGACGTGCCCAACCACCCCGGCCGACGTGCCCAACCACCCCGCCGACGTGCTAACCACCCCGTCCGACGTGCCCAACCACCCCGTCCGACGTGCCCAACCACCCCGGTCCGACGTGCCCAACCACCCCGGCCGACGTGCCCAACCACCCCGGCCGACGTGCCCAACCACCCGCCGGCGTGCCCAACCACCCAGGCCGGCGTGCCCAACCACCCCGCCGCGTGCCCAACCACCCAGGCCGGCGTGCCCAACCACCCCGGCCGACTTGCCCAACCACCCCGGCCGACGTGCCCAACCACCCCGGCCGACGTGCCCAACCACCCCGGCCCGTGCCCACCCCCCCGCCGCGTGCCCAACCACCCCGGCCGGCGTGCCCAACCACCCGCCGGCGTGCCCAACCACCCCGGCCGACGTGCCCAACCACCCCCGCCGACGTGCCCAACCACCCCGCCGACGTGCCCAACCACCCCGGCCGACGTGCCCAACCACCCCGGCCGACGTGCCCAACCACCCCGGCCGACGTGCCCAACCACCCCGTCCGACGTGCCCAACCACCCCGTCCGACGTGCCCAACCACCCCGTCCGACGTGCCCAACCACCCCGTCCGACGTGCCCAACCATCCCGTCCGACGTGCCCAACCATCCCACCCTATGTCACACGTGATATCCCACATGACATCTCATCTGATTTCCCACTTTGCATCCCACCCTATGTCACATGTGGCATTCCACCCTATATCCCACATAGCACCTCATCCGATGTCCCACATGGCATCCCACTGTATGTCCATAGACTTCATAAACAATCTCACCCGAGTTATCACAATCCCTGATTGAGCACACTAAGTATCATTTCATTTCAAATACTTTATTCCAGCCAAACAATTACAAATTCAATATATCCATGTACTCAGTGAAATTAGATACATCTTGTAAATTATATACTGATTGATTAAACATAACTGAGAGTAACCTGGTTAAACATATATAAACACAGTGGCTGGTGAGATTTTGCAAAAACTACCTAAAGCTTATGGGTGCAAAAACCCCTTATAATACAATAGCAGAAAACAAGACAATAGATAATCAATTCAGTATGTATATACACCCACCCTTCCCTCGTTCCACCCTACTCAAACTCCACCCTCCCTGAACCCCTCTCCTTCAACACCACCTAAACCTATACCCTTGTCACCTCGCAAAACAAAACCGTTAAGGATTCAAGAAAATGCACAATATGGGTGCGTAATACATTGGTTAGAATAAACTTATATAGCCTACTTGGGTCAGAGAATAGGAATTTTTACCGGAGACGACAATGATTACTACTGAAATTATGAAAGTCTGTCAGTTCATATAACTTATGCAAATGAACTGTTGAATAAGAAAATAAGGCGGAGTCAGATGATCATGTCTGATATAGCCCTTGGTGCATACCACATGGTATATATTCCATTCTATGACTCCCATCCATGTCCCACATGGCATTCCTTCCTACAGTATGTCCATAGGCAGTCACATCCTGTCCCACTCCCTGACTGAGCATACCAAGTACAAAAATCGTATCAGTTAATTTACTGCAGCAACTTTATGCAAATGAACGGAATGATAGAGGCAGAGTTTAATAATCATGCCTGATACACTTGGTGCACAAATATTTTGAAAGAATTTTAAACCTTAAGTGTTATTTAAGGATCTCTGAAAAATATTGGAAAAGTACATCTGATAGTTATCTTCTAAGAAAATATCAAATGGTTTTCAGACTTTTAAAGGAAAATTAGTCTTCAACCTGTCTTAGGTTCTCTGAGAAACTTGAACATTTTAAAGGAAAATCCAGCCTTGGAAGAATATCTAAAGAAACTAACACTTTCTGAGGAATTCTGAAGAAACTAACATTTTCTGAGGAATTCTACAAAAACCTGACATTTTTTGAGGAAATCTGAGGAAAAACTTTGGACAGACAGACGGACGAAATCGCCATTACATAGGTTCACATTATGCTTTGCATGCTCAACAAAAATTCAATTTAAATTTTGCATATTGCAATTCTTACAAATTGAATCATAATTTGAAAATGTCAGCCCAACAGGGCCAAGATTCCCTAAAAGGATTTAACATTCCCGGTTGGGAAGTAAAATTATTGGAAATTTGGTAAAATTATTGGAAATTTGGGTAAAATGTGGCAACATTTCCTAAATGTTGAAGAAAATTTGTCAAATTATCCGGAAATCTAAAAAACTGCCCGAGCATTAGCGGCACAAATTCCCTAAAAATGGAGCAAACTTTAATTAAAAATTTCAGATAATTAAAGAGCATTTCCTGAAATTGAAAAAAAAACAGAAAATGAAGAAAATTTCCCAAATGTACAGAAAATTTTCTGAAAATGATAGAAAATTAATTGGTATTTCCTAAAAATTTGAGATTTCCAATTGATATAGATAGCAACTTCAACATTGATAGAAACTTCATTTACCAGTGTAATTTTTCCGCTTGTAACTGGGTAATTTTGGGAGTCTTGACCCACCCATGAGAGGGGACCCCTCTTACGTCCCTGATGCTGATCCAACCTTTGCTAAGATATCAGCTACTTTAGGACAATGACTATCTGTCGTTGAAGACCTTTTAAACAACATCTGGTGCCATGGACAAGTGTACTCGTAAACATTCAATGTCGACGTCATTTCCGTAAAGTTGCCGTATTTGTGGTGGGATAGTTACATTGGCTGCAGTGTAATAATCAGATGGTATCTAACATCTTCAAGATCGTTTTAAGATCTCTTGGTTAAAGCGGCGATCCAATTCGGGAAGAAGTAGATCCAAAGCATGGCTGTATTGCTGCCTGGTAAGGTATTCTTTTACAGAATAAACTTGAAGTGATTTCTGCATCAATTAGATCCGATTGTTTTCTCACGAAAGCTCTTGATTTGTGTAATGTATGTTTGTGGGTCTATGGTCATTTGAATGAGAATGAATTAATTTGTTCCAGTAATTTGATTTTCTTATCAAAAACAACATCATATGTCTAAATGATTAATTTTTAAGTTCAAATTTGGGGGGCCAAATACCCACTTCCAAAAAGTGGAGGTCTCAACACTTCACCTCCCCCACTCCCCCACTTCCAGTGCCTATGTCTCACATGCCAACCCACTCTGTCGTATTTACAATCCCACTGCCTTACATATGACATCACAACCTCGTACCAATTCCTCCATCTACCAATCACCATGTCATCCGATCACATCCCCTAAAAATATACTTGACTAGATAAAGCTCTTATACAAAATCAAGTCTTTTTCGTTTCTTCTCTATTTCAATCACTTTTAATTTTCAATTCTTTTCATGCCCAAGACACTTCATTTCAAATTCTTTTGAGGCAAAGGGCTTTTTCCTTTCATGTAAGACAAATATTTTAATTGCTATTCATGTCAAGAAGGTCATAATAAACTTCTTAAAAAACTTTAACCAAACAAAGAAACTCATCCAAGACACTTCATTTATAGATCTTTTGAGGTGAGGGGTTTTTTGTTTGACTTTTCTTTCATGCAAGACAAATATCTTAATTGCTTATCATGTTGGCACACCGACCTAAATACCACGGGTAGTAGAATAATTCACACTATTCTTTAAATGGTCGAGTAGAAGTAGATCCAAAGTATGGCTGCTCATTCATAAATCTTCTGAGGCGGGGGCTCTTTTGTTTGACTTTTCTTTCATGCAAGACAAATATTTTATTTGCTAATCATGTTGGCACACCGACCCAAACACCACGGATAGTAGTATAACTCTCACCATTCCTCAAATGGTCACTTTAAAAATGCATGGGGCTTTATGAATCCATGTGGGCTGATAATGTCATCATAGATGAACAAATTGGTCAGCGTTATTTTCCAAGGGAACATGATAATACAAATTTTGTTATTGTCACTGTTGACCCCACTTAAATGTGAAGCAACCATAATTTTTCTGGAAAAATGGAAAACATTAAATCTTCAACAATTTGTCAATGGATCTGTCATCGGAGAAAACAAAATAGACCCCCTCCTATTACCTTATATAGATCAATTGTATCCCCATGGTGTGTGTTAACCACCATGGATAACTAACCTCCCCAAGGTGTGTGTTAATAACTAACCTCCCCAAGGTGTGTGTTAATAACTAACCTCCCCAAGGTGTGTGTTAATTTGGTATTCTTTCTGTAACAGAAGAAAAGGGCGCAAAGAGATTCCATTTTTTCTGACATTTGTCAAATGCCTCAACATCCGACTTGATAAGAATACTGGCCTCACAGGTCAACTCAAATGATAGAAGGAATGATTTTTGATTGTGGTACGAAAAGATGGAAACCACAACATTCTGACCTCTTTGAGTGCATAAGGGATCAGAGCAAGGTAATACCATACTGATATGCTTTATCATTGGCTGCACTGTTGACAATGATCCCTTGTAACTAAAGCATGTTTGGCTGCACTGTTGACAATGATCCCTTGTAACTAAAGCATGTTTGGCTGCACTGTTGACAATGATCCCTTGTAACTAGAGCATGTTTGGCTGCACTGTTGACAATGATCCCTTGTAACTAGAGCATGTTTGGCTGCACTGTTGACAATGATCCCTTGTAACTAGAGCATGTTTGGCTGCACTGTTGACAATGATCCCTTGTAACTAAAGCATGTTTGGCTGCACTGTTGACAATGATCCCTTGTAACTAAAGCATGTTTGGCTGCACTGTTTTGACAATGATCCCTTGTAACTAGAGCATGTTTGGCTGCACTGTTGACAATGATCCATGTTTGTAACTAGAGCATGTTTGGCTGCACTGTTGACAATGATCCCTTGTAACTAAAGCATGTTTGGCTGCACTGTTGACAATGATCCCCTGTAACTAAAGCATGTTTGGCTGCACTGTTGACAATGATCCCTTGTAACTAGAGCATGTTTGGCTGCACTGTTGACAATGATCCCTTGTAACTAGAGCATGTTTGGCTGCACTGTTGACAATGATCCCTTGTAACTAGAGCATGTTTGGCTGCACTGTTGACAATGATCCCTTGTAACTAGAGCATGTTTGGCTGCACTGTTGACAATGATCCCTTGTAACTAGAGCATGTTTGGCTGCACTGTTGACAATGATCCCTTGTAACTAGAGCATGTTTGGCTGCACTGTTGACAATGATCCTTGTAACTAAAGCATGTTTGGCTGCACTGTTGACAATGATCCCTTGTAACTAGAGCATGTTTGGCTGCACTGTTGACAATGATCCCTTGTAACTAGAGCATGTTTGGCTGCACTGTTGACAATGATCCCTTGTAACTAGAGCATGTTTGGCTGTGCACTGTTGACAATGATCCCTTGTAACTAGAGCATGTTTGGCTGCACTGTTGACAATGATCCCTTGTAACTAGAGCATGTTTGGCTGCACTGTTGACAATGATCCCCTGTAACTAAAGCATGTTTGGCTGCACTGTTGACAATGATCCCTTGTAACTAGAGCATGTTTGGCTGCACTGTTGACAATGATCCCTTGTAACTAGAGCATGTTTGGCTGCACTGTTGACAATGATCCCTTGTAACTAGAGCATGTTTGGCTGCACTGTTGACAATGATCCCCTGTAACTAAAGCATGTTTGGCTGCACTGTTGACAATGATCCCTTGTAACTAGAGCATGTTTGGCTGCACTGTTGACAATGATCCTTGTAACTAGAGCATGTTTGGCTGCACTGTTGACAATGATCCCTTGTAACTAAAGCATGTTTGGCTGCACTGTTGACAATGATCCCTTGTAACTAAAGCATGTTTGGCTGCACTGTTGACAATGATCTCTTGTAAGTAGAGCATGTTTGGCTGCACTGTTGACAATGATCCCTTGTAACTAGAGCATGTTTGGCTGCACTGTTGACAATGATCCCTTGTAACTAAAGCATATTTGGCTGCACTGTTGACAATGATCCCTTGTAACTAGAGCATGTTTGGCTGCACTGTTGACAATGATCCCTTGTAACTAGAGCATGTTTGGCTGCACTGTTGACAATGATCCCTTGTAACTAGAGCATGTTTGGCTGCACTGTTGACAATGATCCCTTGTAACTAGAGCATGTTTGGCTGCACTGTTGACAATGATCCCTTGTAACTAAAGCATGTTTGGCTGCACTGTTGACAATGATCCCTTGTAACTAGAGCATGTTTGGCTGCACTGTTGACAATGATCCCTTGTAACTAGAGCATGTTTGGTTGCACTGTTGACAATGATCCCTTGTAACTAACTTAAGCATGTTTGGCTGCACTGTTGACAATGATCCCTTGTAACTAGAGCATGTTTGGCTGCACTGTTGACAATGATCCTTGTAATGAGCATGTTTGGCCACTGTTGACAATGATCCCTTGTAACTAGAGCATGTTTGGTTGCACTGTTGACAATGATCCCTTGTAACTAGAGCATGTTTGGCTGCACTGTTGACAATGATCCCTTGTAACTAGAGCATGTTTGGCTGCACTGTTGACAATGATCCCTTGTAACTAGAGCATGTTTGGCTGTGCACTGTTGACAATGATCCCTTGTAACTAAAGCATGTTTGGCTGCACTGTTGACAATGATCCCTTGTAACTAGAGCATGTTTGGCTGCACTGTTGACAATGATCCCTTGTAACTAGAGCATGTTTGGCTGCACTGTTGACAATGATCCCTTGTAACTAGAGCATGTTTGGCTACTGTTGACAATGATCCTTGTAACTAGAGCATGTTTGGCTGCACTGTTGACAATGATCCCTTGTAACTAGAGCATGTTTGGCTGCACTGTTGACAATGATCCCTTGTAACTAGAGCATGTTTGGCTGCACTGTTGACAATGATCCCTTGTAACTAGAGCATGTTTGGCTGCACTGTTGACAATGATCCCTTGTAACTAGAGCATGTTTGGCTGCACTGTTGACAATGATCCCTTGTAACTAGAGCATGTTTGGCTGCACTGTTGACAATGATCCCTTGTAACTAGAGCATGTTTGGCTGCACTGTTGACAATGATCCCTTGTAACTAGAGCATGTTTGGCTGCACTGTTGACAATGATCCCTTGTAACTAAAGCATGTTTGGCTGCACTGTTGACAATGATCCCCTGTAACTAGAGCATGTTTCACACAATGTGGACAAGTTTGGTTAAAGTACGGAAATTGATGAAATTCATACCCAAGGGATGTTTTCTTTGCTCTATGTGCACTATAGCATAAAGTTTGGATGCGCATGTTCGGTATGTTGCATGCATGTAAAGCACTCAGTAAAGTCAATTAATATGCAAAGACTGCCCCTCACTGTAACCAGTTTGATGTCTTTGTGGGTCCCAACTTCCAGAAATTTACTGTATGAGTCACTTTGATTGTTTCTGCTACTAGCCCAACTAAATAAAAGAGACAAATTGTTTTCAAATATTTTTCCAGCTGTATCTATTATATTTTCTCTCAAATTCTGAAGTTTTTAAATCATTTCACATAACACGATCATTAGTACAGCCTTAATTTTTTTAGCTCTACAAGTACAGTAATAAATAAATAACATTTTAAATTAATTCCTTAAATAGTGAAAAAATAAACTATTGTAACAACTGACTTCTTATATATTTTTGTAATCCCTGTGATTACATACAAATCATGAATAAAAAAATTCAGTTTAGTATCATCTATACTTCTATAAGTCACACACTATAAATGGTAAGATATTCAGATTGGTAGCAAGTTCTTCATAAAATTGCTGTTGCATTGTTGGTAACGCCCAGTCTTTGATATATTTCCTACCTGCTGTATCCAGGCATGTAAAATCTCCTCTTTTAAGTTTACGTGAAATAGTCCATTTTTTCTCGTCTGTACAGAAGTATAAGAAGTTTCACAATTCTTGCTTGTTTGAATGATTTATACAGCTATTTCCTTCTTTTTTCACTGGTCACTCACTCACATAAACCTTATACTGATAATGTACCATACACAGATAATACACTATGCTGGGAAATACCATAGGATGGTCATAGTTTTGATTCTGTGGATCTCGCAACAAATCCCTGATTTTATTTTTTAAATGATATTAATTGTTTTCAGTGGCTTCTATACATTTAAATCGATGAAAAAATGTATGTAATCTATTAAAACACTGTGACCACATCCAAAATCACCACTCGTCAGAAAGCCTGACTATATACTTTATTTTTCATTTAAAGGATTAGATCAATGGTCAGATGTTCACTGAAAAGTTGAATCACTTTTTTAAATGGTATGTTTGACATTAAATTGTTACATGAAATTTATGTTAGATAGAAATCCACAGTTGAGATATTTCAAACTGTATGGTAACAAAGTCTCTTGAGGTATATGGACGTGAAACAACAACAAAAGCTCCATTGCTTTAAAATACATTAAAAAACATGGGAGAAGCAAAATAATTTATAAAATTTGGTTAAAAGTTGACCATTTTATAGCATTTTAAACCCCACATGACGGACATCAGTATACAAATTTGTGGTGTAGAGGGCGAACTATTTTTCTGATGTTAATTCTTTGTTTTTTAAATGTCTTTCGTAATTCTATCAACTGATGCACCAAATTCTGACCAAAATATTGTTAGCATTTACCATAACCCCAAACAAAGTCAAGCAAGAATAGACTTTCCATTATTTTCAGTGACTGACATTTAGGATTTTTTTTACAGAATTACCTAAATATTTTGAGCTGTCCAACCCATGCTATATCACAAAAGAAGCATGAATCAAAAACTGATGAATCAGCCATGAGTCAGAAACTCCAACTGCTTATTTTCAAAATTGAATAAACTGATCTGCAAAGATTTCAATATTTTGTTGACCAATGTAGAAATTGCAACATGTCAAATACATCTTACATTATTACAATCTTTAAACATACCTGAGGGTTTGCAGAATTGTATCCCTCCCCCACTCTAACTACACACTCGTCAATTCTGTGGGGAAGGATATTCATTGCTTTTATGGTTGACACAAACAACAATAAATACCTTTTGTTCTGCATGGAGATATTTCATAGTGTTACAAACAGGTTAAATCAGGAGGAAGCAAGCACATATTAAATGCCCCACACAATGATGACCTACGAACTGCAAACCATTCTAAACAACCAATTATCTAAATCAAATCTATGCTTGTTAATCCTATTTACATAAATTATTATTCAAGTTAATATTTTTGAATGGAAGTCATGATAATCAAATCTGTCAATCAAATAAATCTGTGAATACCTACCTTCAAAAGCAGGAAAAATGACATGAAGAAAACAGGCCATGAATAAAATGTGTCGCAGCATTAATTGGCAGTGTGTTTGTGAACAGATCATAGAGGTTTAATTTGGCTTACACTCCAAATGAATACCTTCTCTTTTTGCCACAATCTTTAAAATATTTCTTGGAGAATATCTTTTACAAGGACCACCCTGGCCAATTTTTAAACGATTTTTATCATTTCTAAAAGCTGCTCTTAAATGCCCAAATATTTGTGATGAATAGTAAACTTTTACCACTTTTTTCCTGTCAATATTTTCTTAAAAATCCTCAATCTTAAGTCCTTCAGTAAGAATATCAAATCACAGGTATCAGTTCTTAATAACTTTTCACAATTTCAAACACAAATTGAGTAGCCTCAATGACTAAACATCAACGCTACTTTTGGAGTAGCGACGACCTCGTAGCTGTAAGCCAATCACCATTCTTCGAGCAACATCTGAGAAGCATCCGTCAATCTTTGCGTGATTCTTGCTGTAGATATTCAAGAAGATCCCAAGCAAAACAATCAATCCGGACCAAACATATCTGAAAAAAAGGAAAAGAATGACTTGGTAATCAGCAATGCACCTGTGGTTGCATGGTTGGTGGGGGTGGGTAGGGGTGTGGGGGTAGCCTAACTCCTGTAGAATTGGTCTTACACACTTTATAAGCTAAAAAGTTGGTCATATGATAAAACTCCATCATCTAAATAGACTAGCAACAGCTAGGGGTTATAATGTTTGCAAAGTCATAGAAGCCATGCTAACAACAGAGAGGTCTAAAAATTGGTCATTTTATATCCCCTTGAGTTTTCATGAAAATTCTCAGTCATTCAAGTGAATGTTCTCTGTATTAAATTCCACTCTTTCATGATTGTCAACCACAATAATGTCAAAATGACAGAGGCTCCAACCAAGATTTGTTAATCTCTGCGCTAAAAACTAATCAAACAACTTGAGCAACATGAAAAGCTTTGCATGTGATTTGAACACCTGTTCATTTCAAAACTGGAATGCTCTTTCAAATAGCAAATGAGCTTTCCATATGTATGTGTTATATCAGTGTTAAAAGTTAATTGCAGATGACAAAAGATGTGTACCTCTTTCTCTGTAGAGCATTTCTTTGTTGAATAGTAGTATCTAGCTGTCTACTGTATTCACAAATATCTTTGTACTTTCAAATGCTTAATATGTCAAGTAGGGAATGATGAATTGACATACAACTATCACAATTTTTACAATGAACTTTTTTATTGATATAGATTCATTTTTTTGAAGCGCTTTACCAATAATCCGCCCCCCCCCTTCCCCCACACACACATTTCCCCATACCCACTACAAACTAAATTATCTTTGTTCTGCTTTGGAAAGTCATGCAACAGTTTTAAGCAGAACAATTAGATTTCACTTTTAAAAGAATTACATTGAGAGGGTCATTTGAGCACTGTCAATTTGACCTCCATACTCTAGTCACACACTTCCTTACACTAAACTATTACCCAATATATATTTTTTCAAAATATTTGAACAAATTTTCATCACTTTCAAATATATCTTCTTTAAATATACTTACTGTATTGTAAAAGGTTTTGAAAAGAAGAGAAATGAAACCACTATGCTGATGGCCTTCCTGCCAGTTGTCACTAAAGATAAGAAGAGGGCGTTATGTCACATGGTAATACTCATGAAACAAGCAGCAACGCTAAACAATACATTATAGCAAAAGGTGATCTAAGTATACCCCACTAAGCGTAGCTGGGATATTTACGAGAGTTATACCTTCCATACTATAAATAAGCAATCTGATCCATGACCTGATTCTAATGCGCTTCTAACCGACCTTAAAAACGTAGTAACCAGCCCAGCCCTGACCTCCATAATACCTCTAATATTCCTCACTTAACATTCCACCGAGGCCTGAATGAGAGGGCGGGCCGGGATGCATGGAAGGTAAGTAAAATTATCATAAATATCCCTGCTACGCTTAGCGGGGTAAATTTACTTTAAGTTATACCTTACCTTCCATGCTATAATTATGCAATGAAATTGCAACAGAGGATCGGAAGGAAGGGAGTTCAGGTCGAAGCCCAATTTTGTATAGGCCGGTCCTAATACTCGCACTGGTCCTAATCTATTTGAGAAACTAGATACCTAATCCTCTAAAGGACGGAAAAAACCCAAAACTGGAATTACTATCACACAGTAAACCACTCCTAATCATAACAAAGAAATATGAGAAAACCTGTTAGTAATAATCGAGGTATGACATCGACAGTACATAGATTAGTCATCCAGGAACAGTGCAAACAGAAACTGTTAGTGAATAAAGACAAACTGTGAACAACACCCAATATGTCATGGTGAAAACTTACAAGGTTCGCCAGAGGACCGAAGTGGGTTAGTTAAACATAAAGGAAACAAAACCTTCCGTAAAGCTAAACTAAACAGAAACCCCGAACAACAGCAGAATTTTATTAGAAAGAACTAAACGAAACAAAAAGTGTCTCAGTCTGTCAAAATTTTGTTAGTAAAACAACAAACAAACAATTGCTTAAACAACGGCGAATTTTCGCTAGTAAAAGTAAAGAAAAATAAAAGATGCCTGAAGTGTGGCAAAAAGTATCTGGTAGTAAAATAAACAAAACAAAACAGCAGCCGAAATTCGTTAGTAAATGACTTCGACTTTAAAGAAATAACGGAAGAATCGTAACTGAAAAGAGAACGTGAATAAGAAAATCAAGAATATTCACCTCAAGAAAGGGATGGTCCTGTTCTTGAAAGACAGCCCTTGCAACTCCACCTTGGTAGTCTGGTATTTCCTTCAGATATGTGAAGACGAACGTGGCTAGTGTTTTCCATACGGCAGCGCGAAGAATCTCGCTGAGGGGAACCCCACCAAAAAGTGCAATTAAAGTAGCTATGCCTCGTACCTGATGTGCCTAAGCCGGTTGTTCTGTGAACAGCGCGGATCTATTGTATGTGATTGCCTGAACAATCCATTGCGAAATCGCATCGCGCGAAACGGCACATTGCAGGTTTTGTAAGGATTGCATACGTTTGATATAATGTTTGAGACACCGAAAAGGACACCAGGCTTTGTCCTCGGATGTGTCAGAAAACGTGGAGAGCAACAGAAGGATTATCGGTTCCAGTAGAAACTCTAAAGTTTGATTCTTGGCCAAGAAAGCTGAATTGAGCACGAGTCGAACGCCCCAGATTCGAGGTGAATACGGCCTTCTTTGAGCGAAAGCACGTGAGCGGCACCTATGCGTCCAGCAGAGGTTGCTAAAAGTAAAAAAAAACGTTTTGATTGTCAGTTCCTCAAACAGACACTCAGAAAGTGGCTCGAATGGAGCCCATGCTAGTGTCTCGAGAACCACCTGCATGTCCCATGGGGGAGCCAGGTTCCGAACTGGAGGTCTTTGTAAGAACATTCCTTTAAGTAATCCTTTAAGAGGTCACTTGTCTGTGACAGTCGACCCATCTGGAAAGCCCCGGTGGATAGCTGCTATGGCTGTCCGAAACCCCTTGACTGTATTAATGGATTTATTCAGTTAAACAGACTCAACAAGAAGGCTGCTACGTCACCAAAAGGTGCCATATGCGGAGAAACCAATCTATTGTAGCACTAGTCTTGGAACATCCCGAGTCTGGAAGAATACATCCCCAAATAGTGGGGCGGATATGTGACTGAGGTGTGCACTTCTGGATAGAAGCGTGAAAATTTGCACAAAGGGGTTTTTGAGTATGCTGATTTCAAAAATTGCGGGAACCACGATGTCACTCCAACCCTTCCCGCCAAAAAATTCAAATTTCAAAATGGCCACCACAAACACGTTTTTGCCCATAAATCAGCTGTTAGTGCCCCGATTGCCATGATCTTGGTGTCTATACCTATGTTCTTGAGGTCAAGAAATCCAATAAAACCCATGCGAAACATCATAAGATCCATCTTCTTGCCAAAAAATTGAAAATTCAATTCAAAATGGCTGCCACAAACCTATATGAGAATCTCATGAGAAAAGGAAAGTTCTCATGAGAAAAGCTCTCATGAGAGCATGAAAAACAATTATGAGAATCAGGACAAACAATTTTGCATGAGAACATGAGAATTATTTACCTGCTTACAGGTGTCTCTACCCAAGACATCTGCAATTATCTCTCTCTTACCATTATTTCGAGATCAAGCGCATTCACCCGCTATGGTCAAGCATGGGATGAATATCATCAAACAGATCACGGTTCGTGTCAACCCAGGCCAGATACCACTGCTCACTGTCGATCAGCCATTATATGCAATTGCAAATGGAATTCAGTGGAAATGGCCAGAAGAGTATGGTGAAAGACATTACGTTGTACTGATGGGGGGTCTCCATATAGAAATGGCCATGTTGAAAGTAATTGGCGACTGGCTTGATGGTAGTGGTTGGACCTATGTTATGACTTCGGCCAATGTTACAACTGAGGGACGTGCAGCTGGTCTGCAGAAAGGTTCACACACATCCAGAGGTCAGTGGGCACATCAAGTAACCGCAGCGGCTCTGTACATTCTCCTTCACAGGTCATATGCTGAGTATCAAATCAACACATCAGATGATGAACAAATACACTATGATGAGTGGTGTAAACAGATGGCCTCAAAGCATCCTCAGCTCGATTACTGGTACAAAGTCTGGCAGTTGGAACTTCTCTTCCTACAGTTCCTTAGATCACAGCGTGAGCAAAGATATGTTGCCTACGTGCAGTCACTTGGAAAGATTATTCCATGGATGTTCGCTCTTGACCACTACCACTATGCTCGCTGGATGACCGTTCATGTGAGAGACCTACAATCCCTTGAGATTAACTGCCCTACCACTGCAGAGTTCCTCAAAGGCAACTTTGTGACACAGAAAACTATGCACAAATTCTCAGCACTAGCCCATGATCAAGTTCATGAACAGCTGAATGCAATGGTGAAGGGAGATGGAGGCATAATAGGTATCACTGAAAATGAAGCAGCACTAGCAAGGTGGATGGTGGCAGGTCCAGAAACAGCTAGACTTTTAATGGAGTATGATGACAAACATGCTAGGGGAAAGAAGGACACAGAATGCCACCATAAACAAATACCAAGTGTACAGAAGACTTTCTTATCTCACGTCAAGAGTGTCACTGATGTAATGGATGAACTTGGCAACCCCTTTGCTGATACAAGCACAGACCTCTACGCACTTGACACCAAAGTGATAATGTCTGATAGTGTGGTAAATGCTATAAGGTCCGCAGAAGACATAGGCAAAACACAGTACAATAAATTTGTTGCCGAGCGTATCAATTGCTCAATCACTGCATTCAAAGACACCATACATAAGAACAATCTGCCTTTATTAAATTCTAGTTCACGAAAGAAACCTGCAAGTCCGCTTCCAAGATTTCCAACCTGCATAGTGATGTTTGTCTCTTTTCACGGATGTATATATCGTGTCAAGCTAGAGAAAGCGATATGGATGCCTTCTTCAGCCATGAAAATCATGCCTGGCCTCCATCATTGGCATCAAATGGTATTATGCATCAAACATGCAAATCTGACTTGATGGGATGCCTGGAGACAATGGTACCACAACCAGAATCTGTTCCAAAAGTTGACGTCAAAATTGTTGACGGTGCTGCCCTTGTGCACAACTGGTGTTCTTGCCTTACATAGAACACATGTTACAAGACGTTGTTCGTGTAGATGTTGTCTGGGATGTCTACAGGGAGGACAGCCTAAAGACACAAACACGACAGAGCCGTGGATCTGGTAATCATCTCCGGGTGGACAACAACACCAATATTCCTGTTAACTGGAAGAACTTCCTTCGCTGTGATGCAAACAAAGACAGCCTGTTCCGATTTCTAGCCAATGCAATACAAGAGTTTCAACCTCCCCCAGAGAAGCAAGTGATCTTCACACATGGCCAGAATGTTGTATCATCTCCCATGACTGACCTTTCAAGCTTGTCCTGCACTCACAAAGAAGCGGACACACGACTTCTTTTTCATGCTTCCCATGCGTTCCATCATGGATTTACCAAGCTGATGATACACGCAACAGATACTGATGTGGTGGTAATTGCGCTTGCAGTGTCCAGCGTTTTACAGGACTGTGAAATATGGATAGCATTTGGTCATGGTGGTAGACTACGTTACATCCCATGCCACCTAATTGCAGCGGAATTAGGCAATGACGCATCATGGGGTTTACTATTCTTGCACGCAATATCAGGATGTGATACTGTCTCTGCCTTTCATGGAATTGGAAAGAGAACCGCTTGGGCTGTTTGGTGCAGCATGCCTCATCTCAAACCAATTTTTGCTCGGTTATCCCATGCTCCATGCCAGGTTTCCCCCAGCGACTTGGAGCAAATAAAGAGATATGTTGTTCTCGTGTATCAGCGAACATCATCACTCAACCATGTGAATGAAGCTAGGAAGCACTTGTTCACTTAAAACCGTAAGATGGTAAACATTCCTCCAACGCTACATGCCCTGGAACAGCATGTGAAAAGGGCTGTTTATTAGGCAGGGCACAACTGGGGACAGTCACTTATAGGAGACCCTGAAGTTCCATCGCCAGATTTATGGGGCTGGGAGAGAGTAAGAGGTGATTCCTCATGGACTCCATGCTGGACCACTCTTCCAGAGGCAGCCAAAGCTTGTCTGCAACTGCTGAAATGTGGATGCAAAAAGTCTTGTACAAAAAGATGCAAGTGTGTCTGCGCAAATCTCAAGTGTACACAGTTGTGCTTCTGTTCCGGACAGTGTAGCAGAGAATAAAGCAAATCTGAACATATGAGATACTGACAGCGATCATGTAATCATTTTTAACATAATGTATGACACACTATTTGACTGCTTCACCTGAAAAAGGTATACCATGCTCAATTGTGATATACTTTGATCTGACAAATAAATGCTATTATATGGAATTGTTTTCAACTTTTCACCATAATATTTCGTATGTATTCTACCGACTTGGTATAGATAGTAAGATCACGGTGATTGGGGCAGGTTTTTTGGTCAAAAACTTGTTTTGTGAGAGCATTTTGATTGTATCTGTTTTACTATTCACAATATAATGTACGTCATGATATTTCATGTTTTCTATTGGGTTCCTTGACATAAAACAGGTATAGATACCAATAAATGATGGCTGGATAGCCATTTTTTGGCCAACAATGGATTTGCGACAGCCATTTTGAATTCTAGGTTTTTCGTGGGAAGATGTTATGATAGTTTACGTGGGTTTTATTGGGTACATTGACCTCAAAAACATATGTCTAGAGACCAAGATTATGGCTATTTGGGCACTTAGATCCGTTTTATGGTAAAAAAGCTTTCTTGTGGTGGCCATTTTGAATTTTGAAATTTTTTGGGGGGAAGATGTATCTCATGATGTTTGGCATATGTTTTATTGGATTTCTTGACCTCAAGAACATAGGTATAGACACCAAGATCATATTAATCGGGGAACCAACATCTGATTTATGGGCAAAAACGTGTTTATGGCGGCCATTTTGAAATTTCGACTTTTGGGCGGGAAGGGTTGGAGTGACATCGTGGTTCCCGCAATTTTTGAAATCAGCATACTCAAAAACCCCTTTGTGCAAATTTTCATGCTTCTATCCAGAAGTGCACACTTTAAGTAAAAATTGTTACATATCCGCCCCACTAAAAGTGGAAGGTCTCTGACTTTAGGCTGCCACTTGGGCAGCATCCTCTGAAAGGCCTTGTGACACAAAAGATTCACGGATAGAAGCCACACAGTCAAATGGAGTGCTCTTGGATTGTGGTGCAATTTGCCGGAGCCCGGGATTCAGACCAAGTCGTCCGTGACCAAGTCTGGGAAGGAACTAGACTGGACTTGGCGAAATTGATAACCCACCCTTAGTCCTGAGCCACTCTTATGACTACGCTTGTGTGTTTTGCAACAGTGGCTGCGTCTACCACGACGATAAACCAGTTGTCTAGATACATAAAGATTCTGATGCCTTGCTTTCGTAGAAAGGCTGCTAGAACCCTGGTAATCCAGGTGAAGACCCTAGGGGTAGTCAATAGCCTGAAGGGTAGCGCCCTGAACGTGTACGTTGCTCCCTCGAACTGGAACGACAAAAACGCCTGTGTTCCTCGTGCATGGGCACATGCAGATAAGCATCTGCGAGGTCGACCTAAGTGGTTCACAGGCCCCTCGTCAACTGAGGGAGAATGGAGTGAAGAGTCTCCATCTTGAACTTTAATGGACAAATGAACACGCTGAGTGGTCTTAGGTTGATGAATAGGCACCACTTGTTCCCCTTCTTGGGGGCCCAGGAAGAACGTAGACATAACAAGGTTCCTGGGTGGGTTCAAGATGAGGGCGATGGCATTTTTTGCCAACACTTCCCCCGATCTCTGTCCTTACCAACCCAGCATGGTTGCCCAGATAAGGCGTGGGGGTGGGGCGAAAGACTCCCCCTTGAGGCAGGATGCTTGTTAACTCTAGACGGTAACCCTGCCGGATGGTTGCCAGCACCCACTCCCACGCCTTGAAGAATTTCCCCAAATGCCCCCCGACCGACCGCCCATCAATGGGGGCGTCAGGGGTGGGTCAAAAGGGTTGCCCCTTGCCCTATCCCCACCCTCGTAAGAAAGAAGCCCTCGCTCTGCATGCAGAGGGGAAGGAGCGTCGACCGCTCTACCACATTCACTCTGCCGGTCCACGGAGTGGACTCCTGGCAAGAGGAAGGAGCTGTGTTGGGCTTCGCCATCGTTCCACGCAAACGAGCCGTCGCCCATCGCTGGGTAGCCGCACCACAACCCCTTACAGAGGCTGGGGCCCTGCAACGTGTGGGAAGAGAAGACAAAAGCTTTGCCCTCGCCAACAACTTCTAAGTCTTTCCTAAGATCATCCTGCCGGCTGGCCTGGTGTGACAGGACATTTTGGAAGTGACCTGGGAAGAGGTCCAGGCCTTCTGTTGGCAGCCATCAAAGGTCTGTCTGAGTGGCTTCAGAGAGTCCAAGGTGGGGAGAACAGTCTCGCGCCTCTCCTTGGCCACCATTGCGGGACTCTGGAAAGTTGGTCGACTGTCGCGTTGAGCATGTCTGAGTGTCGGGCTAGTAAAGGTGTGGTCATTGGGATGACGTCGGCTGGCAGGTGTCTGAGCAGGACCAAGTCTAACCCTCAGTCACCCATACAGCGAGAGCTTGGAACTTAAAGCCCCGTCGTATGGTCCGGTCAACAGCTACGAGGGATTCTTCCCTCCGCTGGACAGCAGGATCAAGAAACTTCTTGGTCCTGGCCACAGAGCTGGACCCGCTGGGATGCTGCTTGCGGGCTGGCGGAGGAGTTGCCATACTCCTTCCGGGATCAAGGGGGTGTTTATGAGCACCTGGTAGGCAGCTGGCTGGACACTAGTGGCCTGATCAACCTCTCTGTTGTAGGCTGTTCAGTCCTTGGTGAGGGTCCTGGCCCAATGCTGTATCCTGGTCACCAGGGAAGCATCTATGGGGAATTGCTTTGCCATTGGCTTAGTTTCCCTTTGAGCATTAGTGAGTAGTCTGCGCCCGTCTCTATGAGAGGAGCCTCTACTACCTCCAGCTTAATTTCGCGTGCTAGGAATTCTAGGAGCAGGGTGATCTGCCATCCCTGCAACAGGGGGTCCGCCCGGGGTGGCGGGAAAAGGACCTCGTCCGGTACCCGATAGGGTACAGGGTCCTATCCAGTGCAACCTGTAACAGTTGGGCAACACTGGGAATGGTTTGAACCCGGGCAGTAGGGAGCAACTCCTGTACTAGAGGAAGGTCCAGTGCCCTGGGAAAATACTGAGTCTCCACAGGGGGGTCCGGATTGTCCACAAGGTCGACATCTTCTCCCAAGGGATAGATGTCGAGGGCATCTTCTTCCGAGACCTTGGGGTCAGGGGGATGCTGTGCCTTAGCAGCGGTAGCTGCAGGGTGGTGAGGTGTGGGAGGCGGCAGCCTCCGCTCCATCGCCTGGGACACCAGTCTCAAGAGTCTGCTTAAGTGTGTCCATAAAGGAGGAGTCCTCTAGAGGACCTCTCCTATGTAGCTTCCTTCGCCTCCGCCTGGGTTCAGGGGAGGAAGAAGAAGGGGAGGAAGAAGAAGAGGAAGAAGAAGAAGAAAGTGAGAATGACTGGTACCGTGGACATCGTTCTCTCTTGTGTGTACTATCCCGTTTCCTGTCCCTTGTCCGGGTCCTGCCTCTCTCAGGAGGGGACAGTACCAGAGGGACAGAAGCTTGGGGAGTGCTAGGCTCTGCCACAGCGTCCGGCGCAAAAGGTGTATGCATGAGCATATGCCTACTCAGCTGCGGGGGCCCATTGTCGGGTGCCCTGCTGAGTGTGGCGGCGGTCTCGCCTCCCTGTCTTAAGGGTGCTGTAGCTTGGACTTGGGTGGCGGTGGCAGCAAAGACGAAGAAGGTCTATCTAACCGTCGCTTCTCTATTCTCTCGGCTGCTCTTAGAAAATGCTGGTCACAGTCGAGTCTATGCTCGGACCACGCGGCTGCATCCCAGTCACTGCAGAGAGTACACAGGTTGGATTCACAGCATAATCTGCGAGTGTAGCACGTGAAATGGATGTCTCCAGAACGTAACTTAACAAAGCGCTTACACGCGACGCATCGCGGGACATCCTGGGTGCGTAAAGCACTGACACTCTGGGACCTGTCCTGTGTCCATGATACTGGTGTAAATTTTTGCGGAACTATGACGTTCAACACAGAAACTTGAAACTGCATAGCTAATGGCTATATCAGCAAGAAGAAATAGCTCTCGTGATGCTATACTTCTTGTAAAGATTGTTTCCTATTCACCTGACCACGTAGCTTCGTAGCTGGTGGGTTTGTATGCGGGTTTATCGTACATTGTACATTAAACCTTTCCAAACTATAGAGCCGTACGAACCCATTCACCAGCGTATGGACCCATTAAAAGCCTAGGAACGGAGCCGTATGGACCCATACGGGGCCGTACTGAGTCGTGCAATGGACCCGTAAAACTTTATTACGGACCCGTATAGACCCATACGGGGCCATCTAACAGACCCGCATGGAGCCGTAGAGCTGTATCACAGACCCGTGCGGGGCTGTGAAAACAAGTCATGGAGCCATACAGAGCCGAATGGACCTGTAGGAGTAATCTAATGGCTTAACTCTGCAAGCTGTAAGATTACTAGGCTGATTAAAATAGTAACAGAAATAACTTACGTACAAAAAACCTCAGCCCACAGACTTACCAACTCAGTAGCATCAAGACGGGGAATAAGTCAATGTAAGTTGACAAAGTAGACTACTGACTCAGACCTCCACGGCTCAGTAGCGTCAAGCCGTGGGTCGTGGCGTAAGTAGAAAACTCTGAGAGACCATAATGATTTATATTTATATCGCCTCTTGGCGTCTGAAAAGTAAAATACATTAAACATATATATATATATATATATATATATATATATATATATATATATATATATATATATATATATATATATATATATCTAAATATATATATATATATATATATATATATATGTATGTATATATATATATATATGTACATATATCTAAATGTATATATTAATATATATATATATATATATATATATATATTTATATGTATATATATATATATATATATATATATATATATATATATATATATTTATATGTATATATATATATATATATATATATATATATATATATATATATATATATATATATATATATATATATATATATATATATATATATATATATATATATATATATATATATATATATATATATATATACATATATATACTTACACCAAAACTCTCCTGTGGAGGTGTACTTACTGTCCTTACGTGGGAAAAACGTGACTGTGGAAGATGTCAAACATAATGAGGCAAGCCACAGCAATTTTGTACACCATAAAATAAACACAATATTATATCTGATAAATTTTAAATCGAGAAAAAAGCATGAAACGTAAAAACTTTCAAAACGCAGGGGTGACGTGGAAAACACGAACCACTGTGAACTTGGTGTCTATGGAGATAAAAAGAACAGTTAATCCTCCTGAAAGGGGGATGCCAGGGAGACCTATACATGGTCCCTCCAGCGCCCCATAAATTGAGCTCATAAATTACAAACTTTGTCTTAATAATAATAATAATAATAATACATTTATATAGCGTCCTTTCTATACAAGCATATTCAAAAACGCTTTACAAAAAAAATAACATGAATACAATACATACTTACTTACTAAAATAAACCATAAACAAATGTGTTTTGATTGATTTCAGAAACACGTGAAGACAATTGATTTTTCTTATTTGAAGTGGGAGATCATTCCACCAAAGTGGGCCGAGTCTGCAGAATGCCCTACCCCCCAGAGTAATACATGAAATATTGGGTACATTAAGCCAGACTGCGGATCTGTTTCTTAGATCATAAGTAGTGTTTGATGAAATTATTAAGTTTTGAAGATATTTTGGGGCCATTTTATGGATACATTTAAAAACAAGAACAAGTATTTTGTATCTTATACGCATTTCAACCGGTAACCAATGTAGTGAATATAACAAGGAGTAATATGGCAATATTTGTTTGATTTAGTTACAACACGTGCCGCAAAAATTCTGTATTTTTTGGACATTTTGAATTAAACAATGTGGCATACCAGCCAAGAGAGAGTTGCAGTAGTCAATGTGTGAATGAACCAAAGAATGAATTAGGGTCTCTGTTGCACTGTTTGTCAACATATTTCTTATTTTATTAATGTTGTATTAAATTTACAAATGCAGACCTGCATTTTTTCATAACGTGCTGCTTTAAGTTTAAGTTGCTATCCAGCCACACTCCTAGATCACGAACACAATGGACAGCATTAACTAAACCACCACCCACTTTGACAGATTTTTGGGTTAATTTATTGAGTTGAGGAGAAAAGTGCCAAACAAAATAACCTCCGTTTTGGCATCATTCATTTTAAGCTTGTTTTGAAGCATCCACCTTCTAACATCCTCTAGGCAGCTTTCCATTTTAGTAATAGCTTCTGATTCAGAAGAAGCGTTTGTGATTTTAAAACTAAGCCACAACCTATGGTCATCAGCATACCCAGAGACATTAGGTGAATGCTTCTTAATTACACTGAAAATGGTTGAGGCATACAATGTAAAAAGTATGGGGCCACAACATGAACCCTGGGGTACTGAAAAATGTATACATTTTTCAGACGAGCATTCTCCATTTACAATAACTTTTTGCCTACGATTTGACAGATAGGATTCAAACCACAGAAGTGCATTATTGTGTACACCGAAATTAGATTTAAGCACCCTAAGCAATATCTCATGATCTACCGTGTCAAAGGCAGCACTAAGATCTAACATGACCACCAATGACACCATTTGCTTATCCATAGCCATTAAGAGATCAGACTTGAATCAGAACAAATCGGTTTCTGTACTGTGGAACACACGATAAGCTGATTGGTACACAGGTAAGAGATTTTGGTCATTCAGGTGCTGATTCAACTGTGCTACAACTGCCTTTTCTGTGATCTTGGAAAGGAATGGAAGGTTGTTAACAGGCCTATAGTTCTTGAAGACCAATGGTAGTCCTTTCTTTTTAGGAGTGGTGTGATGACTGATGTCTTCCATTCTTCTGGAAACATTCCCTCTTGTAATGAGACATTGACAATCTTGCAGATTAGTGGCATTAAGACATCTGTACACTGCTTCACTATGTGAGTTGGTGCTGGATCTAAGATGCAAGTCTTAGGTTTTGCTTTGATATGAGTGTTTTAATATTGTCCTCATTCATTGGTAAAAACGTACAGAGAGGGTTTATGACACTCTCGCAATGAGTGTCTATAGAGTCATACTCTGTAGCTTCCAATTGTTCACGTATTTTGGTGATCTTTTCCACAAAATATGAATTGAAAGAGTTGGCTAATGAATGAGGATTTGCTGAATCTGGTAGTGGATTTGATTTGTTTCTGTTTAAGAGGCCATTGATTATTGAATAAAGTTCTTTCTGATTTGTACCAGCTGCTACTATCTTATCATTATAATAATCTCTTTCAGCTTTATTCAAAAGAAATATGTATTTGTTGCGCATCTGCTTCAACAACATCAGATTTTGTTCAAGATTCTTTCTGTATGATCTCTCAGCTTTCCGCACCTGACGTTTGTGATCTTTCAGTTTTTCTGTAAACCAAGGGAGAGTTGGTCTTACTGTGATTTGTCTTTCCTTTACAGGTGCCACTTCATCAAGTGTTGATCGTAGGGCTGTATTGTAAATATTCACCAATTCATTTACATCATTTGTATCACTCACAATTGATAATTGTCCTACTAATCTGTCACGAAAATCATCTATGTTTATGTTAGCAATACTCCTGTTTTTCTGCATTTTAATTGTGACTGAGTCTTCTCCATATCCAGTCTACATAATATGGCAAAGTGATCTGAAAACAAAAGATGGACCATTGCGGATTGAAGAGAAATGGCATCTGTGTCTCTAGAAAGAAACAAGTCCAGAGTATTTCCTGAAATATGTGTGGCAGAAACGATGTGTTGCGTAAATCCGCATAACTCAATAATATCCAGAAACTTTTTAGTTTCTGGACAGTGTAGTTTGTTCACATGAATGTTAAAATCCCCTGTAATAATCAGTATGGTCGTGCTGATAATCAACGACTCCAGAAAACAACTGAATTCATTTACAAAATCAGATATTGTATGTCTATTTTGGGATGAATATGGTGGGATATATACTACCACCAATTTGACAAGTTGATTTATTGCTTTTATGTCATATTCGGTATATTCAAAGGTTCTTTTCTCTTCACATTGATGTAGTTTAACATTGATATTTTCACGAAAAAGAAGGCCTGTACCCCTCCCTTACGATTTGAAAGCCTTGGTTTGTCCAAAAATAAGAAGCCCCTCTGTTGTAACTGACTTCTTACAGAGTCATCCATGTCTGAGAGCCATGTTTCAGTCACTGCACAAAGATCAACTTTATTTTCTAAAACATAGTCCACAAGCATAAGGGCTTTATTTCTGACAGATTGTGTGTTAATGTGTCCCAGAGTAACAAAGCTCTTATTACACGCAAATGTTTGTGTCCTCTTAATAGGGATTACATTTCTTGTGATGTTTTGTGACAAATGAGATTGTTCGTTCCTTTGACTTTTGGTTTTCACATAGTTTCCAGAACGAACTCCTCTCCGAGTTTTTTTCTTTTTTTGACAATTCTGAAAGTCCATCAGTCTTAACTTTAAGCAAGAAAAATGAAGTCACGAAATTCAATGCACGGTAACGTAAAAGAATAAATAGGCTCTCTTGTACTAACTGTAGCTCCTTGGAGCTGAAAGAAGCCAACTCCCTGCTCACCCTGTGGAGACTACAATCTCCTGCGCATGTGCCAACATCGAAATAAGAAGTTGGCCTAATGCATAGGAGAACCTGTGCTGAAGATATCCTAACATCTTAATACAATGCATAGTATAACGCTAGGCTATCCTCATGGTAGGGCGGGGCCTAGGGTGAAAAACACTCAAACCCAAGGGAAAAGGGTCCTCTAAACAGGCACACTAGGTGCTTTAGGGACTAAAATTCCCGCCTCGAGATTGGGACTCTCTCGAACTAGCCACCAACCTTGTACGGATGGAAGTAAAAACACCCCAACTTAAGTGTAAGTTTAATGGAAAAATCTTGGGAGTTGGATCGAAGAATTCTCGTGTCCCGTGGCTATTTTTTCTTACCTCAAAAAATTCCTAAAGGTACAGAGCAAAGGTGAAACTGTTTAAAAACCTATGCAGTGGAGCTGCAGAAGAAAAAATTGTTAGAAAAAGGGTGTAAAGTTAGCAAAATTTTCAGACCAGTTCCAGCAATGATGTGATAGCAACACGCTGAAAAGAAGTGAGGGTTATTAGAAGTATAATGGAGGTCAGGACTGGGCTGGTTACTACATTTTTAAGGTCGGTTAGAAGTGCATTAGAATCAGGTCATGGACCAGATTGCATATTTATAGCATGGAAGGTAAGGTATAACTTAAAGTAAATAATGTAATTCCAGGTTGGAAGGATTAGTTCAGTGGTCAAGTTTATCTTATATGAAAGAGGACCTTAATAGAAACAAAATGGTGAAGAAAGCATTCAAAAATCTTATTCTGTTTAAGAGATATTCAAGTTCAAAGCTCTGTTTTATCTGTGTAGAAATGATTGGTGTAGTAAGTCTTCTATAGAAGGTTGGTTTCATCCTCACATTCTTAACAACTGTTAATGTAATTTTATAAGAAAATTGATCTAATTTTTTTACTATTTAAATTATTTTTCCTTATGTGTAATTTGGGCGGTAAATTACACTTACCCTTTCTAGATTCTGTTTTATTACTTTCCTGACATATCCAATGCTTTTTAAGCCACAAAATCACAGAAAAAAATATGATAGAATACATAAAGACTTTAGAGGAATCTGAGGATATGACATCACAATTGATTTCTACACAAATAAAACAATCTTTAAACTAAATATCTCCTTGCTTGTTAAAGGATTGCAAAGTTGAACTTGTTCCTTGTATTACAGAAATAGTGAATAATTCTTTGAACACCGGTGTCTTTCCCGATGTTTTTAAAGTAGCACATGCAACTCCTATCTTAAAAATGCCTGGTCTTGATGCTAACAATTTCTATAACTATCATCCAGTCTCCAATCTGTCGTTTCTTTTAAAAGTGCTGCAAAAGTTTGTTTGTTTGTTTGTGTTCCTCAACATTTGTCATCTCATATTCAAACTTACAATTTGGATGAAGTCTTTCAGTCAGCATATAGGAGAGGGCATCTTGTTGAAACAGCTTATAACTTATATTCATGGTTATATTGCCATGAAAATTGACAAAGGAAAGCTCCCAGAAGGAGTATGGCAACTCCTCCGCCAGTCCGCAAACGGCATCCCAGCGGTGTCCAGCTCTGCGGCCAGGACCAAGAAATTTCTTGATCCTGCGGTCCAGCGGAGGGAAGTTAATTAAGATATCCTGTTGCAAACTCTCTCAAATCAAGACTTTTCATTGATGGAACAGTTTTACATAGCTTTCCTCATATTTGGAAAATGGTTTCAGTCAGTGAAGATCTCTGACAATCTTTCTTCTATAATGGAATTGGACACTGGTGTTCCTCAGGGGTCTGTGCTTGGTCCTATTCTTTTCATTAAAACCTGTTTTTAACGTTAATTTTTCATTTTGGACTGAACTGTATTATCTTCTTTTTGATCTGTTTATATTTTCTTTGATCTGCGACATCGTACTTTGATGTGTGTTTTCCTTTGTTATGCAATCAGTTTGCCTCAGTGCACTGCTGGATTTTGCGCTTCTAAAAGTTGTTATTATCATTAACAGAATAGAATTTGTGAATGCTTTCTTTACCATTTTGTTTCTTTTGAATTTCTCTTTCATATAAGATAAACTTGCTTGACCACTGAACAAATCCTTTATGTGAGTATACCCTGTTACCCTAAAATTGAAGTAAAACTGGGAAATCTAAACAATAGACTGAATCAAGGGGTGATATAACTAGTGTCATTCCAAAGCTAGATTACCAAATTATGTAAGTGAAAAGAATCATTAGCAATTGAAAATGAAGCATACCCAGGAAAACTAAATAATAAAGGAAGTAAAAAGGTGATCTATGTGGTGTCCTTCCAGGCTTAGATTAGCTGAGAAAATGATACAATTCAAAGTATACCTGACAATTGGAAATGAAGCATAACCAGAAAATCTAAGTAATGAATCAAATAAAACCTAATGTATATATTGTCCTTCCTGGCTTAGACTAGCTAAGAAAATGATAAAATTCAAAGTATACCCTGACAATTGGAAATTGAATCATGACCAGGAAAACAAAATATCTACTAAATTAAAATGGCAACATCCTATTTTAATTAAGCTCAGAAATTTCTTAAACTTGAAAGTGTAACTTGACATTTTCAATTTTAAGTTACAACCAGCAAAACTTAATAATGGACTATATAAAAAAAAAGTAAACATAAGTAGTGTGATCCAAGCTTAAATTAGCTGAAAAAAGTCTGAATTTGAAAATGAACTTTGGAAATAAAGCTACAATACCTGTGACAGCTAGTAAGGCTCCAAACTGTCGTATAAGTGAAAGAACAAAAGATATTCCGATGTAGCCAGATATTGAAAAGATGACTGCATATCCATAGGTTTCCACTGGATGCTGGCAGAAAGTGAGAGTTTGAGTATCATTAATATACGTTTTTGGCTTTGAAGTATAAAGACAGATTAATATATGTCTTTGGCTTTGAAAGTATAAAGACAAATTTATATATGTTTTGGGCTTTGAAAGTTTAAAGACAGCTAGAAAACAGATTTACAAATTTTACTAGAACAGACTTTAAATTATGGCTGATCAATTTCTGCAAATTTTGCAACCTACGCTTAATTTAGTATGTATAAAAAGGAAGATTAAACAATTCTTGTTTTGTATTTCTTTACTAAGTTTTATTTCTTTCAAATATAAGAGACATGTTGACTGAGATGTGGCTAAAATTCAAAAACTTATTGTCAAATTTACAGTTAAATTCTCTTCTTCAACCAATTATGATACAAGCCCAAACAAACAAAGGATTTAGGTAAGAAAACCCAAGAGTTTTACAAATCACAAATTTGTACATTATCACCAATACATTAAAAGAGCTTTAAAATAGTCAATTGTAAGCTGAATTTGGTGAGACTTTTGAGCATTTTAGCAGGTTTAGGTCATGCTGCCTCAATCTGTCCTTAGATCTTTGAAGTCTTGCGGAAGTTTTTGATCAATCCATCATATACCAGCTGTGTGTCATGATGCAGTTTAAAAGAATTGTAAAAAGCAAAATATGTTTATGTTGTTAAGAATAGGGGTCAGACAACCTACCAATAAAGCCCAAAAATATCAGGGCTAAATTCCTTGGATAAGCAACATTATCTACTTAGGGTAATTTATGAATTTTCTTAACAGGTAAAAAGGTTACTTAGGTAAGTAAGCTTAATGAGGTTAAAGGTTAATAAGGTAAGTAAGGTTAAAGGTAATAAAGTACATAAGGTTAATAGGAAAGGTTAATAAGGTAAATAAGATTAAAGGTTAGCAAGGTAAATAAGGATAAGGTAAATAAAGTAAATAAGGTTAAAGGTGAATAAGGTTAATGATTAATAAGGTTAATAAGGTGAATAAGGTTAAAGGTTAATAAGGTTAAAAGTAAATAAGGTTAATAAGGTTAAAGATCAATAAGGTTAAAAGGTAAATAAGATTAAAGGATAATAAGGTTAAAGGTAAATAATATTAAAGGTTAATAAGGTTAAAAGTTAATAAGGTTCAAGCTTAATAAGGGTAAAGGTAAATAAGGTTTAAGGTAAATAAGGTTAAAGGTAAATAAGGATAAAGGTTAATAAGGTTAAAGGTAAATAAGGTTAAAGGTTAATTAGGTTAAAGGTCAATAAGGTTAAAGATAGATAAGTTTAAAGGTTAATAAGTTTAAAGGTTAATAAGTTAAAGGTAAATAAGGTTAAGGTATATAAGTTTAAAGGTTAATAAGGTAAATAAGGTTAAAAGTGAATAATGTTAAAGGTTAATAAGGTAATGCTAGGTAAAGCTTAAAAAAGTTTTATGTTCAAACATATGGATGTAAGTTTTTATATCAGAAAATGATATCAGACGGTTGAAATAATACTGCCTTTGTTTCTAAAAAATATCAAAGAAATAGTCCAACTTGTGTATAACATTACCAACAATTCCTAGTTTTCATACCAAATAGCACACAGAGAAGAACTTCATGCAGCCTCACTCCAATAAAGTTCAAGTTTATAACTGTTTAATACAACAAATAAAAAATGTTTATTCAGATAGTTACCTCATAGAAGAACCAGAATGCTGAAACCATCTGACCTGAGAGAACCAATCCAACGAGGATATACCAGAAGCCAATTCCATATGAATACAACACCTGCATGACATAAGAAGATAAGATCGCTAAAATCAACAATCAATCCATTAATAGGAGTAAATTGTTCACCAATCATACAGTACCACCGCATGGAAGACAATCAGAGGGATTACTGGGATAAATATCTTTCCCTAATAATTTTTAGGTGTGGGGGTCAAAATACATCTACAACTACGTTTTCTGCACAAAGCATGTAACACTTTTTTTGTATAACAAATTATGTAGTTTTCCACTTATCTAGAACAGAAAATGCTCCTCCTGTGCTACAGTAATGAAAAGAATAGTGGCAGAGAACGGAGCATTTGTGACATTGTGACATTTTGCTATGAATTTCATTGTCCAAAAATCTGTGACATTTTGAAATTTTGTGACAAAATAAACAGATAAATATTAAAATTTAACATTTTTTGTCTGACATTTTGTTTAACCCCTTCACTCACGCTAATTGGTAATTTGATGTTGCATTTTAGTAGTGGATTCCATTTTTCATGAAACAGACATAAGCAAATGATCCTTTCTATGAGTATCACCTGTCTACTAGTCATGATGTGTGAATCTATGCCAATCAAATGTGACAAAAGGCAAAACTGATGTGACATTCTGTGCCAAAAATTATGTGATATTTGAGACATTTATGTGACAAATTTGAAATTTTTGACATGACATTTTGTGACAAGCCAATAATCATCATTCTGTAGTGGCTTAAGCCATTTAAAACTAATTTTGTAAATTATCAATGAATTCTACCGTGTAATTGATCTCAAATATTTAACTTCAATCCCAAACATTGAATCGATATTTTGGAATGCTTCCATACTTTTCTGTAATATTATCAATCTTATGGTAAGTGAGCAACATTTGATAACTCTTCTCATATCGTAACAACAAAAGTTTAAACTGAGGGAACTCATACCATTGTAACATACTGTATCAATTAGGCCTAACGATGCTTAGTATATGTCTCCACATGATAAGCTTAGGTACAAATTTAGGTGATAGTGCTGGAAATATCTGCTGTTCACTAATTTCCAGTCAATTTACACCAAGGAAATGTTTGTTCCTCATCCAAACATTCCAGTTTGTGTATATTTACAAACCATCCTGATTCTTATTCATGTCATACATCCTAAGACAGCTTCCGGTTTAAAACAATGATAAAATTCTACATCATTGTCAGAAGTAGGGGAACTAAATTGAATGATAAAATTCTACATCATTGTCAGAACTAGGGGAACTAAATTGAATGATAAAATTCTACATCATTGTCAGAACTAGCGGAACTAAATTGAATGGGACATCTAAGAACTAAATTGAATGATAAAATTCTACATCATTGTCAGAACTAGGGGAACTAAGTTGAATGATAAAATTGCCCAAAACAAAAGTATGTGGTGCACCTGATAGGCACGGAGTAACTTAAAATTTAAATCTTGAAGCTCTTGGTAAATTGCTGATCAAGAATTTGCAGCCTACTATCTCCTACAATTAGAGGGTAATTGCCATAATGTAGACCATGGTTCTGGCTACGGTGGGCGGCGCCAGGCGGGCCCGCCTACGACTTGCAATTTCCGCCCGGCTCTCTGCTCTAAGATTCACTCTTCCACCCGGCACTCAAAGTTCAATTCCATTAAATATACAGATCTCCTTTTAATCTTGCTCTTATTTACGTCATCCGCTGATTTACACACATACATTACGCACAATAAATTTCAATCAAAACAGCTGAACTATATAGGACTTTAATGCAATTGAACGTACATATTATCATAAAATCACCCATACATTTGACCTACATAAACATAGTTACATGCACACAGTTCAGGTTCACATTTAAATCCTTGTGAATCACTGCTGGCAGCTTGCCAAGTCCGTCACTTGCCAAGTCCGTCACTTACCATACAAACAAACTTTAACAAAGTAAATATTACACCCCCAACAGGCCCCAAGGCGTGCTTATAGACCGGTCCAAATGTAAGTAACCAATCACATTTGTTAAAAGCTCCATATGCACTTAACATTATAACAGACTGATCTATATTCTGGGATTTGTGGGGGATTTGATATTGACAAAAGTTGTTGCGTAGTTTATAGAAACATGTGCCACTAGTTAACTTGAATTAAGTATAATAAAATGTATGGCTTTCGTCAAATGATACTGAGACGAAAATAAAAGTGGTAAAAAGTTTGGGCAAGATGAAAAACGATGGGAATTGAGATGAATTGAGAGAAGTTTCCGGCGTATATTTGTACTTTTGGGAGGAGATGGGGGGCGATGGGGGGGGGGCGATTGGGGGCAATGGGGGGGAGCGATGGGGGCGGGGGCTTTAACAATTGAATATTTAATGTGATTTCTAGTCTCATTGTACATACAATAATTCTTCAATCCTTCTAGCAAAAAAAACAAAAACATTTTCGTTGACAATTTGTCAATAGAAGTGGACTAAATGTGAACAGTTCTTTATGGGAGGGGGGTCTAGGAGGTCACCCTGGGCACGTCACTGGAGCCCAGCACTCAAACTTGTCTAGCTAGAACCCTGATGTGGACCACTGCTAATAATGGAACAATCCCCTGCTAACATGTTGATCTGACTTACCACTTCTGTGTTGTCAGCCTGGAATGTTTTCATGGATTTTTCTTGCACGTTGCCTATAACAGCATCAGCGCATAAAGCTAATAATATCATAACCACTCCTGAAACAAAAACAGAAACAAAATGATAGATTATTTCTAAATAATAACATTATTGTAATTTTTCAAATAATGATCATAATGTAATAAACTAACATTACAGCAAAATGGAACCATATCAATGCAAAATGTAAAATCAATGCAAAATGTAAAATCAATGCAAAATGTAAAATCAATGCAAAATGTAAAATCAATGCAAATGTAAAATCAATGCAAAATGTAAAATCAATGCAAAATGTAAAATCAATGCAAAATGTAAAATCAATGCAAAATGTAAAATCAATGCAAAATGTAAAATCAATTCAAAATGTAACAGAATTTATGTAATAAATCATTTATCATTTTCTATACAAAATCCAATACTATTTGAACACATATGAGGTGTGCAATAATTTGACACTTCAATGTGCATGATGCTAAAAGGCAGATTAACAATTTTTCAGCCTAGATATTAAAGAAAACTGATGAATCTATGGTCACATGCACATTGGCCATTTTCATATTATGCATTCTATCTTTTGCCACAATAGCATGAGAGAAAGCAGCTAACCTTCCAAAGAGTTATTGAATCTTAAGTCATACTGTCAATCAATTATTATTATTATTATTATTATTATTATCATGTAGATGCTTATATAGCGCTTATATTGAAAACAAAACTAAGCGCTTTACATTATTGGGTAAAAAGGTGTGTTTTCAATTGCTGCTTGAAATTGATGTCACTTGCAGATCTGATGTGGACAGGCAGCTTATTCCAGAGAGATGATCCAGTGACAGCAAAATTGTAACGACTAACTTGTTTGCTGCCATACTGTCTCTTTATCAGTGGGCCATTAGAGGCAGACCTTAGTCTGGGATCTGGGACATACAGATGAATTAATTCAGACAGATAATTTGGTGCAAGACCATAAAGAATTTTGAAAAGATGAGCATAAAGCCTAAACCTGATTCGTGACTGTACTTTGAGCCAATGCAAATGGGAAATTATAGGAGTAATATGAGATCTTATACCTATGCCAGAGATCAGTCTTGCAGCAGTATTCTGAACAAGTTGAAGTTTGTTTAACAGGCCACCTGACAAACCACTCAGTAAACCAGAAGCATAATCAATTCTGCTGATCACCAGTGATTGAACAGCACACTTACATGCATCATGAGTAAGATAAGGCCTTATTTTAGGCAGCTGCCACAAGTGAAAGTTGGCACTGCTGCACACCTAATTCACATGTTTAGACATTGATAATATAGTAATGGAGAACACTTTAGTATATTTAATGACAAAACCTAAGAAGGAGAAATAAAAATCAATACAAATTTTTTTGGATGGTCTTCCCCTTCCTATGTTATAAGTTTTACACACATAAAACAAATTTCTAAACTTTAATCAGCCAAAGACTTTTCAAAGACAAAGAGTTTTCCAAATTTAAAGACTTTTCTCCTTGAAATATGCTCTTTACATTCGATAATCAAGCACGTTATCTACATGTATCCTTGTATCCTTCGATAATAATGATATAAACCTGCACATGATTAAGTTTTGAGGATAGAATTGTTTTTTTTCAGGAAAGGAAGTGACCCCTATGAGGAATAATAAAGTCATCTGATTGTCAAGACGTAGCCGTAGATGTATAATACACATTTGGTAGATTCCCTGAAAACTACCTGGAAAGTGGGATAGGCCTGAGACACCAAGCAGTGCCCCACTTTCCATGAAAACCAATAATGCAAATAATTAAACTGTAAAACATGTAATAAAAGCATGAACACAAGTAAAACTGGAATGGTAAATACCGTCATGGCTCGCATGCCCATGCAAGGTGATACCCATATTATATGACCCGCCCAATTATAAAAATGGCATCTCACATGGCATCCCATGTACCACCTGGCATCTCGTGTCCCACATGGCATCCCGTGTTCTACATGGCATCCCATGTCCCACATGGCATCCCATGTCCCACATGGCATCCCATGTCCCACATGGCATCCCATGTCCCACATGGCATCCCATGTCCCACATGGCATCCCATGTCCCACATGCCATCCCATGTCCCACATGCCATCCCACCCCATGTCCCACATGCCATCCCATCCCTTGTCCCACATGGCA
The DNA here is from genome assembly GCA_020152595.1 of Chiridota heheva. NCBI lineage: Eukaryota > Metazoa > Echinodermata > Holothuroidea > Apodida > Chiridotidae > Chiridota > Chiridota heheva. The sequence goes on from JAIGNY010002050.1 coordinate 1,856,407, forward strand.
TTTCACCATATGTCCCACATGGCATTCCACCATATGTCCCACATGGCATTCCACCCTATGTCCCACATGGCATTCCACATATATCCCACACAGCATCCATCCCTGTCCGACTCCCATGTGGCATCCCACCCTATGTCCCACGTGGCATCCCATATGTCCCACATATCCAACCATATGTCCCACATTGCATCCCACCCCATTTCCATTTCCCACATGACATCCCACCCTATGTCCCACATAGCATCCCATCATAGTCCCACATTATGTCATACCTTTTGTCCCACATTGCATCCTACCCCATGTCCCACATGACATCCCATAGACTCCATAAGCAGTCTCGTCCAAGCTATCACAGTCCCTGATTGAGCATACTAAGTATGAAAGCCTGTCAATTCATATAATAACATACTGCATGCATATGAACTGTTGGTTAAGAAATAAAAGCGGACTTAAATAATCCTGCCTGATAGTCCTTGGTGCATAGCACATAGTATATATTCTACCCCGCATATATGTCCCGCATGGCCCCCAACCATGTCCCACATGACATCCCTCCCTATATCCATATGCAGTCACATCCTGTCACACTCCCTGACTGACTGAGCATACTAAGTACAAGTCTTGTCAGTTCATATACTGTAGCAACTTTATGCAAATGACCACAATAATAAAGGTGGAGTTTAATAAACATGCCTAAAACAGCCGTTGGTGCACAAATATTTTGAAGAAATACAAGGATTTTAAATCTCCAGTGTTATGAGAGACACTTGAGGATCTCTGAAGATTATTGGAAAATCATATTATCTTACAGTTATCTTCTAAGGAAATATCAAATGTTTTGTAGACTTTTTAAGGAAACTAGTCTTCAATCTGTCTTAGTGTCTCTGAAAAACTTTTTTTAACATTTTGCACAGAAATTCCAAACTTCCATGAGGATATCTCAAGAAACTTTTAACTTTTGTTTACCCAACTTTAACTACCCAAAACTCTTGTAGCTATTATGATGTCAACGAACCTAACTTTAAATCCGGTAACGAATTATTTTCACTACTCCACGTTAAATCAAGGAGTTTATGTAAAAATATTGACGATTTGTATACTTTAGTAAACTCGCTCCAGAACAATTTTACTTGTATTTGGTGTATCTGAAACCTGGATAAAAGACGATACCCCTACTAATCTCATTCAAATCTCTGGCTATTCATTCTTATTAAGATCACGTTCAAATATACATGATGGAGATGTTGGCTTGTATGTAAATAATGCTTGTGCTTATCCTATAAGGGATGATCTTACTGTTTTCAAAGAGGGTTGTTACGAGTCACCTATTCATTGAAATTGAAAAACCGGGAGAAATCAATAGTACCTTGATTGGTATTTTTTATCGTCCTCCTCATGAGAGTAATTTTACTAAATTTATGGATAATTTTGAAAATGTTATAGCCAATGTATGCAATGAAGGCAAACCATGTTATCTTCTTGGAGATTTTAATATAAACTTACTCGAGTCACATAGCAATAATGTTGTGTGTGCAGTTTGTTAATACTGCTGTGGCTTCTTTCTTTAGACCTTTAATTGATCGTCCTATCAGAACTTCAACTTCAACACAATCATCATCATTGCTTGACAATATTTTTACGAATGCTACTGATATGATTTCTTTGAGCGGTGTTCTATTGCATGATATTTCTGACCATTTCCCGATCTTTTGTCTAACTTCCCATAAACTTACTCCATATGATAAAATGAAAAGATTAAAACGAAATATGTCTCCAGCAAATTTAGATCAATTTATTAATATTCTTTCTTTGGAAGCTTGGAGTGACATGTTTGACAGTTCCGATCCTGACAATTCGTACCATAGTTTCATTTCTATTTATTCCAAACATTACAATAACTGTTTTCTATACGTAAAGGCCAATAAACGCTCACCAAGAAAAGATTGGTGTACTCCTGGTATCGTGAATTCATGTTGTACTAAAGACAAACCTGATTAAAAATACATCAATAGACCAAGTCAAGTAAACCGTGAGAATTACATAAGATTTAGGAATAAGTTAAATTGTGTTATTAGGATTGCCAAGAGAACATTTTATTTTGATGCATTTTCAACATCTAATCACAAAAGTACATGAAACTGTATAAATTCTCTTATCAATTACAGAACTTCCACTTAGTCTGTTACTTCATTGAAATTTGATAACAATTGTCTTCATAAACCACGTGACTTTTCTAATGCTTTTAATGATTACTTTATAAATATTGGACCAAATTTGCCTCATAATATTAAGTGGAGGTTTTAAACTTCAAGCTGTGGTTATGACGATATTAGTCCTGAAGTTGTTACATGATCTGGTTTTGCTATTTGTAAGCCTCTTATGCATATTATCAATTGTTCATTTATTCAGGGGACTGTCCCTTCTGATTTGAAGATAGCTCGTGTAGTTTCAGTATTTAAGAGTGGTACTCATGATAGCGTTAGTAATTATAGGCCTATATCCGTCTTACCTTGTTTTTCAAAGATTTTTGAAAAACTTCAAAATCCTTTTTAATGAAACATTCTCTATTGTATGATTATCAGTTTGGTTTTATGCCTCAAAGTAACACATCTCAGGCTATTCTAAGTCTGGTAGATTATGTTATTAATTCCTTTAAAAATAAGTGTTTACCTGCTGGAATATTTTTAGATCTTTCCAAGGCTTTTGATATGCTTGTCCTTTTAATTCTTTTAAACAAGCTTGATAATTATGGTATTAGGAGGGCTGCATTATCTTGGTTTAGTAATTCTATTCATAACAGGTTTCAATATATTTCTTTACCCGGTGTTCATTCTTCCAAGCAGACTATTCACTGCGGTGTTTCTCAGGGGTCTATTCTTGAACCCTTATTGTTCTTAATTTATATAAACGATCTACCAAATGTCACTTCCAAATTCGATTTTATTTTGTATGCAGAAGATACCAAGCTACTTCATAAAGGCCATGACATACATACTTTAGTCAACAATATTAATACTGAAATCCCCCAAATTACTTCTTGGTTTGGGTCCAATAAACTTCACCTAAATGCTAAAAAATCTACCACTATTATTTTTCATCCTAAACAAAAATAAATCATATCTTCCGACCTTGACATTATCATTGATAACACGTGTGTTCCCCTCTCTTATTCTACAACATTTCTTTTTGTTACCCTAGACAATAATCTTACTTGGATTCCACATATTCAGAAAAGCTGTAATAAAGTCTCTAAAGCCATTGGTATAATTCATCACCTAAAGACCAGTTCCCTTTAAAACATTGCTACTTTTATATAATATTCTTATTTGCCCTTTCTTATCTTATTGTTGTATTGTTTGGGGTTATACCTACTCTACTCATATTAATAAGCTTCACATTCTACAAAAGAAAGTGTTGCATGCAACATATGGTATTCCCTACAATAGCCATTCTAACCCTCTCTTCCGTGACAATAATGTATTTACCATCTTTGAACTAATCAAGTACTACACCCTTATCTTTGTATTCAACTACTTTCTACCACGTAACTTCTCCAATTTTTTTCTGTCAAATAGTTCCCGCCATGCTAAATTACTTTCCATTTCCCACTTCTCTCTAACAAATAGTCAACATTATGTTAAATATTCTGCTATTGCAAATTGGAATTTCCTACCAACTTCTTTTAACTCTATTAAAAGCTTCTCTTCATTCAAACGTAAAGTAAAACATTACCTTCTCTGTAATAGAATCTTCTAAATCCTTTTTTTTTTTATGTATCATCAGGCAGTATCTATGTAATATTTTCTATTCTATTACCTTTTTTTTCACACTTGTATTATGTTTCTGTGTAATTTGTAAAGGGGTTACCTCTCTTACAAGTTTTTTTAAGCTTTTCGAGGATCCCTCAACCATATAAAGCTTTAACTGTATATATTTGTATTATGTAAGTAGTAAAAATGGTGGCAATAAAGTTGTAATCATCATCATTACGCTCTGCATTACGCTTCGCGTTACACTCCAGCGTTACGCTCCGCATTACGCTTCGCATGCTCACCAAAAATATCTCCAAGAAGATTATTATCTTCTAGGTAATCCATAAGTTGCTTAGTCAGAAGTCTCTCCAAAATTGTACAAGTGACTAAGGTAAGAGAAACTAGTCTGCAGCTTACTTAGTCTCCAACTTGCTGGAATATTTGGGGCACCTCTGAAAATAGAAACTACATTAGCAGATTTTCAGTCTACTGGAATTAAACCCTTGAAGATTGAAAAGTTGAAAAATTCACACAAAATGGAAGCTAAGGTTTTGCTACCCATTGGAGGAACAGCCTCTTTGGGGTGCAATATATTCAGTTGCCTCATTAGGGTTTCTACTGCAACAATAGTGTACATAAACACTATATAGCTGTGCCTTCCCACCATCCTTAGATAAAAGAAAAGGTAATAAAGCAAAGGGTATCAAAGTCAACTAATGCTAGTAAGCATTTCTCAGGCTGTGATATAAAAACTACAGATTCACCTTTTATTAAGCGGCATTAGCGCGATATATATGATTTGTTTTTAAAATATTGAAAAGCAAATAGGGGTTACATCTAAGAAAAGGTACTTTGATTTATTGAGAAAAAAAGGAACAGATTTCCTGCGTTATTTCTGTCTATCATTATCTTACCTCTTTCATCAAATACAGGAGACACATTACTATCAGCCAATGTGAAGAATATGAGTCCAACACTCATGCATAGAGCTGCCAGAATCATCAAGGGGCCATATCTCTTTCCTGTAATGGGAATAATGTAAATGAAATGTAAATAAGCCATCATACAGGCTGTTGTAAATGAAATGTATATAATCCATCATACAGGCTGTTGTAAATGAAATGTAAATAACCCATCATACAGGCTGTTGTAAATGAAATGCAAATAATCCATCATACATGCTGTTGTTAATTAAATGTAAATAACCCATCATACAGGCTGTTGTAAATGAAATGTAAATAACCCATCATACAGGCTGTTGTAAATGAAATGTAAATAACCCATATGCAGGCTGTTGTAAATGAAATGTAAATGACCCATATGCAGGCTGTTGTAAATGAAATGTAAATAACCCATCATACAGGCTGTTGTAAATGAAATGTAAATAACCCATCATACAGGCTGTTGTAAATGGAATGTAAATAACCCATCATACAGGCTGTTGTAAATGAAATGTAAATAACCCATCATACAGGCTGTTGTAAATGAAATGTAAATAAGCCATATGCAGGCTGTTGTAAATGGAATGTAAATAACCCATCATACAGGCTGTTGTAAATGAAATGTAAATAACCCATCATACAGGCTGTTGTAAATGAAATGTAAATAACCCATCATACAGGCTGTTGTAAATGAAATGTAAATAACCCATATGCAGGCTGTTGTAAATGGAATGTAAATAACCCATCATACAGGCTGTTGTAAATGAAATGTAAATAACCCATCATACAGGCTGTTGTAAATAAAATGCAAATAATCCATCATACATGCTGTTGTTAATTAAATGTAAATAACCCATCATGCAGGCTGTTGTAAATAAAATGTAAATAAGCCATATGCAGGCTGTTGTAAATGAAATGTAAATAACCCATCATACAGGCTGTTGTAAATGAAATGTAAATAACCCATCATACAGGCTGTTGTAAATGAAATGTAAATAACCCATATGCAGGCTGTTGTAAATGGAATGTAAATAACCCATCATACAGGCTGTTGTAAATGAAATGTAAATAACCCATCATACAGGCTGTTGTAAATAAAATGCAAATAATCCATCATACATGCTGTTGTTAATTAAATGTAAATAACCCATCATGCAGGCTGTTGTAAATAAAATGTAAATAAGCCATATGCAGGCTGTTGTAAATGAAATGTAAATAACCCATATGCAGGCTGTTGTACATGTAAATGAAATGTAAATAAGCCATCATGAAGGCTGTTGTAAATGAAATGTAAATAGGCCATCATGCAGGGCTGTTGTAAATGATACATGCTGTTGTAAATGAAATGTAAATAACCCATCATACAGGCTCTTGTAAATGAAATGTAAATAAGCCATCATGCAGGGCTGTTGTAAATGAAATGTAAATAATCCATCATACATGCTGTTGTAAATGAAATGTAAATGACCCATCATACAGGCTGTTGTAAATGAAGTGTAAATAATCCATCATACATGCTGTTGTAAATGAAATGTAAATAACCCATCCATCACACAGGCTGTTTCTCAAAGGTATATGGCCATATAACAGCAACTTATGCTAAATTCCTTTCAATTCCATGAAAAATGATGAAAATAGCAAAACAAATCATCCAAATCGCTTAAAAATTGATTATTTTTTAGAGCATTTTGAATTTTCGGGCCAAAATATGCAAATTTGTGTTCCTCTTGTGATGTATGACAGGGGAAAAGTTCCTATTTACATATGTAAATCCTTTTGTTTTTTCAATTGCCAGTCACACATTTGTGAAAAATGGAAAGGAAATTTAACCAAATGTTTTCAAGTGTTGAACCATATCTTTAAACCAAAATCTAGCAGGAATAGACTTTTGTCATCATTTTCGGGAACTGAAATTTAGGAAGGAAATATAAAGAATTACATAAAGCTTTTCAGCTAATTTTAGATAAATTATGCATTCATATCATCACTGTAGATCACTTAAAGTTTAATCAGTCCTAATTTAAATACCATACATGCTATTAACAAGATTTATAGACTGTTGCATTTAGAATTTAATGCTCTTTCTCGTGGGCTACAAATCTCTAGGCATCCATAAACCTTAACATTGTGCATTCCACAGATCCCTTTTATCTTTCAATTTAATTCACTTCTTCAATTCACGCACAAGAAGGAGATCAAGATCCAAAGTGTGTGAAAAGATTGAGGCCAAGAAAACAGAGGCATGTCTGATACTACTGTATAACAATTAAAAGATAAATTTAAATCTGAATACAGGAAATAGTAAATTAAACAGATGTCAGAAAAGTGCCCTAAAACCACTGATAACTTAACTAGTAGAAACACTACTTTTCAACAGGAACAAGGCGCTCACCTTTGCCAACAACGCCCTACACATTCAATTTTCTTATTGAACAATAAGGAAAATCACTACGTTTCCATAAAATGTGATTGAAGTTTACACCAAAGCTGCTTATAAGGTTGCTTATAAGGTTATTATGAGGTTATGATATTGGTGAGGGGAAAGTTCCACAAATGAAAAAAGTGCTTTCTTATTCTTAACAATGCAGTTTTACAAAAGCAGGATTATACTGAATGTTTCAGACAGATACACTCTCTCAGTTTTAACAATTATGTAGGGTTTTTTTAATGAAAGTTCTACAATACATCTAGCTGTCATAAATCATTGAATACATTCTTACAATCTTCCGTATATCACACATCAATATTGTTTCTTCATAATTGTTAAACTACTGATAACAAAAGAGAGACATTGATACTTTTGTCATTGAATATGGTAAAATGAAGATCTGAGGTTATGCGTTTACAAGCGAGAAGAAGATGCCATGGAGCATTTGTGAGAGACAAAAGGTATATACAGTAACACAAAGATCACAGTTTGAGAACGCACTGCAGTGTACGTAAAATTGGTTTAGGTTTACCAAGGCAAATAACATACTGACAAAACTCCATTGGAGTATTTACATCAAGATGTCCACATCTATTTTATAAACCACTTGTGGAGCACTGGTTGGAGACCCACCAGGGATCAAAACCCGGGATGCTAGATAAGGAAACTGATATATTTTATAAAATAGATATATCTTGTCAAATTATTCATTTATTATATTCCAAAACATGAAATCACAAAGAAACATGATTATGGGGCACTGCATTTAAGGTTCATTCAGCCTTATAACCAACTACACATCATGCATGAAAATTAAATTCCATAAAGAAACTACTTACTATTTATAAGCCAACCACCAATCATAACAGGAATCAGCTTACAGCACTTGAACACAACCTGGGTAGGATAGTTGAGATAGCCCACTGAAGCATTAGAAAGACCCATGGTAGACACAGTAAGAAAGGCAAGCAGTGAATAAGTTCGTACAGGAATTCTGTTGCAGAAAAGAGAAACTAACTACTAGTATTTATATGACACAAAGCTTATATGGAGAAATCAGAGAGGGACTTAAGCCCCCCCCCCCCTTCCCCCATGTAAAAAGGTAGGGGTTTTCCACCTCCATTTTATGACTGCATGTACATGCTTAATTATCAAAGTAGAAAGTAAAATAAAGTTCCAAGAATTGCATAGAGGTGATTAAGAAAGCCACTTGCAGCCACACTAAACATTGAAAGCAGAAAATGTTAGCTGCAGCTAAAGTTTTGACTCCCCACCCCACCCCACTTCCCCCCCCCCCCCTATGGTCAGCAAAAATTGCTCTTATGATTAATGTGAAAGAATGAATGATGCTCCACCATGATGCATTCTAACCCTGAATAACTTTTCCACCTATCATGACTGGAATGAGTTTACAGCATTTAAATATCAAGTTGGTGGGGTAATTGAGATATTCCAGAGATGATATAGAGAGACCATTTGTAGCTACGCTCAAAAATGCTATGAACCCATAAATGAGGAACGGAATCCTAAAGTCAGGAGTAACAGAAAATGAAACTGGTGAGAGTCAGTGGATTTCATAGCAAGTAATATCAGATATATGAGATTATACTCTTACAGTAAGAAGAGTTCATGTGCCATTGTCATCATGAGATATTCAAACTTATAAGTTTTTAACATTTGCTGAAGAAAAAAAATAGTATTAGAAATCTATTGCAAGACATTCACAAATTCATTTTGTGGAACTATTTCTCAAAATTCTGATTTTGAAGAATCCATATCAGTAAAATAAAACAGAATCAGCGTAGATGTGATCGGGGATGTAGCCAAAAAAATTAATGGGGAGCGGAACTCCTCAAGAAATAAGAGTATTTATTGTATTGGGCCCAGACCTCCACAGTTTAATTAGAAATTACCAAAATTATAATGCAAAATTTGAATGTGAACTAATTGTTTAGGTTCTTTATCAAAAAGTATTCAAATGTTTATCAGACAATTCATATACAGCTTAGAAATGGGAACAAGAGTACCATTTATATCAGAACATCAATATAGCTCAAAATAAGATATATCAAACAAGAAATTCCATATCAGTTCATGATTGACTATTTTACAGCTAAACATTGTAAGGCCAAATATACAATATACAAAATGTAAATGTAAAACAAAGCTTTGTTTAGGAAGGAAGTCAATGGCAACATTTGTAACAATACCATGGCAAGTAAAAAGAATCATCGACCTAAACTTTTCATTGAAAGTATGACTGCAAAAAAACCATTATCATCAAAAACATAGTTGACCAATGAACACCAGCATCATACATCGACTTACAAAACAAAATGTGTTACCATCCCTACAAAAATGATCATTAAACCAAATTGGTTTGAACTGAAAATCAAGACCAGTCACATTAGTGCTAAAACAGACACCTGTTTCAGCATATTGCGAACTTGCAAAAAGCACCTACTACATGTACTGTATGCTTATAATTATCATCATATCACATCTTGTAAAGCACATTCAAGTTTTGTTGCTTGCCAGTCAAATTCTCCTTATTAATAACATTATTATTTCATCTACGCTTTGTCTTACTGTACCTAGTACCTTGTCACAGTCAATGTAACAATCATATTTAAGTTACTTAAAAATGAAACCATACTTGCGTATTCGCTTACTTTCTTTGAGTGTTACCTCTCAGCCTCTTGTCAATAATTCCAAAGATTGTGTAACATCCAAACTGAACCAAAGTTAGATACCATCCATATGGCTTGAAGCCCTCCAACCTGAATATCAGCTCCTATTAAATGAATGAAGACATTAAAGGAATGTTCCCAAGTGCATTTTAAAGGTTTTGTACAGTATGATGAATTTGTGTTTGATGTCATAGAGACTATTCCATTGCAAGTGTTTATGTATTTCTTTGAATATTAATTGGTTATTTCTGTGTGATTAGAAACAATTTTTCAAAAGTAAGTGAAGTAGGGTATTTTTGGCAATATATATAAATACCTAATTTTCATCAATTTATTTTTCTAGCAAGTTTTACTAATAAAAAAGGATGATAGATTTTAATGAAATACATATAACTTTGTGGGAGAATGTGTTGCTGTGATGTCATACTGAGCCTTTTCCTATTCATTTATTGCCATTTTTTTGTGAACTTTAAAATTTGAATATCTCCTGGTAGGAATAACATATCAACATGATTTTTGTACTAAAATGTTTCTAATATTTTTCTCTTTCTTATGAAAGGTTACGAATAAAACATGGGAATATAGCTTTACTGCATGGGACTGCTGATTTGAAGGTGCACTCATACACAAAAGTAAGGGCATTGTTTTACAAATTGATGTGGTTTCTTAAAGGTAAATGGGCATGTAGCTACAACATGATGCTTCAAAATCTATTTCAACTATGAAAGTAGCAAAACAAATTCATCAAAATCGGTTACAAATTGACCATTTTACAGTGATTTGAAATCGTGGGAATTAATATCAAAATTTGTAAAGAATATTTTCTTTTGTAAATCCTTTGCTTTTTTTAATTATCTATAACAATTCTTTCAAGTAGTGCAGGAAAGTCTGACCAAATATTTTAAAGTATTTACATACCCCAAATCAAATGGAAGTAGGGATACGCTTTCTAGCAGGGATACAATTTTCAGTGACTGAAATTTAGGAAGGAAATTGAAAGAATGACATAAAATTTTTGAAGTGTTGGTTCATTCATAAATCACAAATGTAGCATAAATTACCAGTAAACTGATCAGACTTTGATCAACCATAACACAACCAACTATTTTAAAATTAATAAAGAGATCTGTTCTGATTTACATAGAAACTATTCATCACATTCATCTATTTAAGACAATGAGATAATGAGTGCAAATGTCATGGACACTCATTTATTGATGATATTCTGTACTGGATTATATGAACTTTCCTTAATCAATAGAGCACTCCTTTAAACTCATGTGAAAGTACATCAAGATATATCTTTTGCAACGTTGAAAGTAAAGACAATTTGGAGCAATGTATTCTTTTGTTGCATATAAACCCGAGTGGTACTCGTGTGATCAGTGAAGTAAAATGGTAATCCATTTTGTCAAATCTTGAGTTTGGGGGATCAAACATTGGCTAGCAATCAAAAGGGAGGACAGAACAAGAAACAAAGAAGTGCAAAAAAGTATACAAAAAAAAAAAAATCTGATCCTACGGGAAGTTATTCTGGTTGAAAGTCTTGTTTGAGGGCTTTTATAGCTCATGTTCAAATCATGTTGATTAAAGTTTGGCTTACAGTGGTTCGTATCAGAACCTATAAGAAGTGATAAAGAGACACAATATATTGCTAAAAAAGTATTTGGGTACTATATTGAACCAGAAAACCAAAGGTTTTGAGGTTCCAATGCACAATAAGGATTTTTTTTTTCCTTTGGCAAAATAATATTAAGCCCTGCCCACTACTCATACACAGTAACTGAATTTTCAACATTTTTATACTATGAACATATACAAACTAGCAACAACAAAAAATTGTAATAATACCAAATATGAAGCAAAACAAGTTGTTAAAATATAAGCATTTCAAGATTTGTTTACATGAAACTCGCCTACACATTAACATGCATGACATCACTACCAAAAACAATAGGCCATATACACTAACCATGAGCTGTCTGTCTACCACATATGACACGAATCAAGTGTATCATTCTTGAGATAATATAATAAAGCTCTTTTCAACAAAATCACATTAAGCCCAACCTACTATGCATATTAATGAAATTCAACATTTGTGTACCATGAACATGTACACAACAGCTAACATCATTATTATCCCAAATATTTGTCAAAACAGACATGCAGTTGTTAAAATATGAGTATTTTAAGATTTGCCCTGCCTACTCATCATTATTCAAGTTATCAACACCAAAAACACTAGGGCACATCTACAGGCCATGGGCTATCTGTGTGCCATATATGACGAATCAAGGGTATCATTCTTGAGATATCGTATTTACAAGCTCTTTTCAGCAAAATCATATTAAGCTCTGCCCACTATGCACATTAAAGAAATTCAATATTTTTATACCATGTACATACCAGCTAACGACATAACTATAATAATATTAATAATGATACATAAATTTATATAGCGCTAATTTTGTAAAAACATTCAAAAGCGCTTTACATACAAGGAAATTACGATACGAAAACAAAAATAAGAGTACAGAAATGACAACATAAATAGAAATACAATGGATGAAGCTGTACATTAGATAAATGTCTTTTTAAAGAAAAAAGTTTTAAGCTTTGTTTTGAAGGAGGTCAGGGATACATTATTAATACATTTGAGTTCAGTTGGGAGTGAATTCCACAACCAAGGACCTTTATAAGCAAAGGCCCTTTCGCCAAGAGTTTTATGCTTAATACGGGGAACAAATAAGGACTTGAAACGAAAGTCATAGCGGGATGGTTTTTCAACTACCATTTCACATAAATATTTTGGAGCAAGGCCTTTAATGCACTTGAAAACTTGCAAAATAATTTTATAATCAATTCTTTGTTTGACTGGTAACCAGTGAAGGGATTTCAAAACAGCAACATATGAAACAAAAGAGACATGCGGTTGTTAAAATATGAGTATTTCAACTTACTTACATTAAACCCCACCTACTCATTAATATGCATGACATCAACATTAAAAATAATAGGGCACATCTATGACCCATGGGCAATCTGCATACCACAAATGACATGAATCCAGAGTATGGTTCTTGAGATATTGTGTTTACGAGCTGAGTGTTACACACATACACCCACACACACGTACACACACCCACACACACACACACCATCATAACCACCTAGGTTCCTGATGCTGATGGCATCGGAACCAAAAAGTCATTACACCTCTTGCGGCTGAATATCCCAACATTCATTAGATTACCATCTGAAGGAAATACAATGGTAAACAGTGGCGGGGCGTGGTGCATATGATTGGGGGTAATTCCCCCCCCCTCACCCCCAGATGCTCCGCCACTGATGGTAAAGTTACTTACCTGCATGTACCCATAAAATAAATAGAAGAAAAATATTCCAAAAATACAGAAAAATAGTTGAGCAGTAGGTGACCATCGGTAAATAGGAAAGCCAAGAACAGTAAAAGAATCCACTGCATCTTTGGCTGACTTCTCATCCTCAGTGTTCATGGTGACAGCATGGTATGTGAGGTCTATCAAAGAAAATAGGAGTAATATATCTAAGTACTGATACTTTACAAATATAATGTCGTTTTAGTGTGCTAAACATATTTTTAGGATACATACTGTAAATCTGGAATACAGCATTTTCTTAACTGTTGTCAGATTGAAATTGAGTGAAGTGCAGGTACCCTTTCCGGGTGTGGTTAGACAACGGTTACTATTAAATTTGTCTCGATCTGAATTTTAAGTAAAGCACAGGTCTCTTTCCTAGAGAGGACTCTATCCTAGAGTGGTCCAACAAGGGATACTATTAGCCTTTGGCAGACTGAAATTGATTGAAATGCAGGTCCCCTTTCTGGGTGTGGTCTGACAAGGGTTAATGTTCATTATTACAAAGTTAACCAATATCTCTCTTTTGCTTTTTTTTTTTAAATGAGCTCCAGTTTTTGACATCACATGTTGATGAAATTTTAAAAAAAATCCTTGATCATTTGCTAAAATTTATGAATGCTTAGAAGGAACAAAACATATGCAGGACTGATGACTGACCCTTATTTTGTGTTTCATTCTGGGACTGAGGCTGATGACTGGGTGACCCCATTAGATAGGATGCGGCTTGAGTGTACTTCTCATCATGCTGTAAATCATACTGATACTGCTGTGTTGAGCCGCCTGACAGATCTGGGATTTCTGACATCCTTCCTATCCCATATACGGTAGTATGAGCCATACAGTATATCTACAAAAACAAGAATCATAATGCTTCCTGATATACATTATAAGTAAACTGGGAAGTACACTGTCAATTTTACATGTAAAATGAGCTTATAGGGTACAGGACAGTTTTACTATCTGGCAGTCGTTTATCATCAAAGTCATCAGAAAATATTGTCATATTGTAGAAATAACTTTTTGTTGAAAAAGATGATAGAACAATTTCACAAGGTTCCCACTGATATCAGCTTGTAAAATGAAAGTGGGAAAATCCTAGCATATCAGGTACAACTTTGGAAAATGTTTTTCTTATAATACAACTTTATTTCATTATAAAAATAACTGAAAATGGTATGATTTTATGATGATCTTATAATCAGTTTAAATAATTGGAAGTAAAAATATTCTTGTTAACTTTGAAATTTTTAGTTCAAGAATTAAACAAAATTATTGAAAAATAATAATCTAAGAAACACATCAACTTACTTCATTCAATTCTACGAGAATAAACAAGTTACCGCTATACTAGGATTTTTCCATGAAAGCTTTGTTTATGAAAAATGGCTCAAATTTAGAAAAATGATAGCGAGTTTATTATTGGTGTTAATAGGAAATTCCAACACTTTTGCAATATATTTTGTCTTCAATTCTAAAATTACTGAAAAGAAATATGTAGTACTGTATGTTATTCATATTAGCTCTGCATTGCGACTTTTGTTGCTAAAGAAATCCTTCAAACATGGCCAACAAAATCCACATTTCAGTTGTGAATGGAAATGTGTTCTAATAATTTCATTCTCAGCTGATGTGTTAATAAGGCAATGGTTTCAATCGTATTTATAAGGAAGGGAATAAGTGCAAAATGCAATGCAATTTTAAAAGTACAGTATACCCCTTGAGTTTACATGGTCTGAAGTCATGGTGACTTACAATTTCAAAAGATGGTATTTTGCTTAGAGTTCAAGTCGATGTCATAGTTATATATTTTTGCTCCAAGGTTTGGAGTTGTAGTTCTACTTACTTTTTTTTGTGCTGCCTGTGTGGAGAGGTAATCATATTGCCTTTGATTTAAGAACAACAAATCATTATGCACTTGTTTTTCTTCAGTCTGGAGTCGTAGTGAGTACAACTGCAATTTTGGAGTCGCACTGATACTTGGGAATTTGCGTTGGTTTTTGCGCTTGTACCGAAGAAATATCTTTGCAGCACTTTTAATATTAAGATCACAAGGTAAAAAAAGTTCTTAAATCCCATTAACTGTAATGATAAGTAGCCCTTCCAAGTAGAAACCATACCATGCACAATATTTCTAAGTGACACTCAAAATGGCAACCACAGGAGTCTTTAATAGGCTCTTTGGGCAATTCTGCCATTTCGTTAGGAAATTCATTCCTACAAAAATACCCCAGCCTACCCATACTTTAATATGACTCCCAAAAATCATGAGATAAATCCTTCCACATCCGATTTTCAATATAAAGAATCACCATCCACCTCCTAAATGTTAAAATTTGCGGCTTCTTCAGAGCAACTTTTATACATCCGTTGTCGCTGGTGATTGCAAATTTGCAAATGGTGTGGGCTTGAAAAAATCTGTCCTTTGCGTGTGTAATGCAAAATCTGCAGAACGGTAATGTTTTAATTGTTGATTGACCCAAAAATGGTGTAGAATTGTTAAACTCACTTGGTCAGACAATACAGATGCCATAATGTCAAAACTCAACTCTCGCCTATATTGCCTCAGAAAACTGAAATCTTTCCACTTCGACAGTAACATTTTACAACTTTTTTTATCGTTCCGTTTTACATCTGTTTTTAGCTATTGCATCGTTTGCTGGGGTGGTTGTGCCTCCAAGCATGACACCTATAGAATCAATTCTGTCATCAGAAGAGCGAGTCGACTTTTCAATGAAAGCAATTTACCAAATATAGACTCATTCTACCACTCCAGTCTCGATCGCAAACTTAAGTCCTCCTCGCGGACACCAACCATCCATTACACAATGAATTTATGAATAGGTTAATTGCCAGGAGTGGTAGAATGAGGCTTCCAGCTATCGCCACAAATTGTTTTAGAAATTCCTTTGTGCCAAAAAAGCCATTTCCTTTCATAATGCCAACCACTCCAGATAGTCCATGTGCATTATTTCATATGCATTTTTCTATTTTATCATTTTCATCATTGTATATATTTACTCTTTTATCTTTTAAATGTTTTTAGCTTTTTACTCATTTCATTTTATGTATCATGATTGTATCTTGCGAGCTGAAATTGCCCAGTTTCTGGTGCTTAATAAAGTTGATTGTATTGTATTGTATTGTAATCAATCATTTCTTAATACTGATTTGTCATTTCTAAATGGTTTTCAAAGAATCGACAATTAAAACCACCGTTCTGGATTTTGTGTTACACAAGCAAACAACAGCTTTTTCAAGCCCACAGCATACAATACAACAAATTCAGACATTACAACATTTTACGTGATGAGGCTTGATGCCTCCTAGTTCGCCCATCAGAATCCTAACAGGTAAAATTCATGTAAATTTATTGTTATTCTTCTGAAAATTTCTGCACAACATTTACGTGAAAAAATGAAAATTTCCACACATATTCACTGTCAACTGCGTTCCCCAAGATAATCTGCACATTTTGAACAATCGTTTTTGCGTTCCTGTGCAAGAAAAAACTTTACAGTCTGGAGAATGGGTGGGCGGGGGTATTTTTGTAGGAAATAATTTCCCGTTGAAATGGCGGTATTGCATAGGGAGCCTAACATAAAAAAGATCCCCATGGTTGCCATTTCAAGTGTAGCTTATACATAACTGATGACTAGGATTTTCGTTCTCAGGGGTCTATTTTCTGTGTACTGTGGTATCTGTGCCCAATTGACTGAAATGGCTGGTACTCATAGCCCTAAAGCAATCACAAAACGATGGCCCTCCACCTAACATGCTAACATCTGGAGTAAGCAAGAGGTCTTCAGCGCAGTTTCAAGCATCATATTGAGTACACCTATTATTAAGGAATCATCTATGTCATTCATACATGCGAGACTGTCAAATATCATTACTTGAACAGGACTAAGCTAGTTCATCGATTCCTGTAATTCCCAAGGCGAGCATTCTGGTGAACTGGTGGACAACCCTTTACAAGTTCAACCGAATTTTGTGTCTGAAGGTCAGTGAGCTTAGCCCCCTCCTTGTTCTTGGCCTATGTAATTGAATATTTATGTAGTATTTATGGCCAATTCATCATCACTAACCCTGTCTATACATTTAGAAATACTACAGTAGGCTACCAAATCCGTGTGGTGAGACAGCCCTCTATGCCAAACAGCTGTCCTATCAACTGACCAAGGTTTGAATAATGGTGACCTGGTCAGACCAGGTCAGGTCAAGAGGTCATCACATAACAGGTAGCCAAGCCATCCAGTGGCGGGAAATACAAGAATTCAGCACAGACAACCACAGGACTTCATTGAGGAAACACGGGTAAACACATAGGCTACCTGTTCAACAAAGTCAGCTGCCAGTGTACTTTTAAGTACACAGTATCCCAGCCTACAGTTGAACTGCTTAAGGACTACACTTGGAGGGGAGTTTTTTTACTCTTTGTGAACCCACATCAGGAGCCAGCCCATGTCCAGGGCCAAGCCAGGAGTATAACCCTAAGGTAGAAACAGCAAGAGGATAACGACCCAACTGTCTCGAACAGCGTTCCTCTGGCAGCGTAAAATCACAAGTGGGCCTAGTATAGTAGGCACAGTGAGTAAGAATTAGGATAAAATCTGATGATGTTTTGCCTAAAAATCGCATAATTTTGGTCTCAAATTTTAATCAGTAAAATATCTAAATGTATAAACATATTTACTTAAAGAATAAACACAAGAAAACAAAATAAATTAAATAAAGGTTTTTTCGCAGAACTGATACTGCTAGATATTGCATAGGGCCTACGTGGCTTATCAAATATTTGACGTCAAACAAATTCAGTACTTACTATTTTTCAGATCATTGAATATCCATCTTTACTTGTCTTTTATAAAATAATCTTTAAAATGATGATGGAACCAACCCCTGGTTCATTGTTTGCAAGAAACCATGATATACTGCTGTAAAGACTAGATTTTCGTAGACTTGTTTGTCTACGGAGGTGGCATACTTGCAGTTAATAATAAGTTATTAGGCCTAATAAGTTACTAGGCCTGGAGGCAAACTGCAGTAGCCCAAACCAAGCCTGAGAATATGAGAAGAGTCGCTGCAGTAGACGAACAAGTGCCTGCATGCTTGGCACACTTTTACCGATGATTGGCACTTTTAAGTCCTGACCAAGATGGTTGCAAACATTATTCTGGTGCGAAGGGCCTATGTATCATTTAGACATAATATTTTTTTTAAATAACAAAATAAAATTGCTGGGAACAAATTGACTAATTCTTATTCAGATGACTATAGACCTACGAACATACATCACACAAATCAATTTTTTTGTAAGAAAACAATTGATCTAAATGACGCATAAATCACTTCAAGTTAATCATCTGTCGAAGAATACCCCAGCAAAACGTCCATGCTTTAGATCTACTTCTTGCTGAGTTAGATCGGCGCTTGACCAAGAGATTGGATTATTACAGCAGCAAATAGAGATGCTGTAACTTACTATCCCGCCACAAGTACATGAACCGCGGGGTAAGGGGGCGGGGCGTGCCCCCTTCTCCACTTTTTCCAATTACCAAATTTACATTCAATTTGATTTTAACAATTGTTTACCTCCCAATCGCGAGCAGGAAGCATGCAGCCGGGAAGGTGAAATCCTCTCAGGGCGTTTTGGCCCTGTAGGGTTGGCATCTCAACTTTTGATTGAATTTGTAAGAGTTGCAATATGAAAAATTCAGTTAAATTAAGGCCTATGTTTTATCCCCAAATGCGCTAAAACCACAGAGCTTTCGGGAGCTTCGAATCCTGGTCCCTTATCGGGGATTTTCCCCCTTGTACCCACCGGAGCCCTTAAGCGGGCCCCTGAACTCCATACCAATATATGTTTGCCCCCCCCCCCTCCCACCTCAACTCTAAAAACGCTCCGGCACTGCTGAGAATCTTATCAGATTCAAATATCAAATATTTGAGTTAGAGGGGGAGGCTTCGAAAATAGGTAAGGACTCAGCTCCCGACGCCCTCCCCCTCCCCTACTTTTACACTACTGGCAGATTTTGATAAGAATCAGAATCTTAAAAGACCATTCTTCAAATATCAAAATTGTAGCTATATATATGGGCTCAATCCCCTCGAAAATGGTAGGGGCTCTGCTCCCGACGCCCTCCCCTCCTGGGTCACTTCTTCACCACTGGCAGCCCCTCGTGAAAAGTGTTTCTCCATTTCACTTAAACCAGCAGCACAATTCTCATTCATAAAAAAGATTATATGAGCAGGTAGCAACAACTTGAGCTGAATTGGAAAGAAACATGTTGTAAACCATGAAGACAAAATTTACTATTATACAACTTAAAGACTCCAGTACTGGATTGGACTTCATTTGAAGTAAATGGTAGTCCTAACTCTATTCAATCCAAATTCTTTAATTTGCACCAGGATTAATTCCTCAAGCAACATGTGCACTTTCCTACAAGATTTTGCGAAGGCCGAGTACCATCCATCTTGGACTTAATTTTCACTAATGAGGACGATAATTTTAGGGTTGACAGTATGCAATCAATTGCTCCTAAGGTAAAAGCGATCATTTAGGTCTGTTATGGTCCTTTATAGTGTAATCTCCATTGAATCTCAAGTCAAGTTTAGTAAAATCAAAGTGCATGATTACATGAAAGCGAAATATGAAGCTATAAGAAACGATTTTGACAATGTGGACTAGGAGGGCAAAATGTCAGGGCTAAGTGTGGGAGATATGTGGGCTTGTTTCAAGAATAAACTTCTTAGCGCATGGAATACGTATACAGCTGTACAAACGAGTAAAAAGCGCGCCAAGAGGCCACCATGGTCCACAAAGTTATCCTATAAGAGCAGCCAAATCAAAAGAGCTGAGCTAACTGGCAGAGTCAAGAAGTACAAAGATCAGTATAAGGTTATGATGAAAAGAGAAAATTGGCCAATAGAGAATACCAACTAAGTATCTTGTCTTAATGTAAAGATAATCCCAAAGAGTTTTACAGCTACCTGAGAAGCAAACTAATTGTAAATCAATATTATCCCAGCTGGTGAAGATCGATGGCATTCAAACTGAATCTGATGAGCTAGCCGAGGTCACGTTTCTATGTGATTTCTTTAAATCTGTCTTCCCTACAGAGGTACCTCAATTCCAGAAGTTCCAGCGGAGGAAGGTATAACTTTATTTCTATTTCAGAGGAAACGATTCACGAGAAGCTAACTAGGCTTAAGGAGGATAAAGCTTATGGCTTAGATGAAATCCACCCAATGTTCTTGAGGCAATGTGCAAATATACTTGTTGTTTAATAAATCATTGCAGATGGGCAGGGTTCTCAAGGACTGAAAGTTGCCGACGTTGTAACCATTCACAAAAAGGAGCAAGGTCTAAGGTGGAAAACTATCGTCATGTAAGCCTTACTTCTTAAGTTTGCGAAGTACATGTCGAAGTTATGGAGTCATTGGGCAGGGACGACATGATTGATTTTATGGACAGTAAGAATCTATTTAGTGTTCATCAGCATGTTCATATGGACAATAAGGATCTATTTAGTGTTCATCAGCATGTTCATATGGACAGTAAGGATCTATTTAGTGTTCATCAGCATGTTCAGATGGACAGTAAGGATCTATTAAGTCTTCATCAGCATGTTCAGATAGACAGTAAGAATCTATTTAGTGTTCATCAGGATGTTCATATGGACAGTAAGGATCTATTTAGTGTTCATCAGCATGTTTAGATGGACAGTAAGGATCTATTTAGTGTTCATCAGCATGTTTAGATGGACAGTAAGGATCTATTTAGTGTTCATCAGGATGTTTATATGGATAGTAAGGATTTATTTAGTGTTTATCAGGATGTTCATATGGACAATAAGGATCTATTTAGTGTTCATCG